>JAVYIG010001629.1:0-315025 GCA_035222895.1 Strongylocentrotus droebachiensis
GACACAATCTGAATCATCTATGAAAAACTATATGCTAAAACCAGTGACAAGAAGATGATGAGTGCAAAAATCTCCAAATCTATACAGGTACTTCCTTCCACATCAGGATCTAACGATGGATTATGATATGAGTCGGACTCGGACCTCTGAATGTTGAGACGTCTCGATCTAACGTTGTCGTTAGACCTAAATTTAGATCTAAGTATAACGTTAGCCTACATGTAGCCCTCCTGGGCTTGGCCCTGAAACATCTGTGTCCATCGTTGACGAACAATTTGATGGCACCGGACCAAAATCGATCTACTGGAGGTGTGGTTACTCTTTCTCAAGAACAGCTAATCGTACAGGAATCTAACTTAAATATTCAGAACACATCTTCTTTCACAAGCTCCGTACAAAATTTTAATTTCCACGCACCCGTAACTTTTTTACAACAGATAGGCCTAAATCTAGGCTAGAACTAACGTTGTAAATAGTGTTAGTGTTTAATTGTTATTGACTATTGTTGTTACTTGTTAGTACTGTTACTAGTCCGAGATCTAAAGACTGTTAACAGGGAGATAATGAAACTAAATATACTGACTGTTGTTTTCTACTGTGTTTCTTATCTGATGGATCTGGTTGAACTTACAATCCAGCGTTTGTTGATAATGATAAATACGGACTTAGACGTCTACGGAACTGTTTCTGCTGACTAGGCCCTAGCTTAATCGTCTACTGACACTGTGTTTCTGATAGTGATAGCATGGATTGGATTCTTCTAAGTTCTCGATTGGATTGGATTCTTATTTTGATGGATCGTTTTTGGATGTTATTATTTTTGGAGCTCATTGAACTTGAAGCCATGCAGCGAGCTACACATATTTCAATTTGGTAAGTTGAATGATAAATTATTTTCTCTCTCTCTCAGCTCTCTCTACATGTTACAGTACTATGTCTCTAAATCTAATTATTAAACTCTGGTACGACTTGATCGTGATAGCGCGCCGCAGCCGTGCTGCAGTACTGTGTATGCTGTTTACTGCCTGCTTATAACTAGTGCGCGCGCGCTCACTATGGGAAATTTCATCGATCGCTGAGATTTGGACTAGGCCCTAGGAAACCCTAGGAAAACTGTTCCTTACAAAGAACATTGTTTTAAACCCGTTAACGTCCGAGGTGTTATATAAAACAAACAGTGAATGGTTTTTATTCGTGCAATGGAACAAGATTTTGCATTCGGTGAAAGATGAGACGCTCCATTCAACAATACAGCGTCTCTTATCTTTCACCTCGCGCAAAATCTTGTACCATTGCACTCATGGCCATTCACTATTTGTATACCAACCAGATTCTGGACGAACGAAGAACTTGATTATAGTATAAGCAAGACTAAAGTGTACAAAATAGAAGACAGGAGTACTCGTTAACTAAGAAAAATACAAAATAGATGAAAACAGAAATGCAAATTAACTGGGTAGAGAAGAAACAGAAATACAAATCATCGAATAATTAATGTGCCCTTTCCTACTTTACGATCGTGCAATCAGGCGCGCCGGAAGCAGTTTGGGATTGGGGGGGGGGGGGGGGGCAAACATTCCAGGGGGCTCACCTTCCAGGGGCAGTGACGTAATGAGCAAAAACGTTTGGAGGGGGGGGGGGAGGCAGAAGAAAAATCTGCACCACAACCACTCTCAGTTAGGTAGAGCGTAAATTAGCGTGGGGTCCAGGGCCTAAGCCTCGGCAGGGGGTCAAGGGGTTGGGTCCAGGGAGCAGAGCCCGGGCCCGGAAGCTCAGGGGTTTCAAGTATGAGTACGGTTAGATGATCATCCAGGGGCCGCCTTAGGGCCCTTGGTGGGGTCCAGGGAGCAGAGCCCCCGGAAGCTCAGGGGTTTTAGGTATTCAATTACGGTCAAATGATCATCCAGGGGGCCGCCTCAAGGTCCTTGGTGGGGTCCAGGGGGCAGAGCCCCCAAAAGCTTGGAGGTTTTAGGCGTTTAACTACGGTCAGATGAGCATATTTTGATACCTCATTTTTTACATTGGCAGGTCACTTATTTTTTTTCTCTCTCTTTCTTTCTTTTTCTGTGTAACATACTTTTTCAAAAGGTGAGGGGGGCTTGATGATTCCAGAACCTTGCAATACACACGATAGAGGATAAACCTTTTCTGATCGATTCCACACCGTTTCTTTCACAATGCAGACGAAGTATTTGGTGGTCGCATGTATGAAATACCCTGATCTGCGAGGTGCCCAGTCACTTAATTCTTTGCTTAAGTATGTGGATTGTTTGAATTCTAGTCAACCCACATTTGGACTAGGCTCTAGGAAACCCTAGGAAAACTGTTCCTTACAAAGAACATTGTTTTAAACCCGTTAACGTCCGATGTGTTATATAAAACAAACAGTGAATAGTCTTTATTCGTGCAATGGAACAAGATTTTGCATTCGGTGAAAGATGAGACGCTCCATTCAACAATACAGCGTCTCTTATCTTTCACCTCGCGCAAAATCTTGTACCATTGCACTCATGGCCATTCACTATTTGTATACCAACCAGATTCTGGACGAACGAAGAACTTGATTATAGTATAAGCAAGACTAAAGTGTACAAAATAGAAGACAGGAGTACTCGTTAACTAAGAAATATACAAAATAGATGAAAACAGAAATGCAAATTAACTGGGTAGAGAAGAAACAGAAATACAAATCATCGAATAATTAATGTGCCCTTTCCTACTTTACGATCGTGCAATCAGGCGCGCCGGAAGCAGTTTGGGATTGGGGGGGGGGGGGGGGGCAAACATTCCATGGGGCTCACCTTCCAGGGGCAGTGACGTAATGAACAAAAACGTTTGGAGGGGGGGGGGGAGGCAGAAGAAAAATCTGCACCACAACCACTCTCAGCTAGGTAGAGCGTAAATTAGCGTGGGGTCCAGGGCCTAAGCCTCGGCAGGGGGTCAAGGGGTTGAGTCCAGGGAGCAGAGCCCGGGCCCAGAAGCTCAGGGGTTTTAAGTATGAGTACGGTTAGATGATCATCCAGGGGCCGCGTTAGGGCCCTTGGTGGGGTCCAGGGAGCAGAGCCCCCGGAAGCTCAGGGGTTTTAGGTATTCAATTACGGTCAAATGATCATCCAGGGGGCCGCCTCAAGGTCCTTGGTGGGGTCCAGGGGGCAGAGCCCCCAAAAGCTTGGAGGTTTTAGGTATTTAACTACGGTCAGATGAGCATATTTTGATACCTCATTTTTTACATTGGCAGGTCACTTATTTTTTTTCTCTCTCTTTCTTTCTTTTTCTGTGTAACATACTTTTTCAAAAGGTGAGGGGGGCTCGAGCCCCCGAGCCCAGCATTTTTGCAGTCATAAATGCTTCTAAATAAGCATATTTTTTGCCCGACTGTAAATTTGGGAATTTCTAATTTTCCAACAAACGCATAAAAAGGTACGACTTACAACAAAATTGAGAACAAAAATATCGGAAAATCATGTCATTTCAGCAAAATTTGTTAAACACTGGTATCGAATAAGAAATACCCCCCCCCCCCATCAGTTCGCCAGCGTTCAGGGGCTCATGTCTTCTCACCCCTATAACAAAAAAAACAGACACGCTTTCCCATTATCTTACAATATGTCTACGATATGCGCGTATCGCTATTATAAAACCCTCCATCGATAAATATAGGTAGCATGCGCAATGTTTAGGAAATTCAATTCCTGTTAACTTTCCTATTCTTTGAATGGAATTTCATATGTGATTTAATTCAGGTTTTTATTATTGCTATGTTCTTTTGGGTCAAAAATACAAACCATCTTTACTTTGTTTACTGCTTTTTTTTTCTTCTTTTTTGGAGGGGGGGGGGGTGTTTTGCCCCCCCCCCCACTTCCGGCGCCTATGCATGCAATGGTACTATTAAAAAATGTCAGGAAACAGTTTACATTTGTTGTATTGGTTCGTTTTGTAAATTTTGATTGTAAACGAAATTCATTATCGGTAGAAATCGCCTTTCGATCTGTGATTATTTATGATTTATTTTTATTTTATTTTATTTATTTTATTTATTCGGTTTAAAAACATCAACACGTAAAGTTCAGGAACTCATAATGGTTGATTTACAATGTAATTGAATAGTGTAAACAAAATTGAACCAACAAATATACACTTAAGAAGAACATATTGTTTCACACACATGAAAATATGGTTACAATACAATATACAACGGCTGGCTAGATGTGGCTAGACCAAGGCGAGAAATGACAAGGAAATCGAAAAGAAAAGAAGGGAAATGACTAAAGAGAGAGAGAAGAAGAAGTGGTGAGAGAGAAAGAGAGGGACAAGAAAGAGGAGGGTAGAAAGAAAAAGAGAGAGGGTAGCGGGAAAGAGAGGGGAGGGGAGATACGGAGGGGAAGTGAGGGAGAGAGAAGGAAGATAGAGGAAGTGAGGAAGAGAGAGGAAGGTAGAAGGAGAGAGAAGAGAGACAGGGAGAGAGTGAGGTATAGAAAGAGAGAGAGGAGAGAGAAGAGAGAGAAGAGAGGGGAGAGAGAAGGGGATAGAAGAGAGAGAGAGGGAGGAGAGAAAAAGAGAGACATGGAGAGGGAGAGAGAGAGAGAGAGAGAGAGATAGAGAGAGAGAGGAGAGTTATTTGAAAGGCAAAATAAGAAACAAGGTAGATAAACGTAGCATTAAAACATTAATACATTTCTTATACACATCTACACAGGAGAATTAGGCGCACCGAAGCGTTAAGAGAAGACAACAATGGATTGGCCTGCAGCGCATTGTCGCGTCCGCTCCGAAGGCCACGGTGCACCTGCACATGATGGTCAACATTTCAGCGTTTTCAAGAAATTCAGTAGCTAGAATGTACAGGCAATTTGGCAGTAAATAGCAAAATATAATAAATACCCTTCCCGACAATGTTGTGCAAAACATGTAAAGCTAATTGTTAAAGAGTTGACACCTCTAATAATTAATGGAAAAACCCGCATTTCTTCAATATTCTGGATCAGAAAAATACAGCTATAAATCTATAATAAAGTATTGCACCTTGTAGTGGTTCTAAAGAGTCACAACATGTGAAGCTAATTGCTAAGTTGACACCTCTATTAATGGAAAACCCGCATATCTTCAATTTAACGAATCAGAAAATATGGCTATAATAAAGTATTGCACCTTGTACATGTATCAGGTCTAAAGATTCACAACATGTGAAGCTAATTGTTCAGGAAAAGTTGACACCTCTATTAATGGGAAAACCCGCAATATTTTCAATATTTTCAATATATCTTCAATATAGGATTTCCCGGCCAAATTCGCGAGTTTGTCATTCAAATTAATTTGTCTTGCGTTCAAATTCGACGGTTTTAGTGCAGTCAGGTATATCTCGGGTTTATATTCCCTTTTCTAGTTTTCAAATCTATGGAATTTTCGTTAGAATCTACGTATGTTTCATTCAAATTAATGAACAATGTGCTTATTTCGCTATTTGGTCATTCGATTTGGCGCAACACGATTTTCTGACAACGCGACGGTGTACTTCCAGCATTCTAATTCATTTGTAGCATTCAAATTAGCACTTTGTGCACTTAAATTGATGGTCAATATACATTTCTCGTTTATTACACACTTTTTATAGCTCATCCTTTTTCTTTCAAGATTGTTTTTTCATGTGTATTTCATCATATTTCATTTTCTTGCATTTATACACTTATACTTATTAGATTTATCTGATATTCATCAGCATTTAAGTTTGATTGTTAAGAAGAAAAAAACAACTTGCATCTACGGACCTGATGGTCTCAGTATATTTGTAAATGTTCATGTAAGGAAGTTGTTTGTCTTATGTTTCATCATAAATTTATCATAATTTCATCATAATTTCATTATGGAAGAAGGGTACAATATTGTGACTGGGGTAGGGACTAGAGTCAACAATTTGAACATGATTCATTATTTAGCCATTGTCTTTAGCCATCGATCTGCTGGCGGGCAAGTAAATTAGGAAACTCTTTAAGAAAAACAGAGGGGTGTGCTGGGTATAAGAGATGATGTGAAGTACTTTTGTAAAATTCCGAGTCTGTAGTAAAAAGGGGCGATTGAGGGTACCCCCACCTTTCCCGGTTATATGAACATGTCCGTGCAGAAATGCTATATCCCTTGATTTCGCCCCTTCTTTACTTTATGTCTGACTACACCCATCTGCATTGTCCTGAAAATAAATAAATGGAATAACAGCTTAGACCACAATGGCAAATCATGCATTTTAACTGCATTATTTAAAAACTGTAAAAGTTTGTTGCAATTCTTACCCCTAACATTCCTAACTTGAAACAAAATATTACGAATACGAATGACAGGTATTAATTTGAATGATAAAAATTACGCTTCGACAAGTGAATATTAATTTGAATGCTAGTTGAGCAGTTTCTAAATTGAATGACAGATCTATAAAACCCTTCGACCAAAATCCTAAATTAAATACAAAATCTGGAAAATTGAATGATAATTGGCATGGCAAAGCCAATCGGCGCTAACTTAAATGCAAAGTAAATGAATTCGAATGACAAACACGCGAATTTGGCCGGGAAATCCTATATTATGAATCATGTATCAGAAAATACAGCTTTAATGAATTATTGCACGTTGTTTCAGATCTAAAGAGTACATAAAATACAATTCAATTTTTTGGAATTCACATTAGGTTATTGAGAGTCTTAATGACTTGGGGTAGAGGAGACTTTTCATAGCGTTGAGTGCGACACATCGGTTCTAGAAACCCATCCTTCGATCTTAGGGGACGATAATTGGGTAGGGTGCTTCGGAGAGGTGGGAGCATCGAACTGTGCCTAGAGCTTATGATGGACTTAGCAAACTTCTCAAATAATTGTTTTCGACGGTGCTCATCGGTCAGGTGACTTGATAGCTGGGATTTTTGTCCTTCCCTTTGATCCATAGCTTTCGTAAATTGGAATAGAATGATGTGTAGCTAGGCCACGTATCAGAACATAAAAAATCGAGACTTGGGGAGACTGATGTGACGGCTTACTTCGAACCATTGCAACCATCCAACCCGACGCGATGACCCGACCTTTTGTAAAAACTTGTCATGGGGTAAATGTTTATGAAATAAACTCTCTCATCTAAACATTTGATAAACTCTAATACAACTAATTTGATATCCCGCGAAAAACACAATTTGTACGAGATAATGGCAATCTGAATGTGAAGCATCGGTACGAGATAATGGCAATCTGAATGTGAAGCATCGGTTTTTCCAGTATCAATGAATGGGTTTATGTTAGTTAGGCCTACCACTGAATATTTTGCTATCCTTTTGTGAAATTCTATTTCGTAAGAAACGAGATTATGGCTATACCTATTACTGAATTTGATGACAGTGACCATGATGACAACCATATAGTATGCCACGTGTTGTCGTGTTCATTATCGCTGTTATCGTGTACAAAACATGTATACCAAAAAGTGTAGCAAGCTTGCAAATCTTTTTTTTTTATAAATATGCGTACTTATATTCATCATCTTCATCATGATGTTTACTACATACACCCAATGGGCTTTAGCGTGGGTAGAGATATCCTGATCATGCATAATACAGTATTATGTGACATGTAGGAGATTCTAATTTAGTAAAACGTTCTACCTTTATTTTTCTTATCATCTATGCTCACATTTCTTGCAGGCCATTTATATTCTGAAAAGGGGCACTTATAAAAGAAAAAAGGGACACTTATTGGAAAGGAAAAGGGGCACTTGTCAAAGTAAATTGATATTCATAGGAAGGGCACTTTTCAAAATTAAAAAGGCGCACTTATTACAAAAAGGGGAAATGAGCACTTATCAGAAGTTTTTAAAAAATATGAAATTTCCGACGTTAAAATGGGCACTGTTACAATGTTTATAAAAAAAAGGGGGGGGCTTTCTTAAGGGCTTTAACAAATAGGGCGGGGGCACTGCGAGTTAAAGAGAGACTAAACGAAAATGTGTACTTCGTCCTGTAAACGATTCAAAACTCTGTCGAGTTAAATAAGCTTGAATAAATTTTGAAATTCCATATAAATTGGCATCATTTCCTACTCCATCTTTTCTCTAGTGTGCATTTATAAGTACCGCTTCCCCCCCCCCTCCACCCTCGCTTCTTTTCTCCCTATCTCTCTTATTATATATAAATATACGTTTAGGTCATTTTCTCTCTCTTTCTCTCTCTCTCTCTCTCTCTATCTATCCACCTACCTCGCTCTCTCTCTCTATCTATTTATCCATCTATATACCGTTCCCTCTCTGTATATAAGAGTACTTTCCCTTAAACTCGCACAGCCCCCTCCCCCTCTCTCTCTCTAAATATGCTCACCATAACACAGCCGAACGGCTCAAAAATAATAAAGCACAAGTTAGACTTATTAGAAAATGTAATGCTGGAAAATAATTTCTATACTATATATTTAGTAGATATAAATTCTATGAAATCCTTTTTACACATTATAACAACAAGTCAAAATTCAACAACTTGTCTTCATTGCTGTTGTTGGTTTTCTTACTTATATTTTATGAACTTATATCGTTTAATTCGATTTCTGTATTTTCCAACTGTGTCTGCAATATTTAACAAGGAAATACTTTATACAAAGTTAATATCTTTTGTGGATTCCATGACATTTGCTCCGGCGACAATTGCTCCGCTCTAAATTTCATACACTAATCGAATGGCTAACTTCAACCCTGGATTCAACACTATACCCTACCCTAAACCTAACCCTAAACCTAACATAAAACCCTATTGAAACCCTAACCCTAACCCTACATCTTAGACGAAATAAAGCCCGGAGCAATTGTCGCAGGAGCAAATGTCGTGTCACCCTTTTGTGTTCTCGTATGCATCAAATACATCCCTCGAAGAAAAAAAATAGTTTAGCGTTTGCTGTTATACTACACACTGTACTGCAAAATGAGATAATACTTATTTTCCTTTTTTTTTGGATGAGTTGAAAATATACAACATCATCCTTCGTGATTGCTTAAAGCTCATTCCATTATCTATCTTTTCCACATCGGCCCTAAGGGCTAAAATGATGCAACTAGGGTAATGTATTCAAATTGAGAGTTTTATCGCATACATGTATAAGTTATTATCTTCTTACGTATACCGAATTCGTATTCTATAACATCGGCTAAGAGCATTTATATCAAATTTCTACCATTTAAAACAAATAGAACACAAGATATATGGATATATGGATAAATGGATTTCTCTTTATAAAAATGAAAGTGAGGTAATGACATAATCTATTTTCAATATGAAAGTGATAATGTTGAAAGTGATAGTTACAATAACTGAGTATAGGAAAATATTCCAGTCTATTCTGAGGTCTGGTGGTAAGTCTACATTTAAAAAAAACTGGCTTGAAATAGGTATATATTGTTCATCATGCAAATGAATTGAAAGTAGTAATTTGTGTGTGGTTTACTCTTTATTTGTGTGTGTTTGATTTTGTTTGTTTGTGGGTTTAGCAAAATGTAAGCAATTAAACGGACGACAAATTGCTGATAATCATATTTACTGAAACCATGTGATCTATTGCCTGACACGCAATCGAGAAAACTTTTCCGATTTTCTTTTCCTCCTTTTTTTTTGCTCTTACTCAGATACTATACACTCTTAAAACGAATTCATACCGCAAATAATACAAGATATCATCTTTCTGTAACCATTGAACAATAAGCTTAGGTTTGTTTTGATATTTTTCAACATTATAACTCCACCATTACCAGAACTCAAGATTACCTCTAAATGGAGAATCATAAGATTCGAGACAAACAAAACTGAGAGTAAAATTTTCATATCATGAGAACAATTTTGCAAACCATGCTAGCAATACGATAAAGACAAAAGATAATTGTGTGAAACGAAATCAGGGGAGACAACACATTATCGTACTCGAGAATTGATTATAGCAATCAGTGTTATGTAAGCAAGCTGTATTGAAGTAAGTTCTTTGATGCCTTTAGATAGTTTCATTATAATGCACTGGATGTTTTCCAGTTATAAAATCTTTTTTTCCTCCTTTTTCTTGAATTACATATAATTACACTTGCACGTTGAAATTGATAAAAACGTTACGATCACTATGTACAGGGACTATGATAAGGATGATTGCATGACGCTCGTAATTCGTTATCGATTGGCATAGTTCAAATATGTAATGCATGTACATATTTATTCTGATCCCTTCTTGATAAAACGCATCTCAAATTGAAAATTGCAAAGACAGTTAATGATTTAAAAAAATATATATATATTACTATAGTACTGTACGTAGTTTACCATTACAATATCGATATCTATACAAATATACTTTGGCCTCCCCTAGACTCCCTAAATCAACATTAAGAACAAGAATCCAATTCGTAACATAATTCTCTAATACAAGCAATAATAAACGTCGCTATAATAATTATTATCACGTGTTTGTAAGCGCTCGACTGCTTCAAGTATTATTTCCATCACATGTTTAGTAACTGATTAGGATGTCTACCACAAGTCATATTTACAAAATGCATTAGTGACAAGCGAAAGGAAAACGTATGAAGTTACCTTGGTCATGAACTGCTATAACTGCATACGCCTTCAAACTTTAAGTCATTCACTCAACCCAAGTTTTATAATTGCAATAACTATCCCCTACTTTACCACATAACTAAATCCAGGGTAATAATCGGAGCAGCACCTGGAGCGTCACAACGTGACGGACATGCGCGCTATATAAGAAGCCACCAACTAAAGTTATGTTTATTACCATTAATACTTTTCGAATGCACAACAAATATCATCTATCATACGCTTTGAATATTATTCATCGCCAATGAAGAATTTAAATTTAAATTAAAATCATCTAGCTCTTCAGTTATGACTCTAAAATATTGTATTTTGTGTCACCGATAGGAAAAAAAAATAATCATGATCTCAATTTAAATGATCTTTAATGAAGAAAAAAATCTCATCATGCTTTGGATTGAGAGCTTCCTCCATTAGAAATATAAGTCGAGTATAGATTATTAGGACTAGATGGAGTGGGTGGTCCGCTGGTGAGTTTGGGATATTGTTCCTCTCCGTTGGGTGTTGCTTCAGCAGCCTGAGATAAAGGATTCTTGGGATTGGTTGGTGATGATACTTCGTTAGGAGTCGACACGTCTTCATCCTGAGTGTAGATGTTAAAGGAATATGGCGGCTCACCACTAGTTGGACTAGAACTAATCGTTGAGGACATCGTACGGGGTACATCGTAATCAGATGGGACAGCCCTCGTTGAATTATCTCGATGTGGAAGTGGTGACGGGATGCTGGTCGATATTGGGCGAGGCGGCTCCTTGTCCAGATAGATTTTCGTTGAGTAAGGGCTATCTACATTGAATGCATTCTGAGCACTTGTAACACTCGTTGGATCCGAAGAGTATTCGTTTTCCTTTACAGGACGGGCATCCGTTACATCAGGATCTCTCGCGAATTCATAGGGGTTCTCGAATTCTGCTTCTTGACCATTATTATGAAGATAGCCTCCTATAGCGTAGGGGTTCTCCTTCTCGAAGTCATCTTTCGTGTCTTTCGGATTGGGGGATATCGCACAAGCACCTCGAACCTCAGTTCCATCGACGTCGGAGTAAATGTTGTTTGTGAAGGTCATGGACATGTTGGGATCGTCTAACCTACCCTTTGGTGGAAGGGGTGGGCCTGCTGTAGCACCGAGTGTCGTCGGTATGCTGATACTATCCGTGTGTGGATTGGCAAACACTGACGGTTCATCATCCATAAATTTATCTCTCCTATCCCTAAAAAAATCATACAAAAACATTAAAGTTAAACAAAATATTATATACTTATAATTTCCATGTAAAATAAATTAAATCAGATTTCTACAAATCACCGGTTGAAGGCAGTGTCTCCTCGGAATGCATCGTCTCCCCCAAAAAACTGTTCTTTATCTCTTCTTTTTATGTTTCCTAAATTAACAGCCAATGATTTAAACACTGCACATAGTCTGATACGATGATCTCTTTATACGCCAACAATGATCAATACAAGTCTAACATGACACGGCTTAAATTATACTAAGAAAAATGATGTACTTTTTGGCTTACACACTTTCAAAAAGTGATCTTTATTTCTTCTTTCTCACAATGAAGAGAAGGTTAAGTTTTGGGGAGAGGTGACAAATAATTTGGGAGCGTTATCATTTTTATTATGCAAGTGTGGAAGAACATCAGAGAGAAAATGTCCCTGAAAAGCATTACTCTTCAATTGCCTTCATATTTTAAATATGACAAGTAACAGCTTATGCAACATGTTTGTGTAGTCCCATATACGTCTTTCTGTCTACAGTGCTTGTTACTTTACCAAGACTGGGCCAAATTTCTCATAATTTTGATGACTCCACTCCAGAACCGTGCCGTACACACCAATACTTAAGTGTTACATGATCAACTTTTTCTGATCGATTCCACACCGTATCCTTCACAATGCAAGCGCATGACCAGAACTCAACTTTATCGTTAAGTTTGTTTAAATAATGCAGGCATTTCAACAGAGGTATGATAAAAAATCACAAACTGCACAAATATACTTCATGGATTATCTATGAATTTAACATACCTACGAACTTTGTAGAAACCTGCTGCTACCAAGATGATTATGATGAAAATTACTCCGATCGGCACGAAGTACCAGTAATCGAAGCCTCCTCCCTGAAAGAAAATTAAATAATTTTTGTTTCGGTTGACTCCCATCAATTGACTATAAGTAAAAGATAACGCTAACAGTAATTGGTGAAAGTAATCGTAATGTCATTATTATTATTATTATTATTATTTATTCGACCATAAAAACACATTCAGCATGTACAGTGTATATAGGTGTATACAGAGTGAAATAGGAAAAATACAAAGTAAGATAAAGAAGGAATAGCATGTGGGTCAGGGTGCACAAAAGCGAAATTCTTCCCTGTTGCCCGGGGGCATGTGCACCCTCACATGCCATTCCGAGACATAATAGAATATATTGCAAGGTTCACATTATATAAGTATACAAAATAATTACAAACACTCATTCAGAAAATCATGATTAAATTAAATTTCGATAAATGCATTAAGAGGATATGAAGCTGCAATGAATAGAGTGCTTTAAGATTTGTATGCAGAAAAAACTTAAAACTTAAAATAACCAGAACACAATTAACATAAATCGTCATTATTCAATTGATCCAACGGTGTCTCATGTGATAATGAGTTATCGTCAGCGCATGTCCCACTTCCATTTTGCTTCTTAAAGAGTGGGGACAATTTGCATTATGACAATAACAAAGCAAGGTCTTACATATACCAGTGCACATCAACGTGATTAAACATATTCATGATTTTCAATCTCAACTACTTGCCATCGTCAAGTAACATAACGTAATAACTGCATGCAATTTGTATACATTACGCAAATAAGATACCTCTTGTAAATTTGTAATCAAGTAGTTTAAAAAAAATGAGAGATAGAAAGAAAAACAAAATCAGATTTAGGGTAAATAGGATCGATATTGCAAATGAAGGGAAATACACATGCTTGAAATAAGGACACTCGTGTTCTCACCTGACCTGGTCCCGTCTGAGGCGCTGAAACTGCAATAAAATGTTTTTAAAAGAATTGTTTAGGGTCATTTTTGTTCAGAGGTTTATCATCCAACAAACTACCGAATTAAGATTTATTATCTGATCTGATTGATGTAGTTCATGTATAAACTAGAAGTACAAATACTGCAGATTTGAGATTCGCATAGACTTAGTGATATGATATTTCAAACATTCATAACTTTGTTATTATTGTGGTCCGATTTATTTCAAACTTTTGCCATTCTGTTTTTCTATTGTTCTGCTTTCATACAAATAAACTTATTTCAACGGTTGGATTGCCCTTTAAGTATAAACATAATTATACTTATTCATCTGTTTAATTCAATTTTGTGTAATATAGATGGTAAATGAACAGCCGATCTAAATTTAATAAATCAAATAATAACATATCCACAATCCTCTATCATTTCCAAATTTTAATAAATGCTTCCTACCTTTCTTATAATTTGGAATATTTTATCTCCGTATACCCCTCTGTGTCTTACTCCACAATAACATAACCATGTCCATACTCACGTAGTTCACAGTTGGTTCCTACATAATCTTCTGGGCATTGACAATTGTAATAGACGGACCCATTCCCCGCAGTTAGGACCTGGCAGCTTCCATCGTTCTGGCATGGGCTAGAAGAACATGGCTCTGTGGGAGTCTCGCAAAGCTCGCCTGAAAAGTGATCTGAACATACACACCTGGAAAGGAGACAATGCAGAAATGGTACATGGAATATTATAACTATTTTATGATGGCAAAAATGTATGTCCTAAGGTAATGTAAGTCTTCATACATAATACACGTAATATGTATGTAGGCCACTATGTATGTAGACCTACATACTCAACATATATTATCAAGACACGAACACATAGTCTCCACGAACCGAATAGAGAAGTCAATATCTGATTCAATTACCAAGGAAATTATAGCTTTAGTGATCATCAGAAACTAGTTGCGTCACAATAAACATGGTCAATACACATGTTGTCTTAGAAAGTTGATTCTGAGACAACATTTTCGCCTTTAAAACAAAATAGATTACTCCAATAGCTGTAAAAGGAATCTATTATGGGGTCATGGAATTGGAGAATAATTCACCAAATTAAAGTTATCTTTTGGCGTTTAAGAGCTAACAAACATTGAGGGTAGGTTGACGTAGTTTAAAAAATATTACAGGAGCAAATAAGAGCAAATTAACATGTACCCCCTGCAGTTTATAATTCACCCATATGCACTACCTCGACCCAAGCGACTTACTGGTATCTACCATCGATGATCTGGCATGATCCTTCATTATAGCACACGCTGGTACGACACATTCCTGGAATGGGAGTCGGTTCCAGAGGTTTGTCGTTGCAATCGTAACTCCCATTTACATTGGCACAGATCTTGTTGGATGGACACGCTCGTTCATCCTGGCATTCATCAATGTCGATGTCACATAGTAGACCTCGGTATCCGGTCGACGCACATTGGCACGTGAAACTGTCAAGACTGTCCTCACACCTTCCGCCATTCTGACATGGAGAGCTTGAGCACTCATCAATCTCAGTGTCACAGTAGACACCGATATACCCTGACATGCAACTACATGTGTAGTTATTCACTCCGTCTTGACAAGTTGAATTATTCTCACACGTGTTATCCACACATTCGTCTATGTTCCCTGTACAGTTCTCTCCAGAGTAGCCAGGCCAACAGTCGCATGTGTATCGTCCGACTTGATCTGTGCAGTTACCATAAGAACAAGGATCGGGATCACACTCATTGACATCCTCCTCACAGTTCTCACTTTGAAAGCCAGCTTGGCATACACAAACATATCCACCAACCATATCAACGCATGACGCGTTGTTCTGACATGGGCTGGATGCACACTCATCTCGAATATCTAACTCACAGTATGTTCCTCGATACCCCTCTGTGCAATTACACGTAAATTCATTAACGCCATCTTGACAGGTGCCATTATTCAGACAGTCCACTCCGATACATTCATCAATATTTGCATCACAGAAAACACCGGAGTAACCTGGAGCACAGGCACACTCCAGGACGCCATTGTCATTTTCACCCAGGCACGTTGCACCATTGAGACAGGGGTCAGAGTTACAGAAGTCGATCTCGAAATCACAATTGGCACCGCTATACTCTCTTGGACAATCACATTGATAAAGGTTGAGTTTATTCTCGCACGTGCCTCCGTGTTCACATGGGTCTGAAGAACACTCGTCTATGTCGTCGCAGTTCTTACCTGCAAAATTAATTTTGAAAGCATTTTGAGTACGTTAGAATATCGTCCTGATATTCATTATTTTCTAGCTTTTTAGGTGGTCTGTCGTTTTTGACAGATCACCTATTGTTTTCGTCAGAATTTTCTCTCTTTATTTATTTATTATTTATTATTTATTTATTTATTTTTATTTCTCCACACTTTTTTGTTCAGATGAACGAAAGATCGGTTCAGTCAATTTCGTTCAATTTTGGCACAGTCATAGGTCATTGTCATGAGACGTGACAGAAAGATTGTCAAGGTCATCAATTCTTCATGACGTCATCTAGGCGCCATTTTTTGGTACTTTCAACTCATGATCATATCTTCATAACGGAAAAGCATTTCTTATTCATATTTATCATAATTAAGGTCAATTTCCGCTGTCAATTTCAGGTAAAAAAAACGCGCGCGCATGCGTACGTCCGCGCGTCAGCGAGCGCGCAAAAAATAAAAATGCTCCAAATCGTCTCAAATTCATTTTGCATACGTTTCAGGGCATTTTAAGCATTTCGCAAAAAAACGCGCACACACGCGTTTCCGCGCGTAGAGGCATTTTGCAACATAGAATCGCCAATTTTTTTCTTTCATCATATTTAACACATTTTTTCAAGCATTTTGATACCTTGTTCACCTTTTTCTGCCCATTAATAACGGAATGAGCGTCCGTTTAAGATAATGTCCGTGCATGCGAGCTCTTGTAATACATAGCATACATGGGCAAAAACATGCCTATACAAAATCCATTGTAGCGCTTTAGGATGCAAGGTGAACCCAATTTTGTTTTCATATTTTGATAGAGTATGAATCGGAGATATGATTTCATGTCTCATTTGACCCTCAATTAACTCACGACGTCATCATAATGGCCTCCGAACTCAAAATTTCAATTTGCATATTATGACGTCAGCATATTTACGGAAAATTGAGTGTATCTCTGTAAATATCGATCGATTTACTTCTAAATTTTGATATGTTCTAGCTGAGACCATTTTCTACAAATGCAGTAAACACGGATTTTCATTTTGACGAAAGCATCATGGCGTATTTTTGCGATTAAAGGAGGCATGTCAATGTTTCACATTTTGCGTGTATTCTCTATGGGACATAACTTTTTCTCAAAACTAGATTCTACATTCCCGTCTTTCGCGAGCAATATCTCCGTCGTTTTAGCTTTGTTTTCTCTGAGCTTCGAGTATGTTGTAGCTGAGACAATATGCTATCAAAAATTTATTTTTCGATCAGATACCGAGATCATGCTCATATTTCACTTGCAACGTGGGATTTGAGAATTACAATTTCCGTTTACGTGTAATCGCTATGGGAAATGTTTTGGTATATCGATAATGCACTTGACTTCGGACCTCGAGATCCCTGGTTCGAGTCCGGGAGTCTCTAACAATTTTTTTTCCTTCATTTTTTTTCTTTTTTGACGTTTCAATGATCATAAACTTGAAGACAGACCACCTAAATCGAATTAAATTTCTAGTTGTTTTTCTTCTCCTTCATATTTTTGAAATATCAAGATATGTATTGTGAAATTAAAAAGTACGTAGGTGCTAACTAGAAGAGTATAAATGATCAACTGTAGATGCATATGTTGTTACCTCGTGTACCAGCTGGGCAGTTACAGCTATAATCAGCCAATAGATCTGTACAGACTGCGTTGAACTGACAAGGATCTGAGTCGCATTCATTGATCTCCTGTTAATGAAGAAATAAAAGGAAGGTTAAATTAATCGATGACCATTACTTGGTATCAAGCATAATTAAAATTCAGTTAATACTCACAGCTGATGAAACAGGGGGGGGGCTATTAGACGATCTGTAGCACCCCCCCTCCCCCATTTAAAAAATGTGTACAGGTCAAGGTAAACGAGCGAAAGATTAACTGCTTTAAAAAAAATACTATAATATTCTACTTTCTGCCAACCACTGACCACTGTCTCGAGAAATCATCAACGTACACATTTTGAGCGGAGATTCTCTAGTGGAACAAGGGAAATGTTTGACTTAGGCCAGACTACTAAATGTTTTTACAAAAATGATCCTAAGCAACTTCACTAAGTCGCCCTCATGCTTCGCTGATTTGAACTCCAAGTACGGTTAGAGAGGCCCTGGTACGACACTGAGCTAGCTCGGAAAAGCACTCGAAGAAGAACTTGGGACGTAGGGCCCAGTATGTAAATATATAGAATCTTTTTATCATTATTATCTCTATGTTTTTTGTTAATAGATATACCTTATTCTTGAAGTCACTGTCAATCTTCGTCACAAATGTTCTAATGGAGATTGGCTCTTTATTTGTAATCGAAATTGAAACTAAAATTGAACAGAAGTTTATCCACGGTGAAAGTTAAAAAGACACGTCAGGTCGCCAATGCGAAGGTCGAGTACACACTAAAAAGGTAGACAGGTCGTTAGCTCTACAAACGTACACCATCTACCATTCACACCTTTATCCAAATGTATAGGTTCAAATCATGGCTTACAATATTGCAATAAGATCCTTGCCATCCTGAGTAACAAACCCTAGCTCCTGTAATATCATTACAATCATAGTGGCCTTCAGTGTTGTCTCTCGCTAAACAATATGTGCTGCAGCCTGAAGATGTTTCGTAGTAATGCACATCGCAATAAACCTTCACTGCAACCCTCGTTCTAACAAACAGAATAAAAAGAACACATATTAATAATGTTACTTTTGAGAATATCAGTTCTTAGGAAGTATGGTCTGTTCTTTATATCTAGAGATAGCACATACATTAAACTGATTACAAATACCGTAAACACAATCATAAATCAAATCATGTATTACGTGGAGTTGGATTTTGAATTATCCTTTTAACCAAACAACCTTTTCAATAATGTGAATTTCATTTAAAATGTACATAGATGCAAAGCTGATGTTTTACTACTTGTTACTCTTGTTTGGATGTTTTCTAGAATATTTTTTTTTATCATGGGCAGATGAATGACAATTACTCTGTAGACTTCTCTTTTGATTGTACATGCAATGTCAATGTGATCTTCAAAATAAACACTGTATCATTAATACCATTAGGGTTCTGATTCGCATCTAGCATATTCACGATCTATTAATATACGCCTCTTCGTAGCAAAAAAAATAGCACATCAGCATCTTAATCAGATTTCAAGAACGCAGTGTACTTTGCAGTTGAGAACTAAACCATAATTGAAGAGCTCGGCATCCTAGTTGAAATCCTACCTTTTTTACAGCACTGCTCGGCATGAGAATATGACATTCAGTTGGACTCTTAACTACTTTTATTCCCTTGTGCGCCTCGGAATAGAAGTTTTAGAAAGATGGCGCTATAAGAATACCTAGTAGATGACCCACAAATAATCTCAAAGACGAATACAGTTAGTACAATTTGAATTAACTTACAGAGATGTTCCTGCTCCATTTAGTGTCACGGTGTGTTCTATTGCCAAAGTTGATGTTCGATCGGGGATATAGTTGTAATTGTGGCCGTAATAATCTATCTTGTCGTCTGCATTACCTGGATCATAATCCCAAACCTCAATTTTGGACCTGAATCCAGTCTATGGAAGATACAAAAGTAACAGATTGAAGATGTACAACAACCCTATATAAGCAGACACGGCTGATGCCCCCCCCCCCCAACCCCCACCCAAAAATGTTCAATAAAGCAATACCTGGGCAACCGTCACCTTAGCTGAACCGTCAGATTGGCAGAATGGGTATTTTTTATTTCAAGTCTTTCTTACCATGATACGCCGCCACGACACTCGCCGTCCTGCCAGCCAACAACGGTCGATTCCATTCAGCAGACGGCCTGAGCCAGCGGCCCGTTGATTGGTTGAGTACCGTATGCGTCGGCCAATAGGCCTGGTGCATCAGCCGAACCAGCGTCCTTGGTGATTGGTCGAGCACCGTGTGCGTCGACCAATAGGCATTGGGCGTTATTGTTCCAATTATCGATCGAATTATAGACCGCTCCGCCGGTCCTCCCGTAAAGTATAAAAGACCCTTGCTTACAATAGTTGTTATCACCTGACGAAGTATCGCAGTAGCATACGAAACGTCGTGATCTTTTAGATTCCTTATTGACCACATTGCGAGACAAACGAATATTACTAGCGATATTATTTTCGATATGATTAAGTTTATTGCGTTTTCTTCCCGCCCCTTCGTATTCTTGCGAGATTTTGAAACTGGAAAGTTTATATCCGGGATACCCCCACTCCCCTTTCCCCGTGGCGAAAATGACACGAGAGCCCATGCCTGTGCACATAGTACATGTACAATATGTGGATAATCATAAATGCACATGCAGACATGCGTATCGAGCTAAGTCTTATTTAGAAGTCTTTATAAAAGAGCAATGTAAACAAAATGGTAAGATAAGAGAGAGAGAGAAAAGAAGAAAAAAAGATACAGGTAACGTATACAAATGGTTTATTAAAGCACTTAACTTTAAATGCAAAATTGTAGGGTTAGATCTCTCGACACGGCACTAATATCTTTTGGCAAGGCATTAATCTACATTTGCCTCTACTTATCCAGGAGAGAAATGGGAAATGGGAAATGGTAGGATGACATATGGCCTCACGGTGACCAAATGGTAAAAATACTTCCCAAGAAGTGAAGATGGTGCACATTGTGCACATCCGATGTCCGATGACCGGGGTAATGATATCTGTAAAACGCTTAGAGATGGTATTTCGTATAAAGCGCTATATAATCAAGATTATTGTCATTATTATTATTATAATGATGATTTATAATCATTTTTATTTTTAATAGATATACTCACCGACCATGAATCGATAGTCAATACAATTGGGTTGACTAGATCGTCGGCTAGAGATGACGGGAAGCTGAAATCATCGTTGTTTTCATAGAGTCGGTCTGTTTGGAAGTTGCCATATGCACAATCGGTCATATCGTTATTCCTGAATAAAGGAAGATATTTAACGGGATGAAGGCTAAATATGTGAAGAATATGCATTGACATTATAAAACTTGATCAATACAATTCCAGTGATAAAAGCAACGCCATTTTAGACTGCAATGAAGAGTTGTCGATGAACATTATGAAGTGGTTATATGTGCATACATATTAATATGTAGGAGCTCAATTATATGCTGTGACACATTATTCAACATGAACTGAGAAAGACTTTGGGCTAAAGCAAATAGTTTTCTTGATTCTTAAATTGAAGAGATAGTTGACTTCTTGTTTCAGACCGCAAATGCCTTCAAAGTGCGTGGTTATTACACCTATTCTTAATTATGACATTTCTAGTGCCCCTTTTGGACCTGCAATTGCTATGAAGGTAATTTGAGACCCCAACATGTGTGAAATTTAGCCAATAAGATCATACCAATTCAGCTCTATTTCCCAAAAATACGGTGACCGTTAATTAATTAATTAATTTATAATAACAATACTTGGGCCGCCTGGTTGTGCGTATTATAACCAACAGAATAAAGCCAACAAGAAGCCAACATCGGAATTGGCTGGAAAAAACGTATAAGGCACTATTTCGTTTTTTCAACGGCTGGTTCAAATTATCTAATACTTGTGGTGGTACACAAATATTATAATGTTTATATTATTGGGTATTTCAGCCGTCTCTGAACCGATTTTGATCAAACAAAGATGATTTTGTCATTACAATTGTATGTTCTTTCAAATGTGGCACTCAGTTTTTCATTATCTCCCAAAAGAAAGTTTTGTGTAGCACCCTCTGCAACAGGACTCAACTATCCCTATCTTCAATAAAGGATTTTCTATTCAAACTTCTGTCTTATAAGTCTTAAAGATATTAATTCAATCACTCATCACAATCATCAACGTTATCATATACCCATCGACAAAAGTTTGCGGTTAAAAACAAGGTTTCTTCACTTAATGACATTTTGTACTGTTCTCGTTTATGTTGATGCACTTGGAAATATCTTCTTTTTGATAACTTGTATGAAAATTAATTTTCTTTCGATTTAAAAAGGTGTTTGGATGACATTGGGAAATATTTGTTGAGTACTATATCTATGAGACAGTAATGAATGCCATCGGGGATCTTCTTACCCCTTGTAGACATCGAAGCAGAGATTGAATCTGTTGTCGCAACTACCACAGCTGAAGTCGCAACATCCCCCGTCAAGTTCTATGTGACCGGTGTTTTCGAAGTCTACCAGTCTGAATGACACTTTAACCCTGCCATGGATCTATGGTGTGGGAGAAAAGATAAAGGCAGAATTGTACACGTGAAAAACTTCGGTTGTATTAACACACACACACAAACAAAAATCCAAACTGAGACAACATTACAGGTTCGACTCTTGAGCCCCATCATTTATTTATTTACTTGATTTTTTTAATTTTCTGATATTTATACAGGGTGGCACACATAACCAATTTGGAGGTCTTCCATGAGGCCCTGTTTGGTAAGAATTATTAAACAAAAAGGTATATACACAGGAATATTAACAGGTAAAATACAAATTAATTCGTTTCCTCATGAAATAACTGATCATTCAATAACTATCCTTGATAATTTACATGGAAAAAAAAAGAGAATTAGGAATAAATAATAAACACGTAGCCTATTTAAAAGAAGTAAAACATAATTAAAAGACGTTCATTTTTTAGAATTTGATATGAGCTTAACACACCGGATAACATACTTTTTATATCCATATTTACGTTCAATTGCTCTTTAATTAATACATTTAGGTTGTTTACAAGTTCGCTGAAAATGGCATTGCATGTATGAGTATGTCAACCAAATTTAATAATTGTGTAGATATGAAAATTGGTAAGCTTCGCACGAATCCCCCTCACTTACACGTCATCTGCAGATAACAGGGCTTTTGTAGTGTGTTTAAAACAACATTTAGATCATGATGACATTCCATAAGAACACGATTTGACACGAATATATTATACAAGTATACTTCCTCATTTATTAACGATTTGACATTGGCTCAAAGGCACACATGGCATGCAATAATACCAACATAATTACGAAGACTATTGGAGCTGGTACCGAATCTTAAAATGACTCGGTAACATTGCCTCATATTCTGAAACAAAATCCTGGATTTGGCTCATGCTGCAATCATAATTATAAATCTTTAGGTCAGTCAGGAATCACATGACTTTTGCAAGCCGATTGCCTGTCTCATTTCCAAGATATTTATGATTGGAAATCGGATTTTTACGTTTTCCTAACGGTTTCTATAACACTACAGTCTATTGGGGGAAATGAGTATGGTTAAACCGGTCACTCAAATTTGTTTACTTTTTTTGAGGCACTATATGATTATTTTGAAGGGTTTTAGGGCTTCAATGTTAATCATATTGCATACACTGATAACACGTAGGGCCGTGCATCTCCGATTTAACATTGCTAAACGATGCCTTTAAAAGGGGTTTAGAATCCAGTAGTTAATTATTTCCACTGCTTACACAAATCTTTCACTTGTTACTCATTTGCACTGCCCACACAAGTTCACAATAATCAAGGACGAATACTGACAGGTAGGTCCTATTGTCATAAATAAAACGTTACGGATATGAAAACAAATTGCAAAATTACTCTGTGGTGTAAAATAAAACGGATTTTTGGGGAACAAGTTTGATGAACAATGGCTTAAGTTATAATTGATATCATTACTCCCTTCGTCATATTAGAAAACAATCTGATTATTGAATGAACACAAAAATGTGTTCTTGGAAAGCGGATGCAGTGTGTTTGTAAAAACCGAACCTCATAGCAACATATAAATAATTTGTTAGTCAAAACTACATCCAAATAGTACAGCTCATACAATATGACATCTTGGTGTATGGTGACGAGCAACGGTAATTTTGTTTGCTTAGAAATTGTATGATGTGAGGCTTAAATGGATGTTGGTATAACACTGTGGGCGAGTTTCTTGATCTTTCTTTTATATTTTTCCTCCAAACGTTTGCATAATAACTAAAGCAGGTTTACATCAAGACATGGAGAAATGAACGATTGACAGACACATTGGCTTGTCTCAACTTGCAGCTCACCACACAAATCAGCCGAATCCAGGTTAATCAAATGTTTAGAAAGATTTTATGAATCATATAAAAGGGAGTTACGATCCTGAAACTGATTAAAGTCTAGTTTGGTCAATAAAAGACAACTTCGAGACTACCCTACCGATTCTTGAGATGAATACTATCTATAAGAAAAAGGTTGTCTCAGGCATTCGATGGTTTTGCCCTCACCAGTAAAATGCAGGTGACCTACCTGGACGTCTTACCTACTGTCAAAGGCTACTTTAACCAAAGTGTACACAGCTGGAGTTTCTCTCACCCCTCTTTTGTGACATGTATTATGTAAACATAATGTAAACATAATATTAAAATTCAAAATTTGTTGGAATTATCATTTACTTTGCGGTGTATACTTCAACTTGAAACGATGAGCATGGTTTTGTCAAGGCACTGGTAATGGAAGTTATGATGAAGACAAATTTAATATTCATCCACTCCTTAATGATTAATATTAATATCTGGAAAGTATTCTTAAAGCACAAGCACAGTTTTTAAAGACGAAAAAAATATTGATATTGAGTAAAATTTAATGATGTTAGCGCCTAACATATGCAAATACAGGCGAAATAGTCAAAAGAAAAACCTACTGCTCCTGCTCCTCTTGTCGATGGCCCTCGCGCTGTTGGAGTCCGTAAATTCTGGCTAAATTCTGGTCCAACAGCGCGAGGGCCATCGACAAGAGGCTACTGCTCTCCCTGCTCCTCATGCTCATCCCGCTCCTCCTCCTCTTCATCATCGTCATCATCATCACCATCTTCATCATCATCATTATCACCATCTCCATCATCATATCACTATCATTACCATCATTGAAATGGAAACATAATCACAAATTTAAGGTGTTGCAACTTTTCTTTTCCATACAAACATTATTTTACATTTGGCCATAATTCAAGGATGCAACGAAATGTTAAAGGTATAGACCAGTTCCAGTCATGTGATTGCATTGTGAAAGAAATGTTGTGAAATCGATGAGAAAAGGTTGATCATCTAGCATATACGTATTGGTGTGTACTGCAAGGTTCTAGAATCATCAACATGATAAGAAATTGGGCCCAGTCTTGGTAAAGTTATAAGCACCTGTACACAGAACGATGTATATGGGACTACGCGATATCTATCCAGGTCGGATCGATATGATAATTTACCAAATATATCAATTAGTAGTCGGTTTCCCGGCAAAATTTGTATCATCACGTATTAGTCAAAACATATTCCATCACATGACTGGTAATAAGAGCTTTCATTTCATTTTTGGGAGGGGGGGGGGGGGCGTTTCCAAAACTGGTCCATACCTTTAATGGAGAATCAGACCATTCACCTAAGACTAAACAAGACAAAACAATGCAAGCAAATAAGGTATGCAAATATACTACTACATCAAATAATACAACGTAAATATGTCTTCATCAGTGAAGAAAAACATTCATGATTCTCACTCATGTCTGAGTCGAGTTGACAGACTTGAACTTTGTAAAGCATAATCCACGTATTTGCTGATCAATTATATGATAAATTACACCCTTTTACGATGAATGACTTCGTATAAGGTCACTTTATGTTCTTGTCTGTTTGTTTGTTTAACATGTGTATGTTATGATATGTGTTATCTTATAATTTATTTTATGTATTGCGCATGGACCTACAGAAGAACAGCCTTCGGCTGAAGTTGGTACCGTGCAAAAATAAAATAAACTGAACTGAACTGAACTGAACTGGCAGACCCGGAGATGAAGCGACCGCGTTTCCTAGGCCTAAACATAAAACAAACCTTTTAATGGCCAATTCTACTCAAAAAATAATTTACTTTTAATAGATGCAAAAGAAGAAGAAACAGAGCAAAACAAGTTTGAGTAAAAATCTGATTACTAATAAGAAATTTATGAATTTTTGAAAAACTATTTAAAAAAAAAACTTTGGAACAATGGAAATCACTACACAATTTGCCAATTTGGTTATCAGTTTGTGACGTCATTGCCTCACTGTTTATCAATTGCCTTATATATTTTTATCCCATTAATTTCCCTTTTTATCTCTAAAAAACCTGAGTTCCCCATGCCTTTGCCCAGGTTATATGATTTGTATCATATTGCGTGCATGGAATTTCACCTGAGACAAATTAAGGATTTTTAAAGTGATCATATTGTAATTGAATTATATTGCATACCTGTTCTACTTATCTGAAGAAAAAAAAGACAACGTGCAACTGAGACGATTATCATAAAATACAAAATATGAAAGAAGCTTGTTAAGGGGTTTAAAAATTATTGCTGAAGGAAATAAGTAGAACATACATATTTAAAGGCGTATCTAGGATTTTAGAATGGAAGCGGTTCTCTTTAAATTGCTCAAGTCCAAGCTAACCCACAGCCCTTCCAATAGTCCGCCTATAAAATAAAAAGTTTATATCATGATGACATTCCAAAAGAACATGATTTGATACGAATATATTATACAAGTATACTTCCTCATTTATTAACGATGTGACATTGGCTCAAAGGCACACATGGCATGCAATAATACCACCATAATTACGAAGACTATTGGAGCTGGTACAGAATCTTAAAGTGACTCGGTAACATTGCCTCATATTCTGAAACAAAATCCTGGATTTGGCTCATGCTGCAATCATAATTATAAACATTTAGGTCAGTCAGGAATGCCATGACTTTTACAAGCCGATTGCCTGTCTCATTTTCAAGATATTTATGATTGGAAATCGAATTTTTTCGTTTTCCTAACGGTTTCTATAACACTACAGTCTGTTGGGGAAAATGAGTATGGTGAAACCGGTCACTCAAAGATTTTTACTTTTTTGAGGCACTATATGATTATTTTGAAGCGAATTTTTTTTAGGGTTTCAATGTTAATCATATCACATACACTGATAACACGTAGGGCCGTGCATCTCCGATTTAACATTGTTAAACGATGCCTTTAAAAAGGTTTAAAATCCATTACTTTATTATCTCCACTGCTTACACGAATCTTTCACTTGTTACTCATTTGCACATAATGCCCACACGAGTTCACAATAATCAAGGACGAATACTGACAGGTACACACACAACAAAAATTGTGTAAGTTTACTCATAAACAAGTGTTAATTTACTGACACTATAATGATACACTAAATGAGTAAAATTTACTCATCCAATTTAGTTTTTTCTCTTGGTACTCACCATGTTAGTTCCTGTTGTAATGCAGATAAGTGAGTTTTTACAATTGACAATACATGTATAATGACACACAAGTGAGTAGTCTTCATGAGTATTCTTCAACATACTCATGATTGTGAATCTTGTTTACACACCATTACGAGTGAATAAAATAATTTGGTTTGGTGATTAATGATGATGGGCATGCACCTGTGAGTTAATCATTTAACTCATTCACGAGTAATTTAATGGTACATGTACTGCAACCACACGTCTTTTTTCCCCCTAAAAACGCAAACATCAAACAAACTCACGGGTATTCAAATAAAAACGAAACAAACTCTTACTTACGCCTTCGCTCTTCCCATGCACGTCAGCCAAAGATTGTATGGAGTCTATTCTTCGGCATTGCATGCTGTAGTATATTATTGCATGCATATGCATTGCATTGCTTGGCCCCAGCATGCGCGAGCTCGCGCATGTGGCCGTCGTACTCAGATTCGTGGATGATTTTCTCCAACTCGAGATCCTATACACATGAAATGAGTGAGATTACTCACTTGACAAGTAACATAGTATTGGAAGTTTTCGAAGAACGAGTCAATGAGTAAATATCCCACAGTTTAATGAAAACTCAGTGATGCGTTAATGACTTGGTTTACTGACTAGGCAGTAGACTTACTCATTTAACATGATTTTCATCGAGAACATGAGCATGTTTACTCACTTTTTTCTACACCAGTTGAGAATACTTGTTCAAGTGATTTTGTTTATATAACATCGAGTAAAATGAAACTCACCAAAGGCGGTAACAAATGTGATGCTTGGTCATGTACTCCAGTTTAGGTGTAAAAATACATATTTTCGACTGCAATTCACTCGACTATATGAGTTTGTTAAGGGTTTTACTCGAAACAGGGAGTTCTTGTTTTTTGTGTGTAGGTCCTATTGTCATAAATAAAACGTTACGGATATGAAAACAAATTGTAAACTTACTCTATGGTGTAAAATAAAACGGATATTTGGGGAACAAGTTTGATGAACAATGGCTTCAGTTATAAATGATATTATTACTCCCTTCGTCATATTATAATAAAATTTAATTATTGAATGAACACAACAATGTGTTCTTGGAAAGCGGATGCAGTGTGTTTGTAAAAATCGAACCTAATAGCAACATATAAATAACTTTTTAGTCAAAACTCCATCCAAATAGTACAGCTCAAACAATATGACAACTCGGTATATGGTGACGAGCAACGGTAATTTTGTTTGCTTATAACTTGTATGATGTGAGGATTAGATGGATGTTGGTATAGTAGGTAACACTGCGAGCGAATTTCTTGGCCTTTCTTTTATATTTTCCCTTCAAACGTTTGCATAATAACTGAAGCAGGTTTACACCAAGAAATGGAGAAATGAACGATTGACAGACACATTGGCTTGTCTGAACTTGCAGCTCACCACACAAATCAGCCGAATCCAGGTTAATCAAATGTTTAGAAAGATTTTATGAATCATATAAAAGGGAGTTACGATCCTGAAACTGAACAAAGTCTAGTTTGGTCAATAAAGGACAACTTCAAGACTACCCTAACGATTCTTGAGATGAATACTATCTATGAGAAGAAGGTTGTCTCAGGCATTCGATGGTTTTGCCCTCACCAGTAACATGCAGGTGACCTTCCTGGACGTCTTACCTACTGTCAAAGGCTACTTTTACCAAAGTGTACACAGCTGGAGATTCTCTCCCCCTTTTTTGTGTGACATGTATCATGTAAACATATTGTAAACATAATATTGAAATTCAACAAATTTTCGAATCATCATTTACTTTGCGATGTATACTTGAAACGGTGAGCATGGTTTTATCAAGGCACTGGTAATGGAAGTTATGTTGATGACAAATATTCATCCACTCCTAATAATGAGTAATATTCATATCTGGAAAGTATTCTTAAAGCACAAGCACAGTTTTAAAAGGCGAATAAAATCAATCGTTAGTTTGACTTTGGTCTTATTTGATGAGTACAAATCAGGAAATACTGTTATTAAGCAAAAATTGATGATATTAGCGCCAAACAGAGACAAATACAGGCGATATAGCCAAAAGTAAAACAGAAAGATGTATATGGGACTACGCGATATCTATCCAGGCCGGATCGATATGGTAATTTACCAAATATATCAATTAGTAGTCGGTTTCCCGGCAAAATTTGTATCATCACGTATTAGTCAAAACATATTCTTTCACATGATTGGTAATAAGAGCTTCCATTTCATTTTTGGGAGGGGGGGGGGGCGTTTCCAAAACTGGTCCATACCTTTAATGGAGAATCAGACCATTCACCTAAGACTAAACAAGACAAAACAATGCAACCAAATAAGGTATTCAAATATACTACTACATCAAATAATACAACGTAAATATGTCTTCATCTGGGAAGAAAAAAAATCATGATTCCACTAATTAATGGCTGAGTCGAGTTGACAAACTTGAACTTTGTAAAGCATAATCCACGTATTTGCTGATCAATTACATGAGAAATTCCACCTTTTTATGATGTTTGACTTCGTATAAGAAATTCGTATGAAGAAAAATGTCATGGTCGGAAATCTGTCAGAGGGAAGTGGGCTAGTTGTGGACAAATAGGAAAACAAATGAGATAATACTGAAAACAGAATTAGACCTACCTGGAATATAGAATGCGATTGAAAAAATGAAATAATCTGACTATGTTTACGGGCTTGAAACAGAATGTGCGAATTGGTTACTCACTTGAATTGTGGCAATTGATACGATTCTTTAAAACTACACAATACCCCCTTCACATACACGGATTTTTCTTACGAATCCTTACGGATCGCACATATTAACGATTCTTTCACGGATCCTTACGATTCGGCCACTTTTACGATCGATTTAAAAGTTGTTACGAGTTATAACGTGCTACTTATGGTTTATTACGTATTATTGCGAGTTATGACGATGTATTTCAGGCTAAATTCCAAGATTTGTTACGAGTTGTTAGGGATAACTACGAGCAACTAACGTTTTAGTTACGACCTTTTTACGTGTTGTTACAAATAGTTACGAGTTAGTTCGAGTATTGACGAGTCCTTAAAAAATAAAAACTGAAAATGAAGTGTTCAAATTTGCAGCTTTTATACCTTTCCCCAAATCGTAAACAATTTGTAAGAATACGTAAAGTAGCCTATACGTATCTATTCGTAAAGTACTCGTAACTACACGTAAAGTACTCGTAACTTCACGTAAAGTGCACATAATAACTCTTAACAATCCGTAAAGTCATCGTAACACGACCCGAATGAAATCGTAAACAACACGTAATAATCCGTAAATAATCCATAAACCAACCCTATCAAATCGTTAAAAACAATTGTTACGAGTCATTTACGGTTTCTTGCGATCAGTTTAGGGATGGTTACGTGTTGTAGCGAGTGGTTTACGATACTTACGGATTGTTACGAGCTATTTACGGACAAATAAATCCGTGGACGATCGTAAGAAGATTTTTGACATGTCAAACAAATTGCCTCTCCTTTCACGGATCCTTACGAGTGTCTGCGAGTTGTTGCGAGTTGTGACGAGCTATTTACGGATACCAGCGAGTTATTAACGGATGCTTGCGATTGACTACGAGTTGGCGAGCCGTAAGGACTCGTAAGGAAAATCCGTGTATGTGAAGGGGGTATAACCAAACTACTTCTTTCTGACCTACCTGGCACACTTAGATCTGACCCACTTTTTCCCTATTTATTTTCTACACAGAGACATTTTCATGAGGCAGTTTCGGTGATTGGCTTTTTTTGCTAGTGAATATGCATGACATTATGCAATTTATCAAGATCGCTCAGTTTACGAGCGCGGCTATCTTTTTGTCACGCGAAAAACACGATCAACTTTTTGAAAAGTTCCTGAAAATAATATTGAAATTTTATTAAAAGCTGACGTGTAATTGTTCTCAAAACCATGTTTTGAGGGCGTACCAGGGTTGATTTTCCCCCAAAGTTTATGCGAAGATGATCGCAGCTATTATGTTACCGGGGACCTGGACATTTTGGAAATTGAATGCTCCGATCAGCAGCGCACTACATGTACATGTAGGAAGATATAGAATTGACATGACTGTGACGAAAGCGATAAATTGAGAGAATGGAGATATAAATAGCTAAATTGTCTTTAACTCTTCATTGTTTCCATATCTTTATATTTTATTTAGTACTTTAGTGCCCCCCCCCCCCCTGGAAAAAACAGCAAAAGAAAAGTGCAGATGAACCTTCTTTTTTTTTAGCTCGTCAGAAAATGTTATGATTAGTTCCCCCTCCTTTCAGTATATCCTGGATCCGCCCCTGTGCTCTCCTGTAAAACAAATTTGTATACAACTCATGATACATTTTGACGTGTTTTGTTTTGTTTGTTTTGAAATAAATCAAACTTTATTTTTATACTCTAATACTGTTTTTGAGAAACTTATCACACATGTTGAGGCATATTTTGTTTTGTTTTTTTTGAAAGAAATAAACTGCTCCTAATTGACATCAAGCTGCTATTGTGTTTACTTACAAAGCTTATTAATTAGAATTGGGGACGTTCGTTTGCAGGAAATTTGTCATTCGAAGGGAAATAAAAACAAGAAGGGGTTAAAGGTTATTAACCCTCGTCTACCCAGGATATATTCTGTTGCAGTGTCCGAAGGGGAGGGGTGCCACACCCCCTTCAAGAAATTTGTATAAGGGGTACAATCACGATTTAGTACCAATGGATAGCTACAGGTTTCCTCTAGATCTAGACCAAAATTTGCCCGAAAATTAGGAATTTCAATTATTGCCCGAAAATCAATGCTTTGAAAATATTAGGGGGAAGGGTTGTAGCTCACAGCCCTCTGGGTTTGCCCCTTCTTTTTTCTCCTATTCCTATGAAGAAACGGAGATTTTTGTTCTTCAATTTATTTTTCTCAGTGAAGTACGTGAAGAAGTCTGAGAATATATTAAAGATATAGATACAATGAAGAGATATTGAACGTTCAGCTCTCCATGCTCTCAATTTATCGTTTTCGTCATAGTCATGTCAATTTTGTGTCTTCCTATATTATGTATGTACGCTGTTGATCGAAGCATTATATCATGTTTGATTATCGTTTTAGTGTGATTGATGATAATCGCAAATTACATATTTTTAACGTAAGCAATTTCAAAAAGTAAACTAAGGATAGTCATCGAAAGTTCACGATGTGGTCGCAATTTTTCTGACATCAGGATGAATAAATCAAAGAAACAGAGAAAGAAAGAGAGAGAGGGGGAGAGAGAGAGAGAAAGACAGAGAGATGGGAGAAAGAGAGAGAGATGGGAGAAAGAGAGAGAGAGAGAGAGAAAGAGAGAACACGTGAGAGAGAGGTGGGGTTGAAGAAACAGTAATGTAATGAAAATCGTATATATTTTGTAAGTCACTATAACTGAACAGAGAAGCAACAGCCCAAACGAAAACATCGACATGACAATTGTATATGAAATATAGGCCTATAAATATGATACAAACATTTCACGACACCCTTTTGGGAGGAAAAAGTTAAAGTTTGGAAACGAAGCAAATTAAATTATCTTGATTAGTCAAGTGTTGCGTAACTGAAGTTACATGTCGGCTGATACATACATGTACACGTAGATCTTTACGAGTAAAAACAATATCATGACTACATCATAGTTGCATTGTACGAATTACTACTTTCCAACTTGTCAACATACAAATATGTGAGAGTAGTAGCACAAATAATTATATTCTTACCTGTAGTACAAATCCAGCAAGTATTATGCTCCTGATTAGTGCGTAAATCCCCATCATGTTAGGGAACAGGTGTGGTAACACTTGTTGAAGCTTATGATCGTGAGAGAGAGAGAGATACTTGTGTTCCACGCAGGGATGGTCTACTATAGCTACACTGCCGTGGAAGTATGTCACGTGGTGTATGGACTCTGACTGTAGTAAAAGTCACGATACCAATTCTGAGCCAATACAAGGTCTGGTGGCGAAGTAATATTGCATTTTACTCTGTGCCAGGGACGTCAATCCGTTTCAAATTTTTGAGGGGACACTTTTTGAGGGGACACTGGTTGAAATGTTCAATCCCTTATGCAATGCAATATACAACCACGCCATAAGTAAAGGAAGCAACCGAAATTGAGAATGGTATATGGAGATAATACGAAATATAGCCAGAGAGAGAGAGAGAGAGCGCGAAAGAGAGTGAGAGAGAGAGAGAGGGGGAGGGGGAAGAGGGGGCGGTAGAGCATGAACTATGATGGAGACAGGGGTATGATGACAACTGTTTTTATAGAAGCGATTCAGAGGTTGTCGAACATTTTCCTTGTTGGAATACCACAACTTAAAAATAGCATCTGGTTTATTATTATGGCTCTCGATTGCTTGTTAGTCATACATTTTCATTATCATAAGGAAATCAGCCTTTTTTTTTAAAACAAGAAAACTGCTCATACCTGATCCGAATAGGTGTTCACGGTGAAAATACCCACCGTCTATTGATTGTGCAATACAATCATAAGTTTGTACTTTGAAACATAATGTATTGTTACAAGTTTTTGGACAAATATATCTTATTGATTTTAATACAGCAATTCAAACAGAACGACTTCATGCTCTAGCTTGTCACCAAGTTAACAACTTCTACAACAATCGTATAGTATGTACACAAACATTATATTTTACCTACTCACAAACGCTTGAGAAAAAAATCAATGTGACAAAAAGATGCCATTAATATTTATAGTGTTTTATATGCATAAAATAAAAACCATCCACAGAATTTTTGTTTACTGATAATAACAATCCTTTCTTATTGTCAGTGCCTAAATCATGTTGATGATTGAATGTACTGCACCGTATCAACGTTTTAGATTAATGCGACATTAACCACTTTCATGATCATTTTCGAAAAGATTGAAAGATAACATTAATTTTTCTATTTGTGTCTTTATTATCTCTGCTTCCAACTTCAGTTGCCAATCAGGCAACGACAACAATTACGTTATATATAGTGTCCACATTAAGAATACAAAATAGATAAAAACAGAAATACAAATGAACTGGGTATAGAAGTAACAGAAATACAAATCATCGAAGAATTGATGTGCCCTTTCACACTTGACGATCATGCAATGGTACAATCAACAAAATATCAGGAAACAGTCTAGATTTGTTGTATTGGTTTGCTTTGTAAATTTTGATTGTAAATGAAATCTAATATTAGTAGAAATCGCTTGTCGATCTGTGATGATTTATGATTTAGCTTTTTCATCGGTCGATCAGGTGATTTGATAGCTGGGATTCTTCATTTCTTGTATTTCTCTATGATCCATAGCTTTCGTAAATAGGAATAGAATGATGTGTAGCCCACGTATCAGAATATAAGAGAGACTTGGGGAGACTGTTGTGACGGCTTACTACGAATCATCGCGACCACACCAACCCGTGGCGATGACCCGACCTTTTTAAAAACTTGTATAGGGTAATGTTTGTTAAATAAACTCTTTCATCTAAAAATTCAATTAAGTCTTATACAACTGATTTGATATCCGGCGAAAAACATAATTTGTAAGGGATAGTGGCAATGCCTCTGACAGATTCATCATTCATGGTCGGAATGTGAAGCATCAGTTTTAGTAGTATTAAATAAATGGGCTCATGTTCGTTTACCTCTGAACATTTTGCAATCCTTTCGTGCCGTTCTATTTCGTAAGAAACGAAAGTATGGCTATTTCTATATCTGTAGTTAATGGCAGTTACCATGATGACAACTATGATAGTATGCCACGTGTTGCCGTATTTATTACCGTTATTATCGTGTACAAAAACATACGTAGAACAGTAAGGCAAGCTGGCAAAACACTCTTTTTGTTAAACATGCGTACACATTTCCATCATCTTCATCATGATGTTTACTACATACACCCAATAGGCTTTAGAGTGGGTAGAGATATCCTGATAATGCATACTTTTATGTGACATGTAGGAGATTCTAATCTCACTAACTTTTAACATTTATTCTTCTTATCATCTATTCTTGCAGGCCATTTATACCCTGAAAAGGGGCACTTATAAAAAGGGGGGAAAAGAACACTTATTGTAAAGAAAAAAGGGCACTTGTCAAAGTAAAAATGATATTCATTAATAGGGGCACTTCTCAAAATTGTAAAGGCGCACTTATTACAAAAAGGGGGAAATTAGCATTTATCAGGAGTTTAAACAAAAAAATCCGACGTTAAATTGGTCACTTTTCCGATGTAAAACAAAAAAGAGGGATTTCCTAAGCGCTTCACAAATGTGGGAGGGGGCACTGTGAGGGCCGCCTATACCCTCCGCCCCTTCCTCCCCCATGGGGGAGAAGAAACAAAAATGTGTAGGTCATTTTTTAAACGATTCAAGACTCTGTCGAGTTGAGTAAGCTTGAATAGATTTCAAAATTCATATTAATTGGTAATATTTCCTACTCCATCCTTTCTCCGATATGCAATTATGTATGCCCCCCCCCCTCCCCTTGCCTCTCATTCTCTCTGTCTCTCTCACTCTCTCTCTTTGTTAAATAAATAAATGTATCTTTCTCTGTCTCTTTCGCTCTTTATATTTATCTTTTTACCCCTTTTATCTCTGTCTAAGAGTCTTTTCCCTTCATCTCACTCAGCCCAGGCCTCTCTCTTTCTCTCTCTCAATATGTTTACCAAAATACAGCTGAACGTCTTAAAAAATGATTCAGCACAAGTTTGAATTGTTAGATGTTGTAATGCTGGACAATAATTTCTATGAAATCTGAATACCTCGAAAACCTTTTCAATTTTCCCCAAAACACATTTAGTTGTTTTATGATAAGAAGTCACATATTCGACAATCAATATTCATTGCTGTAGTTTGTTTTATTATATAAATCGAAAACTTATATTTTATGAACTTATATCGTTTAGTTCGTCAACATAGATTTCTGTATTTTCCAACTGTGTCTGCAATAATTAATAAGGAAATGTATTTCACAAAGTAAATATCTTTTGTGTTCTCGTATTTAACAAAGACATCCCTCGAAAAGAAGTTAGTATTAATGGCTTCTGTTACAATAGAAACTGTACTGAAGAAGAAGATGATAGTAATCTTCCTTTTTTTGTATTATTAATTGAAGATTGACGACATTATCCTTATTGATTGCTTAACGTTGTTTCGATTATCTATCTTTGTCACATCGGCCCTAAGGGTCAGAATGGTGCAACGAAGGTAATAGTATTCAAATTGCGAGATATACTGCATATAAGTCTTCATTTTCTTACACATACTGAATTCGTATTCTATAACATCGGCTAACAGCATTTATATCAACATTTAAACATAAGAGAAAATAAAACCCAAGATAATCAATGCATTTTTCTTAATAGATAAAAGCCGAGTAATTCCATAATCTATTTTCAATATAAAAGTAATTGGAATAATTACTGAATATAAAAACAATTATATCCAGGCCTATTCTGAGTTCTGGTGACGAGTCTACTTTTCGAGAAAAATTGGCTTGAAACAAATATAAATTGTTCTTCATGCAGAAAGAATTGTAAGTAGTAGATTGTTTGTGGTTTGTTTGGAGGTATGGATTCGTAGTGTTGTTTTCCATTAGAACAGCAAAATGTAAACAAATGAACGAGAAATTGCTGAAAATCATACTTACTTAAACTATGTGTTCTATTGCCTGACACGCAATCGAGAAAACCTTTTCGATTTTCTTTTCTTTCCTTTCTTTGCTCATTACTCAGTTATTATACATTTTTATATCGAATTCATACAGCAGATAATACAAGATATCATATTTGTTATCATCGAACATTCAGTTAAAGTTTGCTTTGATTCTACAATATTTTATATCCATCATTACCAGAACCCAAGATTACCTCTAAATGAAGATTCATTAATAAAGACAAAGAGAAATAAAAGTAACAGTTTTATATAATGAGAAAGATTCTCATGAAGGAAATACGATAAAGACAAAATATAATTGTTTGAAGCGAAATCAAGGAAAGGGAGACAAGATATTTAATATGATTATCGAGAATTAATCATAGCCAGGTTATGTATTAAAGCAAGCTGTATTGAAGTAAGTTCTTGATGCCTTTAGAAAGTAGCATTATAATGCACTGAATGTTTTCCAGTTATAAAATCGTTGTATTCGTAGATTACGTATAATTACAGTTGCATGTTGGAATGACAAAATCGTTACGATCACTATGATGATGATTGGATGACGCTCGCAATTCGTTATAAATCTACAGAGTTCAAATTTGTAATGCATTTACATTTTTATTTTGACCCCTTTTGATCAAACTGGACTCCACTTAGAAAATGCAAAGACAATTATTGTTTATGATTTTTAAAAGAATAGTACTTCACATAGTTTATCATTACAATATCGATGTCTATACACATACTTTGGCCTCCCCAAGACTCCCTAAATCAAAATTCTTAACCAGAATTCAATTCGTAAACATAATTCTCTAATACAAGCAATCATAAAAGTCGTTATAATATTAGTATCACGTGATTGTAAGCGCTCGACTGCTTCAAGAACTAGTCATAACAGGTCATATTTACAAAATGCATCAGTGACATACGAAAGGAAAACGTATGAAGTTACCTTGGTAAAGAACTACTGTAAAATTATGCATAATTATGCCTTCAAATTGAGCGTTTTTTTTACTCTACCCAAGTTTTATCATTGTAATATCTATCCCCTTCATTACCAAATAACTAAAGTCATGTTTATTCTATTAATACTTTTCGAATGTACAACAAATGCCATCTATCATATGCTTTGAATATGATCTATCGTCAGCGACGAATTCAAAGTGAAATAAAAGTCATCTAGCTTTTCAATTATGATTCAAAAGTATTGTATTGTGTGTCAGCGAGAATTATCTCGATGTGGAGGTGGTGGTGGGATGCTGGTCGATATTGGGTGAGGCAGCTCCTTGTCCGGAAAAATTGTAGTTGAGTAAAAGCTTTTTTAAATTAAACGGATTCTGTGCGCTTTTAACACTCGTTTGATTCGAAGAGTAGTCGTTTTCCTTTACAGGACGGGCATCAGTTACATCAGGATCTCTCGCAAAATCACAAGGGTTTTCGAGTTGTGCTACTCAACCATTCGTATGAAGATAGCTTCCTATGGCGAAGGGGTGCTCCTAAAATGAAGTACTAAATCAGATTTACACTAATCAGCAGTTGAAGGCAATGTCTCCTCAGAATACAACGTCTCTCTAAAAACTGGTTTCCGTATCTTCTTTTTAGGTATCCTAAATTCACAGCCCATGATTTAAACACTGCACATAGTCGGATACGGTGATCTCATTATACACAGACAATGATCAATGCAAGTTTAACACGACACGGTTAAATTATGGAATGAATTACCATAGTGCCATGTTTGCATGGCACTGGGAATAAGAAAAGTAATATACTTAATATGGCAAACACACTTTCAAAGAATAATAATCACAAGCTACCAAAATATACTTTATTGATTATCTAAGAATCGAACATACCTACGAACTGTGTAGAACACATGCCTGCTGGCTAGATGATTATGATGATAAGTATTGCGATCAGCACGAAGTACCAGTAAGCGAAACCCCCTCCCTGAAAGAAATTTAAATAATCTATTAGTTTGGTTTACTTTCATTAATTGACTTTAATTGACCAGCGACAATAAGATTAATACAATCGATAACGCTAAAAGTAATTGATAAAAGTATTCATAATATAATGTGAATATGAGTAATCTTCATTGCATGTCCCTTTTTCAAAATGTTCTTCTTCTTTTAAATATTGTTTTCTTCTTAAAGAATGGGGATATTTTGAATTATGATAACAAAGACAAAATCTTAAATAATTATACTAGTGCACATCAACGTATTCAAACACATTCAAGATTTTCAATCTCAACTATATGTACTTGCCATCGTCAAGTAATAGAACGCAGTAACTGCATGCCATTTGTATACATTACGCAAATCAGATACCTCTTGTAATCAAGTTTTTTTTATGAGAGAGAGAAAAAAAAAAGAATCAGATTTAGTGTTAAATAGGGACGATATTACAAAAGAAGTGAAAAACACATGCTTGAAATAAGGAAACTCGTGTTCTTACCTGACCTGTTCCATTCTCAGGCGCTGAGACTGCAATAAAATGTTTTAAAAGAATTTCTTAGGGTCAATTTTTGTTATTAAAGAGGTCCATCATCCAACAAACTACCGAATTAAGATTGATTATCTGATCTGATTGATGTACTTCATGTATAAACTAAAAGTACACATACTGCAGATTTGAGATTCGCATAGACTTAGTGATATGATATTTCAAACATTCATAACTTTGTTATTATTGTGGTCCGATTTATTTCAAACTTTTGCCATTCTGTTTTTCTATTGTTCTGCTTTCATACAAATGAACTTATTTCAACGGTTGGATTGCCCTTTAAGTATAAACATAATATACTTAGTCATCTGTTTAATTCAATTTTGTGTAATATAGATATATAACCTAAAATTACACACACTACCAATTTTAGATTCGCATAATTTTAGTAATATTATAAACTTAGTATATAAAATATATATTAATTGTAGCTTGCAAATATGATATTGAATGTACTATTATCTGAGAATCGCCATTTTTGGGAAAGCGCTTAAAAGCATTGTATTGAGCGCTATAGAAATTCAATGTATTTTTAGTGATCTAATATTTGAAACATTCACAATTTTGTTATTATTGTGGTCCAATTTATTTCAAACTTTCGCCATTCTGTTTATTTATTGTTCTGCTTTCAAACAAATGAACTTAATACAACGGTTGGATTGCCCTTTAAGTATGAACATAATATACTCATACTCATATAACTGTTGTTAATTTTCTTAGTGTCCAATATATTTGTAATAACTTTGGGCTAATTCAATTTGTGTAATATAGATGGTAAATGAAGAGCCGAACTAAATTTAACAAATTAAAGAATGGAATATCCACAATTCTCTATCATTTATCATTTTGAATAATTAAAATGCTTTCTACCTTTCTTATTATTTGGATTATTCTATCTCCGTATACCCCTCTGCGTCTTACTCCACAATAACATATAGAAAGATCAATTCAATTAACCAAGGGTGTCGATTTGTATCCGTGGTTGGGGGGGATGATAGGTGCCAAAATATTTTCGGCAATGGATCAAAGCAACCAAAGTGGTAGAAGCGTGTGGCAAGTTGCACCCCTCCCAAGCGCGTAGCCAGGATTTAATTTTAGGGGGGCGGTAGTGAGCACGCGAAGCGCGGTTCCTAGGGGGTTGGGTGCAGGGAGGGGGAGTTCCCCGCCCCCCGCGCAAAGCGCGGAAGCTTTGACGTTTCACTAAATTATTAGAGAAAGAAGACGATTCGTTGGACCGTTCTCGACTCTTAATCCTTGTTTGAATCAAATTCCCCTTCCTCCGCGCATAGCGCGGTAGCTCTGACGTTTCATTAGATTATTAAAGAAAGAAGACGATTCGATATACCATTCTCGTCTCTTAATCCTTGTTTGAATCAAGTTTCCCTGCTTCCGCGCTATGCGCGGAAGCTCTGACGTTTCATTAGATTATTAAAGAAAGAAGACGATTCGATGTACCATTCTCGACTCTTATTCCTTGTTTAAATCAAGTTCCCCTTCCCCCGCGCGTAGCGCGGAAGCTCTGACGTTTCATTAGATTATTAAAGAACGAAGACGATTCGATGTACCATTCTCGACTCTTAATCCTTGTTTGAATCAAGTTCCCCTTTCCCCGTGCGGAAGCTCTGACGTTTCATTAGATTATTTAAGAAAGAACACGATTCGATGTACCATTCTCGACTCTTAATCCTTGTTTGAATCAAGTTCCCCTTTCCCCGCGCGTAGCGCGGAAGCTCTGACGTTTTATTAGATTATTAAAGAAAGAAGACGATTCGATGTACCATTCTCGTCTCTTAATCCTTGTTTGAATCAAGTTTCCCTTCCTCCGCGCATAGCGCGGAAGCTTTGACGTTTCACTAAATTATTAGAGAAAGAAGACGATTCGTTGGACCGTTCTCGACTCTTAATCCTTGTTTGAATCAAATTCCCCTTCCTCCGCGCATAGCGCGGTAGCTCTGACGTTTCATTAGATTATTAAAGAAAGAAGACGATTCGATATACCATTCTCGTCTCTTAATCCTTGTTTGAATCAAGTTTCCCTGCTTCCGCGCGTTGCGCGGAAGCTCTGACGTTTCATTAGATTATTAAAGAAAGAAGACGATTCGATGTACCATTCTCGACTCTTATTCCTTGTTTAAATCAAGTTCCCCTTCCCCCGCGCGTAGCGCGGAAGCTCTGACGTTTCATTAGATTATTAAAGAACGAAGACGATTCGATGTACCATTCTCGACTCTTAATCCTTGTTTGAATCAAGTTCCCCTTTCCCCGCGCGTAGCGCGGAAGCTCTGACGTTTCATTAGATTATTAAAGAAAGAAGACGATTCGATGTACCATTCTCGACTCTTAATCCTTGTTTGAATCAAGTTCCCCTTTCCCCGCGCGTAGCGCGGAAGCTCTGACGTTTTATTAGATTATTAAAGAAAGAAGACGATTCGATGTACCATTCTCGTCTCTTAATCCTTGTTTGAATCAAGTTTCCCTTCCTCCGCGCATAGCGCGGAAGCTTTGACGTTTCACTAAATTATTAGAGAAAGAAGACGATTCGTTGGACCGTTCTCGACTCTTAATCCTTGTTTGAATCAAATTCCCCTTCCTCCGCGCATAGCGCGGTAGCTCTGACGTTTCATTAGATTATTAAAGAAAGAAGACGATTCGATATACCATTCTCGTCTCTTAATCCTTGTTTGAATCAAGTTTCCCTGCTTCCGCGCGTTGCGCGGAAGCTCTGACGTTTCATTAGATTATTAAAGAAAGAAGACGATTCGATGTACCATTCTCGACTCTTATTCCTTGTTTAAATCAAGTTCCCCTTCCCCCGCGCGTAGCGCGGAAGCTCTGACGTTTCATTAGATTATTAAAGAACGAAGACGATTCGATGTACCATTCTCGACTCTTAATCCTTGTTTGAATCAAGTTCCCCTTTCCCCGCGCGTAGCGCGGAAGCTCTGACGTTTCATTAGATTATTAAAGAAAGAAGACGATTCGATGTACCATTCTCGACTCTTAATCCTTGTTTGAATCAAGTTCCCCTTTCCCCGCGCGTAGCGCGGAAGCTCTGACGTTTTATTAGATTATTAAAGAAAGAAGACGATTCGATGTACCATTCTCGTCTCTTAATCCTTGTTTGAATCAAGTTTCCCTTCCTCCGCGCATAGCGCGGAAGCTTTGACGTTTCACTAAATTATTAGAGAAAGAAGACGATTCGTTGGACCGTTCTCGACTCTTAATCCTTGTTTGAATCAAATTCCCCTTCCTCCGCGCATAGCGCGGTAGCTCTGACGTTTCATTAGATTATTAAAGAAAGAAGACGATTCGATATACCATTCTCGTCTCTTAATCCTTGTTTGAATCAAGTTTCCCTGCTTCCGCGCTATGCGCGGAAGCTCTGACGTTTCATTAGATTATTAAAGAAAGAAGACGATTCGATGTACCATTCTCGACTCTTATTCCTTGTTTAAATCAAGTTCCCCTTCCCCCGCGCGTAGCGCGGAAGCTCTGACGTTTCATTAGATTATTAAAGAACGAAGACGATTCGATGTACCATTCTCGACTCTTAATCCTTGTTTGAATCAAGTTCCCCTTTCCCCGTGCGGAAGCTCTGACGTTTCATTAGATTATTTAAGAAAGAACACGATTCGATGTACCATTCTCGACTCTTAATCCTTGTTTGAATCAAGTTCCCCTTTCCCCGCGCGTAGCGCGGAAGCTCTGACGTTTCATTAGATTATTAAAGAAAGAAGACGATTCGATGTACCATTCTCGACTCTTAATCCTTGTTTGAATCAAGTTCCCCTTTCCCCGCGCGTAGCGCGGAAGCTCTGACGTTTCATTAGATTATTAAAGAAAGAAGACGATTCGATGTACCATTCTCGACTCTTAATCATTAATGTTTGAATCAAGTTCCCCTTCCCCCGCGCGTAGCGCGGAAGCTCTGACGTTTCATTATATTATTAAAGAAAGAAGACGATTCTATGTCCCATTCTCGATTCTTAATCCTTGTCTAAATTCATGTTTGCCCATTCTGCGCGAAGCGCGGAAGCTTTCACATTTTATTACATTATTAGAGAAAGAAGACGACTTGTTGTATCGTGTCCTTCATGAATTTAGTTTTCCCCCTACCGCCCGAAGCGCGGAAGCTTTAATGTTTCAATAAATTATTACTCTTAATCCTTGTCTGTATTCATTATTGCCCATTCCGCGCATAGCGCGGAAGCTTTCACGTGTCATTAAATTATTAGTTAAAGAAGACGATTAGTTGTATCGTGTACTTTGACGTTTCATTTGATTATTACTCTTAATCCACGTCTGAATTCAGTTGTCCCCCTAACAGCTTTGCCCTGTTCGCTAAATTATTAGAGAAAGAGGACGATTCGTTGTACTGTTCTCTATATTAATCCTTGTCTGAATTCAGTTTCCCCACTGAAAATAAGTTGTGTCACATATTAGTTGTGACATAATAATCTTTCTCCAAAAATGAAAAATGTTTTAGGAAATATCAGGAAATAAAATGAGTGAAAAAAAATAAAATACAGATACAATGACGTGAATTTTAAAAAGGGTGAACGGAAACAATATAACAACTAGTGAACTATTTTATAAGTCATACTAATGTCCGAAAATCTTTCTCCTTGTCTCCGATCTCATCACGAAATCGTCACAGAGTTCATCTATGTTTACACTGTCCAGGATTTTCTGATGTGCATTGCAGATTTCTACTTTTGTGCTTCGCGCTTAACATTTAGCTCGTTGCTTTTGATGCTGCGTCTTTGCATTTGGCGCACTGCATTTCTATGATGCTGTTGATTGAACAAATTGAATAAATTCATCAATTCCTGATGAAGCCGTATGAGCGAGAATTCAATTTATTCTTGTGTCATATACGGTTGTCTTATTTACTTCGTATATATGTATGTATTATGAAAATGAGATAGCAAAATGTGTATATTGATGGTCATCTTGCGAGTAATAACCATTAACTACTCTCATCGGACTCTCATCATTAATTTTTCTCTTCATTTTTTTAATTTTTTTTATGGTGAATTATTGGGGGGGGGGGATGATTGTACAGGACATCCCCCCACCTGAAATATTGGGGGGGGGGATATATCCCCCATCCCCCCGGGATCGACACCCATGCAATTAACCATACTCACGTAGTTCACAGTTGGTTCCTGCATAATCTTCTAGGCATTGGCAAATGTAATAGACGGACCCATTCCCGGCAGTTTGGATCTGGCAGCTTCCATTGTTCTGGCATGGGCTAGAAAAACATGGCTCTGTGGGATTTAATGTACAGTTCTCTCCAGAGTAGCCAGGCCAACAGTCGCATGTGTATCGTCCGACTTGATCTGTGCAGTTACCATAAGAGCAAGGATCAGGATCGCACTCATTGACATCCACCTCACAGTTCTCACTTTGAAAGCCAGCTCGGCATACACAAACATATCCACCAACCTTATCTACGCATGATGCGTTGTTCTGACATGGTTTGGATGCACACTCATCTCGAATATCTAACTCACAGTATGTTCCTCCATACCCCTCTGTGCAATTACACGTAAATTCATCAACGCCATCTTGACAGGTGCCATTATTCAGACAGTCCACTCCGATACATTCATCGATATCTGCATCACAGAAAACACCGGTGTAACCTGGAGCACAGACACACTCCAGGACGCCATTGTCATTTTCACCCAGGCATGTTGCACCATTTTGACAGGGGTCAGAGTCACAGAAGTCGATCTCGAATTCACATTTGGCACCGCTATACTCTCTTGGACAATGACATTGATACTGATTGAGTTTATTCTCGCACGTGCCTCCGTGTTCACATGGGTCTGAGGAACACTCGTTTATGTCGTCGCAGTTCTTACCTGCAAAATAAATGTTGAAAGCATTTGGAGTATGTTAGAACATCGAACCTGATATTATTTTCTCTGCATAGTTTCGTTTTGTTTTTCTTCTCCTTTTTTTGAATTTCAAGACATGTATTCTAACATGTAAAAACCCGTAGGCGCTAACTAGAAGTGTATACATGATCAACTGTAAATGTATATGTTGTTACCTCGTGTACCAGCTGGGCAGTCACAGCTATAATCAGCCAAGAGATCCGTACAGATTGCGTTGAACTGACACGGGTCTGGGTCACATTCATTGATCTCCTGTGAATGAAGTAATAAATTAAAGATTAAATTAGTTGATTACCATAACTTGGTATAGAGTCAAACAAAACTGATCGATAGGTACCACAATATTCTAAAGGACGTAATTTCTGCCCACCACTGACCATCGTCTCGAGCAATTATCAACGTAATGTGTAAATCTTGAGCGGAGATTCTCTAGCGGAAAAAAGGGAAAAGTTTAATTATTAGGCCAGACTACTAAATATTCTGGCAAAGATGATCAAAAGCAACATCACTAAGTCGCCCTCACACTTCTCTGATTTGAATGCCCAGTTTGAAAGAGAGCTAGCTCGGAAACGAACTCAAAGAACAACTTGGGATATAGGGCATATTATATTCCACATAGTAGTACTAAGAATCTTGCTCTACGATTGGGGAAAAGTAAATCACGTGATGAAAGATAGTTCGCCCATTATTGATGGGAGAAGCAAAAAGTTCGTTACACTGTGTAGATAGTACTGCTATCTACACAGTGCAACGCACTTTCACTGAAGAAAGAGGTACTATCTACACAGGGCAACGCACTTTCACTGAAGATTATCCAAAAGCGCACTAAATCAGGCCTAATTAAGCGCGCATTACCAATGAGCGCAATTAAAACAAACACATGCGCGCACCGTACCCTCAAGGGGCTGGGTTAAACTGTTTAACTTTTTTGGTGTGAATTTGGGCATGGTGTCTTTTATGTAGATGCATACACGTCTTTTTCTTTTTGTAGTGAAATTGTTTTAGATGTGGAATATTAAGCAAATAACTACCGTTGGTGAAGGTGATGGGACAAACTATCACTTCCGAGGTGATCTGGATGTAGCTATCTTTCCGAAGCGAAGCTGAGGAAAGATAGCGTATACATTCTGATCGACGAGGAAGTGTTAGTTTGCCATCGCCTGAAACCAAAAGGTGATTATTTGCTTTATATTCCACATGCGCGCTTAATTACGCCTGTTTTAGTGCGCTTTTGGATAATCTTCAGTGAAAGTGCGTTGCCCTGTGCAGATAGTACCTCTATCTTCAGTGAAAGTGCGTTGCACTGTGTAGATAGTAGTACTATCTACACAGTGTAACGAACTTTATGCTTCTCCCATCAATAATGGGCGAACTATCTTACATCACGTGATTTACTTTTGACCAATCGTAGAGTAAGATTCTTAGTATGTGAAATTTATACTTGGGTATGATTGAGTACACACTACATAGCTAGACAAAGCGTTAGCTCTACATATGTACATCATCAACCATTCAAACCCTACTCCAAATGAATATGTTAAAATCAGACTTACTAGATCGCAGTAAGATCCTTGCCATCCTGAGTGACAAACCCTAGCTCCTGTAATACCATCACAATTATAGTGGCCTTCACTGCTGTTCCTCGCTAAACAATATGTGCTACAGCCTGAAGACGTTCCGTAGTAATGCATATCGCAGTAAACCTTCACTGCAACCCTCGTTCTAACACACAGAATGAAGAGAACACACATTTTTATTTTTCCTGTTTGAAAATGCTGTTACTTTTGTGAATATCAGTTCTGAAGAAGCATGCTTTGATCTTTATAATAATAATAATAACTAGACATATAATACTTGTTTGGAACAAGTATAGGTGGGCTGGTCAACTAACATTTGAGACAAAATAGAGCAAAAATAAGCGACATACTGCTTACAAATTCTTAAAAGACAATATCATGTAGATTCATTACGTGAACGAAATTCACCTTCTATAGTCATAACACGCAAATTATGAAATTTCTGACATGAGGCCTTTAATCAAAATTTTCACTATGATGACGTCATCAAAATGAAAAATGGTTATTACTGCGCTTGTAGAGAATTGTCTTAGCTACAACATATCGAAATTTGGAAGAAAATCGATTAATATTTACAGAGATACAATCAATTTTACATAAATATGCTGACGTCATAATATGCAAATTCGTATTTTGAGTTCCAAGGCCATTGTGATGATGTCACGATACACTTAATGGCCAAATGAGACATGGAATCATATCTCCGACTCATACTCTATCTAAATATGAAAACAAATTGAAGGTCACGGCTCATTACAAAGAGCTATAATGAATTTTGTATAGGCATGTTTTTGCCCATATACGCTATGTATTAAAAGAGCTCGCGCGCACAGACATTTATCTAGAATTAACGCTCATCTTGTTATTAATGGTCATAAAGAGATAAACATGGTATCAAATTCCTTGAAAAAATATGAGAAATATCATGAAAAAAAAAATGGCGGTTCTATGTTTTTTAATGGTGTTACGCGCGAAAACGCGCGCGCATGTGCGTGTGCGCGATTTTTTATAAAATGCTTAAAATGACTTGAAACGTATGCAAAAAAAATTTGAGACGATTTTGAGCATTTTAAAATTTTGCGCGCGCACTGACGCGCGGACGTACGCGCATGCGCGCGTTTTTTGATCTGAAATTGACCGGACTGATATTGACCTTGATCATGATAAATATGAATGAGAAATGACTTTTGGTTATAAAGATATGGTCATGAGTTGATTTTCGTAAAATTTTACAAAATGGCGCCTAGATGACGTCATCAGTCAAGGTCAAGGTTGAAAAAATGTCTGTGTTTTGTTTCAATGCCTTTACATATGTGTGCTAAATTTTAAGACATTTGATTGAGCCATTTTAAAGTTATCTTGCTCACAAAAAAGTGGGTCGAAATAAGAAAAATAAATAATAAACTAGACATATAATACTTGTTTGGAACAAGTATAGGTGGGCTGGTCAACTTAAATTTGAGACAAAATAAAGCAAAAATAAGCGAGATACTGCTTAAAAATTCTTAAAAAAACAATATCATGTTGTTTCATGACGTGAACGAAATTCACCTTCTATAGGGAAAATGCAAATTATGAAGGCCTTTTGGCGTGAGGCCTTTAATCGAGATTTTCACTATGATGACGTCATCAAAATGAAAATTGGTTATTACTGAGCTTTTAGAGAATTGTCTTAGCTACAACATATCAAAATTTTGAAGAAAGTTGATCAATATTTAAAGAGATACAATCAGTTTTACATAAATATGCTGACGTCATAATATGCAAATACGTATTTTGAGTTCCAAGGCCATTGTGATGATGTCACGATAAACTTAATGGCCAAATGAGACATGAAATCATATCTCCAACTCATACTCTATCTAAATATGAAAAAAAATTGAGGATCCCGGTGCATTCCAAAGAGCTATAATGGATTTTGTATAGGCATGTTATTGCCTATATATGCTATGTATTATAAGAGCTCGCGCGCACGGACATTTATCTTAAATGGACGCTAATCTTAAAATTAATGGTCATAAAGAGATGAACATAGTATCAAATTGTTTGAAAAAATATGGGAATTATCATGAAAGAAAAAAAATGGCGATTCTACGTTGTGTAATGGTGTTACGCGCGAAAACGCGCGCGCATGTGCGTGTGCGCGTTTTTTTATAAAATGCTTAAAATGACCTGAAACGTATGCAAAAAAAATTTAAGACGATTTTGAGCATTTGAAATTTTTGCGTACGTACTGACGCGCGAACGTACGCGCACGCGCGCGTTTTTTGACCTGAATTTGACCGGACTGATATTGACCTTGATCATGATAAATATGAATGAGAAATTACTTTTGGTTATGAAGATATGATCATGAGTTGATTTTCAAAAAAATTCACAAAATGGCGCCTAAATGACGTCATCAGTCAAGGTCAAGGTTGAACAAATTTCTGTGTTTTGTTCTAATGCCTATACATATGTGTGCCAAATTTCAAGGTATTTGATTGAACCATTTTCAAGTTATCTTGCTCACAAAAAAGTGGGTCGAAATAAGAAAAATAAAGAAATAATAACTAGACATATAATACTTGTTTGGAACAAGTATAGGTGGGCTGGTCAACTAAAATTTGAGACAAAATAGACCAGAAATAAGCGAGATACTGCTAAGAAACAATGTCATGTAGATTAATGATGTGAACGAAATTCACCTTCCATAGGCATAACACGCAACTTAAGAAATTTCTGATATGTGCCCTTTAATCGTATTTTTTTACTATGATGACGTGATCAAAATGAAAAATAGTGGTCATTAGGCTCGTAGAGAATTGTCTTAGCTACAACATATCGAAATTTGGAAGAAAATCGATCAATATTAACAGAGATACAATCAATTTTCCATAATTATGCTGACGTCATAATATGCAAATTCGTATTTTGAGTTCCAAGGCCATTATGATGATGTCACGATACAATTAATGGCCAAATGAGACATGCAATCATATTTCCGACTCATACTCTATCTAAATATGAAAACAAATTGAAGGTCACGGTTCATTCAAAAGAGCTATAAGGGATTTTGTATAGGCATGTTTTTGCCCATATATGCTATGTATTAAAAGAGCTCGCGCGCACAGACATTTATCTTGAATTGATGCTCATCTTGTTATTAATGGTCATAAAGAGATAAAAATGGTATCAAATTCCTCGAAAAAATATGAAAAATATCATGCAAGAAAAAAAAATGGCGATTCTATGTTTTGTAATGGTGTTACGCGCGAAAACGCGCGCGCATGTGCGTACGCGCGATTTTTTATAAAATGCTTTAAATGACCTGAAACGTATGCAAAATAAATTTTAGACGATTTTGAGCATTTTAAAATTTTGCGCGCGCACTGACGCGCGGACGTACGCGCATGCGCGCGTTTTTTGATCTGAAATTGACCGGACTGATATTGACCTTGATCATGATAAATATGAATGAGAAATGGCTTTTGGTTATGAAGATATGGTCATGAGTTGATTTTCGTAAAATTTTACAAAATGGCGCCTAGATGACGTCATCAGTCAAGGTCAAGGTTGAAAAAATGTCTGTGTTTTGTTTCAATGCCTTTACATATGTGTGCTAAATTTTAAGACATTTGATTGAGCAATTTTAAAGTTATCTTGCTCACAAAAAAGTGGGTCGAAATAAGAAAAATAAATAATAAATAATAAATAATAATAAAGGCAATTTTAACAAAATTATAAGGTGGTCTGTATTAGATACAGCCCACCTAACTAGACATATAATACTTGTTTGGAACAAGTATAGGTGGGCTGGTCAACTAACATTTGAGACAAAATAGAGCAAAAATAAGCGACATACCGCTTACAAATTCTTAAAAGACAATATCATGTAGATTCATAACGTGAACTAAATTCACCTTCTATAGGCATAACACGCAAATTATGAAGTTTTTGACATGAGGCCTTTAATCAAAATTTTCACTATGATGACGTCATCAAAATGAAAAATGGTTATTACTGCGCTTGTAGAGAATTGTCTTAGCTACAACATATCGAAATTTTGAAGAAAATTGATCAATATTTACAGAGATACAATCAATTTTACATAAATATGCTGACGTCATAATATGCAAATTCGTATTTTGAGTTCCAAGGCCATTGTGATGATGTCACGATACACTTAATGGCCAAACTAGACATGGAATCATATTTCCGACTCATACTCTATTTAAAAATGAAAAAACATTGAAGGTCACGGTTCATTCCAAAGAGCTATAATGGATTTTGTATAGGCATGTTTTTGCCCATATATGCTATGTAATAAAAGAGCTCGCGCGCACGGACATTTATCTTGAATTTACGCTCATCTTGTTAATAATGGTCATAAAGAGATAAACATGGAATCGAATTCCTTGAAAAAATATGAGAAATATCATGAAAGAAAAAAAAATGGCGATTCTTTGTTGTGTAATGGTGTTACGCGCGAAAACGCGCGCGCATGCTCTTACGCGCGATTTTTTATAAAATGCTTTAAATGACCTGAAACGTATGCAAAATTAATTTGAGACGATTTTGAGCATTTTGACATTTTTGGCGCGCACTGACGCGCGGACGTACGCGCACGCGCGCATTTTTTGACTGGAAATTGACCGGAGTGATATTGACCTTGATCATGATAAATATGAATGATAAATACCTTTTGGTTATGAAGATATGATCATGAGTTGATTTTCAGAAAATTTCACAAAATGGCGCCTAGATGACGTAATCAGTCAAGGTCAACGTTGAACAAATTTCTGTGTTTTGTTCTAATGCCTATACATATGTGTGCAAAATTGCAAGGTATTTGATTGAACCAATTTAAAGTTATCTTGCTCACAAAAAAGTGGTTCGAAATAAGAAAAATAAATAATAAATTAAAAATTCTTAAAAAACAATATCATGTAGTTTCATGACGTAAACGAAATTCACCTTCTATAGGGATAACGCAAATTATGAAATGTTTGACATGAGGCCTTTAATCAAGATTTTCACTATAATGACGTCATCAAAATGAAAAATGGTTATTACTGAGCTTGTAGAAAATTGTTTTAGCTACAACATATCGAAATTTTGAAGAAAATTGATCAATATTTACAGAGATACAATCAATTTTACATAAATATGCTGACGTCATAATATGCAAATTCGTATTTTGAGTTCCAAGGCCATTGTGATGATGTCACGATACACTTAATGGCCAAATGAGATATGAAATCATATCTCCAACTCATATTCTATCTAAATATGAAAAAAGATTGAGGATTTCGGTGCATTCCAAAGAGCTATAATGGATTTTGTATAGGCATGTTTTTGCCCATATATGCTATGTATTATAAGAGCTCGCGCGCACGGATATTTATCTTGAATGGAGGCTCATCTTGTTATTAATGGTCATAAAGATATGAACGTGGTATCAAATTGTACAAACAAATATATGAAATATCATGAAATAAAAAAAAATGGCGATTCTATGTTATGTAATGGTGTTACGCGCGAAAACGCGCGCGCATGAGCGTGTGCGGGATTTTTTATGAAATGCTTAAAATGGCCTGAAACGTATGTAAAAAAAATTTGAGACGATTTTGAGCATTTTGAAATTTTGCGCGCGCACTGACGCGCGGACGTACGCGCACGCGCGCGTTTTTTGACCTGAAATTGACCGGACTGATATTGACCTTGATCATGATAAATATGAATGAGAAATGACTTTTGGTTATGAAGATATGATCATGAGTTGATTTTCAGAAAATTTCACAAAATGGCGCCTAGATGACGTCATCAGTCAAGGTCAAGGTTGAAAAATTGTCTGTGTTATGTTCTAATGCCTATACATATGTGTGCAAAATTTCAAGGTATTTGATTGAACCATTTTAAAGTTATCTTGCTCACAAAAAAGTGGTTCGAAATAAGAAAAATAAATAATAAATAAATAATAATAAAGGCAATTTTAACAAAATTATAAGGTGGTCTGTATTAGATACAGCCCACCTAATAATAAATAATAATAAAGGCAATTTTAACAAAATTATAAGGTGGTCTGTATTAGATACAGCCCACCTAATAATAATAGTGGGTTCTTGTATAGCGCTCATGTCAGTCAGATTAGACCTCCTGGCGCTCCCGATTATTACCCTGGCTTTAGCACGGCTGCCATACGGCGCTCTAGCATTTCAAGGAATAAATTCCTACCAGGCAGGCGCGTACGCAGGACGGGGGGGGGGGGGGGGGGGGGGGGGTTAGGGGGTTAAAACCCCCTTTGGTATTTCTTATGTGTGTATTTTGGAGGAAACCCCCCCCCCCCCCTTTGTTTTTTTTTCATATTTTGTTTATTGGAAGAAAAAAAAGAAGAAAAAAAAATTATACCAATTGCTGACATAAAAAAGGTAACCTTACCCCCCCCCCCCCCCCAACGGTGCAAAATGTCAAATTTTCAAATTTCGAGACCCCCCCCCCCCAAAAAAAAAAAAGTGTCCTCCTACCGCCCCCCCCCCCCCCCGCTTTTTTAGCGGCAAACTGAGTCGTTGCGATTTTTTTTTGGGGGGACCAAAAAAAAAAAAAAAATGTGTCCTCTTACCCCCCCCCCCCCCCCCCTCCCGCTTATTCAGCGGCGGGCAGAGTCGTTGCGAAATTTTTGGCCCGATTTCAAAATGTTAACCCCCCCCCCCCCCCCTTGAAAAAATCCTGCGTCCTGCGTACTACCAGGTACCCATTTACTTCACCTGGGTGGAGTGTGGCAATTTATATCTAGAGATAGTAAGCAAATAATGACCGTTGGTGAAGGTGATGGGACAAACTATCACTTCCGAGGCGATCTGGATGTAGCTATCTTTCCGAAGCGAAGCTGAGGAAAGATAGCGTATATATTCTGATCGACAAGGAAGTGATAGTTTGCCATCGCCTGAAAACCAAAAGGTGATTATTTGCTTTATATTCCACATCGAAAAAATGTAATTACAAAAAGAAAAGGAGGTGTATGCATCTACATAAAAGACACCTAGGCCCAAATTTACACCAAAAAAGTTTAGGTTTAACCCAACAATTAAACACTGTGAAATATACAATACAAATAGAATTAATGTTAATCCATACAAAATAACACTATCGACAATAGTGAGAAAAATTATGATGATAATGATAATAACAATATTGATGATGAAAATAATAATAATCAAAAACAAAACGATAATATTAATTAAAACGATAATTAATGACGAAATTAATGGAAGCAATTGAAAAAGAAATTTACTGGCACCAGTAAATTGATATCTGAATTAATGAATTACTGAAAATATTCTTGATATCAATTTAATAAATTGATATAAGACAGAAAAGAGAAACATAAAGCTAATATTGAACTCATAACATGTTTTTGCACATACTTAAATTAATGAAAACGAAGCATTATTTTTCGACAGAATTTTACTAAGTTTAAACGTGTTTGTACATTATTGGAGTTAAAAAGCTGACCCATTTTCAGTGTATTTGGTCTTTCAATAAAATATTTATCGATGAACAATTTTCTTTCTGAACGAAAGGTAGGGCATACAAACAAGTAATGAAACTCATCCCCAAGTGATTGCAAATTGCACAGCGTACATAGCCTCATTTCCCTTGGAGTATTTGAATATCTACCAGCTACAATCGGCAGGTAATGATTGCCACAGCGAAAACGACTTAATATTGTCCGATCTCTTTTAATGAGATCGATTAAGTATCTTTCTAAACATAAAGAATGTTTGAAGATTCGATAGTTAACACAATGCGAATTATCGTACATACAAGCAGACCAATACTGAGCATGAGAATCTCTCAATCGACGTTCCACAGTTTGTTTGACCAACTCATAGCTAGTATTTTCACAAATTTCCCATAAATTAGACATCCCCATATTGTCCAGAGTCAGCTTGATTTTGTTTAACCAAGGTGCCTGATCTATATTCTTCTCAAAGAGTAATTTTAAGATAATATACACCTTACCAGAAAATTTATCCTGTCCACTATGTACAATCCTACACCAGAAGTTTATCATTCTGCTTTCGATATATTTCTCAAGTTTAAGCCTCCCCAATTCACCAAGTACCATACAATTTGCAGTTGTTTTGTTGACAGAAAGGGCTTGCTTACAACATTTCATGTGGAAAATTTCAAGATCATGTAGCACTTCAAATCCCCATATCTCACTTCCATAGAGCAGAATAGGCAACACAAGTTGTTTAAATAATTCCAAGAGGATATCAATAGGTAAGTGCAGTTGATAAGTTTTAGATAATAGACTATACATTGCTCGTCTAGCTTGATTAAGTTGCTTAATTTGTGCTTTACGAAATTTGTTGGTGTAGTTAAAAGTAGTTCCAAGATAGACGTATTCATCAACAACTTCTACAATATCATGATCAAATTTAAATATAGGAATTTTTCGAACTTTACCACGAGAAAATACAACAACTTTGGTTTTAGCTGTGTTAACTTGAAGAAACCATTTTTTACAGTAATCAGATACTGCATCAAGAGCAAGCTGAAGATCACTTTCAGTTTTTGCAAGAACTATTGTATCGTCTGCATACAGTAATGTAAAAAGCCTGAGATATACATCTATACCATTTTGATACGCAGCTGCATCAATCTTGTCAGGAAGAATATTTATGCCTCCAAACTTTTCGCTAATCAATTGTTTGAAGTCATTTAAACAAAGGGCAAATAGCATCGGAGATAAACTTTCTCCTTGTCGCACACCAATGTTACAATCAAATAAAGAAGACTTTTCTGTACCAGAAATTACACATGACTTAGCCTGAGCATACATATGCTTAATTACATTGAAAAACTTTCCATCAACATTATTCTTAAGTAATTTATTCCAAAGAGAACTACTGTCAACCAAATCAAATGCCTTCTTGTAGTCAATAAATGCACAATAAACCCTCTCTTTTGAAGAGAGATATAAATCGAATACTGAATGGAGAACAAAAATGTGATCAAGCGTTGAATGACCATTTCGAAAACCAGCCTGTTCATCACCTAGCGCATGTGTTTTCTTTTATTGCGCTCATCATTGGTAATTGCGCTTAATTACGCCTGTTTTAGTGCGCTTTTGGATAATCTTCAGTGAAAGTGCGTTGCCCTTTGTAGATAGTACCTCTATCTTCAATGAAAGTGCGTTGCACTGTGTAGATAGTACTTTTTGCTTCTCCCATCAATAATGGGCGAACTATCTTTCCTCACGTGATTTACTTTTCACCAATCGTAGAGCAAGATTCTTAGTATGTGGGATATAATACAGGATATAAAACTGAATGCAAAAACCGTCAACAGCACTGCTCGACATGGGAATTTGGCATTCATACGGACTCTTATCTAGTTCGAGAAAGATGGTGCAATAATAATACCTAGTAAATGTACCATAAATGCTGATCTCAAAGACGAATACATTTGTTGAATTGGAAGATGGACACTACAATTTGAGTTTACTTACAGAGATGTTCCTGTTCCATTCAGTGTTACGGTGTGTTCTGTTGCCAAAGCTGATGTTCGATCGGGGATAAAGGTGTAATCGTAGCCGTAATAATCTATCTTGTCGTCTGCATTACCTGGATCATAATCCCAAACCTCAATCTTGGACCTGAATCCAGTCTATGGAAGATACAAAATTAAAAGATTAAAGATGTACAACAACCGTGTATGAGCAGACACGGCTGATCACGGCTGATTACTATGTGTCATAGTACATGTACAATATGTGGATTATCATAAATGCACATGCAGACATTCGTATCGAGCTCAATCTTATTTAGAAGTCTTTATAAAAGAGCGATGTAAAAAGAAAATGGTAGGATAAGAGAGAGAGAGAAAAAAAAATATATATATAAAAATACAGGTAACGTATTCAAATGTTTTATTATTTAAAGGCACTTAACTTGAAATGCAAAAGTGGAGGATTCGATCTCTCGACACGGCACTAATATACTTTGGCAAGGCATTAATCTACATTTGCCTGTCCGTACCCAGAAGAGAAATGGGAACCTGGTAGGATGACATATGGCCTTACGGTGACCAAATGGTAAAAACACTTCCCAGGAAGTGAAGATGGTGCACATTGTGCACATCTGATGTCTGATGACCGGGGTATTGATATCTGTAAAACGCTTAGAGACGGTGTTTCGTATAAAGCGCTATATAATACAGATTATTGTCATTATTATTATTATTTATAATCACTTTAATCATTTTTGTAAAGACGTACTCACCGACCATGAATTGATAGTCAATACAATTGGGTTGTCTAGATTGCTGGCTAGAAATGACGGGAAGCTGAAATCATCATTGTTTTCATAGAGGCGGTCGGTTTGAAAGTTGCCATGAGCACAATCGGTCATATCGTTATCCCTGAATAAAGGAAGATATTAAACAGGATGAAGGCTAAATATGTGAAGAATATGCATTGACATTATAAAACTTGATCAATACAATTCCAGTGATAAAAGCAACGGCATTTTAGACTGCAATGCAGAGTTGTCGATGAACATTATGAAGTGATTAAATGTGCATACATATTAATATGTAGGAGCTCAATTATATGCTGTGATACATTATTCAACATGAAATGAAAAAGACTTTGGGCTAAAGTAAATTATTTTCTTGATTCTTAAATTGAAGGGATAGTTGAGTTCTTGTTTCAGACCGCAAATGCCTTCAAAGTGCGTGGTTATTGCACTTATTCTTATTTATGACATTTCTAGTGCCCTTTTCGGACCTAAAATTGCTATGAAGGTAATTTTAGACCCCAAATAATGTGTGAAATTTAGCCAATACAATCATACCCATTCAGCTCTACTTCCCAAAAATACGGTGACCGTTAATTGATTAATAATAACAATACATGGGCTGCCTGGTTGTGCGTATTATAACCAACAGAACGAAACCCACAACAAGCCAACATCGGCATTGGTTCGAATAAATCGTATAAGGCGCTATTTCGTTTTTTTTCAACGGCTGGTTCAAATTATCTAATACTTGTGGTGTTACACAAATATTAGAAATGGTTATATTCATGGAAATTTCAGCCGTCTCTGAACCGATTTTGATTAAACAAAGATGATTTCGTCATTAAAAATTGTATGTTCTCTCAAATTTGACACTCAGTTTTTCATTATCTCACAACAAATATTTTGTGTAGTGCCTTCTGCAACAGAACTCAACTATCCCTATCTTAAATAAAGGGATTTATATTCAAACTTCTGCCTTATAAGTATTACAGATATTAATTCAATCACTCATCCTCATCACCATCATCATCGTTATCATATACCCATCGACAAAAGTTATCGGTTAAAAACAAGGTTTCTTCATTTAATGAAATTTGGTATTGTTCTCGTTTATGTTGATGCACTTGGAAATATCTTCTTTTTGATAAGTTGTATGAACATTTAATTTTCTTTCGATTTAAAAGGTGTTTGGATGACATTGGGAAATATTTGTTGACTACTATATCTATGAGACAGTAATGAATGCCTTCGGGGATCTTCTTACCCTTTGTAGACATCGAAGCAGAGATTGAATCTGTTGTCGCAACTATCACAACCGAAGAGGCCGGGGTCGCAACAATTCCCGTCAAGTTCTATGTGACCGGTGTTTTGGAAGTCTACCAATCTGAATGACAATTTCACCCTGCCCTGGATCTGTGGTATGGGAAAACAGATAATGGCATAATTTTACACGTAAAATAACTTCGGTTGTAAACACATACACACACAAAAAAATCCAAACTGAGATAACATTACAGGTTCGACTCTCGAGCCCCATCACATTATAACCCATTTGGTGGTCTTCCATGAGGCTCTGTTTGGTAAGAATTAAAAACAATGGGTAAATACACAAGCATATTAACAGGTAAAATACAAATGAATTGGTATCCACATGAAATAACATTACATGAAATAAGTGAAGATGTAAATAGAAATCCATTAAAAAATGTAAATAAAGAATAAATAATAACCACGTAGCCTATTTAAAAGAAGAAGAAAATAATTGAAAAACGTGCATTTTTTATAATTTGATATTAGCTTAACACACGGGATACCAAAATTGTTATATCCATATTTACATTCAATTGCTCTTTAAATACACTTAGGTTGTTTACAAGATAGCTGAAAATGGATACATTGCATGTATGAATACATGATATAACGTTAACCATCATGTCAACCAAAATTAATAATTTTGTAAATACAAAAATTGGTAAGCTTCGCACGAATCCCCCCCCCCCCCCAAAAAAAAAAAAAAAAAAAAAAAAAATCACTTACACGTCATCTGCAGACAACAGGGCTTTTGTAGTGTGTTTAAAACTGTTCAAGGTAGGTGACGTATTGATAAAAAACTTTCAAGTTGGTTCCATACTCTAATTCCAGAAATTAGAGGACTATTTTTATATGTGTCCGTCCTGAATTGTATAGTTGTATGGTTGTGTACGAGGCGAGGGTGAGTGCTAGCGAGGGAGATGGTTGGAGGGTTTGCAGCCCCCCTTCCGATAATCTAGTAAATAATTAAAAATATTAATATTCGAGGAATCGTTGTGGTGCGATAGTCACCTTATTGGGCAAAGATTTCCTTTTTTGCCACTCGCACGCAAATTCTCAAAAGAAGTGAATATTCTGGCAAGAGATGTCAGCACCGGTGACAAAATTGTGCCTGTATGGCTCTGCAGACTCGACAACCTCTGAATTTCTAAATATTTGTTCGTTGAAGTAAAATGTTTCCAAATTAGGAATTATATGTAAAAAGCAGTTGGAGAAAATGAGGCCACGCGTGCCATGAACAACAATGCATTATTTATCATCGGATAACTAATAAGGAAGTTATGAATTTTTTAAAAAGTATAAAAAGTATGGAACAATGGAAATCACTACAAAATTTGCCAATTTGGTTATCAGTTTGTGTCATGATTGCTTCACTATTTATCAATTGCTTTATATATTTGTTATCCCATTAATTTCCCGTTTTATCCCCCCCCCCAAAAAAAAAAACAACCCTGATTTCCCCATGCCTTTGCCCAGGTTATACGATTTGTATTACATTGCGTGCATGGCATTTCACCTGAGACAAATTAAGGATTTGAAAGTGATCATATTGTAATTGAATTATATTGCATACCTTTTCTACTTATCTGAAAAATAGAGACAACGTGCAACTGAGACGATTATCATAAAATACAAAATATTAAAATGACAGTTGTGGACCTCCTTTCATGAAAGAAGCTTGTTAAGGGGATAAACAAATTATTGCTGAAGGATACAAGTAGAACATACATAGAGGCGTATCTAGGATTTTAGAATGGAAGCGGTTATCTTTAAATTTCTCAAGTCAATAAGCTAACCCCACAGCCCTTCCAATAGTCCGCCTATAAAAAAAAGTTTAGATCATGATGACATTCCATAAGAACATGATTTGACACGAATATATTATACAAGTATACATCCTCATTTATTAACGATGTGACATTGGCTCAAAGGCACACATGGCATGCAATCATACCATCATAATTACGAAGACTATTGGAGCTGGTACAGAATCTTAAAGTGACTCGGTAACATTGCCTCATATTCTGAAACAAAATCCTGGATATGGCTCATAATGCAATCATAATTATAAACCTTTAGGTCAGTCAGGAATCCCATGACTTTTACAAGCCGATTGCCTGTCTCATTTTCAAGATATTTATGATTGGAAATCGAATTTTGTTCGTTTTCCTAACGGTTTCTATAACACTACAGTATTGGGGAAATGATATGGTAAAACCAGTCACTCAAAGATTTTACTTTTTTGAGGCACTATAAGATTATTTGGAAGCGCAATTTTGTTTAGGGTTTCAATATTACACCATACCACAGACACTGATAACATGTAGGGCCATGCATCTCCGATTTAACATTGTTAAACGATGCTTTTAAAAGGGGTTTAGAAACCTTTAGTTACTTATTTCCTCTGCTTACACGAATCTTTCTCTTGTTACTAATTTGCACATAATGCCCACACAAGTTCACAATAATCAACTTACTCTGTGGTGTAAAATAAAACGGATATTTGGGGAACAAGTTTGATGAGCAATGGCATGAGTTATAATTGTTATTATTATTCCCTTCGTCATATCAGAATACAATCTACCTATTGTTTTTGGAAAGCGAATGCAGTGTGTTTGTAAAAATCATAACCTCATAGCAACATATAAATAACTTTTAAGTCAAATCTACATCCAAATAGTACAGCTCATACAATATGACATCTTGGTGTATGGTGACGAGCAAAGGTAATTTTTTTTGCTCAGAACTTGTATGATGTGAGGATAAGATGGATGTTGGTATAGTAGGTAACACTGTGAGCGAATTTCTTGATCATTCTTTTATATTTTCCTCTTAATGTTTGCATAAAATCTTAAGCAGGTTTACTTTAAGAAAGGGAGAAATTAACGATTGACAGACACATTGGCTTGTCTGAACTTGCAGCTCACCACACAAATTAACTGAATCCAGGTTAATCAAATGTTTAGAAAGATTTTATGAATCATATAAAAGGGAGTTACGATCCTGAAACTGAACAAAGTCTAGTTTGGTCAATAAAGGACAACTTCAAGACTACCCTAACGATTCTTGAGATGAATAGTATCTATGAGAAGAAGGTTGTCTCAGGCATTCGATGGTTTTGCCCTCACCAGTAGCATGCAGGTGACCTACCTGGACGTGTTACCTACTGTCAAAGGCTACTTTTACCAAAGTGTACATAATATTGAAATTCAACAAATTTTCGAATTATCATTTACTTTGTGGTGTATACTTCAATTTGAAACGGTGAGCATGGTTTTGTCAAGGCGCTGGTAATGGAAGTTATGATGAAGACAAATTTTATATTTTTTCATCCACTCCTTCTGATTAATATAACTGGAAAGTAATAAAGCACAAGCACAGTTTTAAAAGACGAAAACAAAATCGCCAGATTTATTTTGATCTTATTCAGGAACTATTGATATTGAGCAAAAATTAATGATGTTAGCGCCTAACATATGCAAATACAGGCGTTATAGTCAAAAGAAAAACCTACTGCTCCTGCTCCTCTAGCCTTTTGTCGATGGCCCTCGCGCTGTTGGAGTCCATACATTCTGGCTAAATTCTGGTCCAACAGCGCGAGGGTTAAAAATCGTAAGGACTCATAAATACTCGTAACTAACTCATAACTATTCGTAACAACACGTTAACAGGTCGTTAGTAACACGTAAGTTGCTCGTAGTTATCCGTGACAACTCGTAACAAATTGTGGAATTCTGCCGTAAGTATATCGTAATAACTCGTAATAATCCGTAACACATCGTTAATAGCTCGTAATAACTCGTAACAACTCTTAAATCGGTCGTAAAAGTGGCCAAATCGTAAGGATCCGTGAAAGATCCGTGAATTTGTGCGATCCGTTAGAAAATCCGTGTAAAGGCGCATTTATACTGTCAAATACCTCATTTTGAAAAGTCGCGATGTTTCGCGCACCCGATTACAGTTGTGCGGAAACATCACCGACTGAAAAGCTCAGTGATGTTTTGGCGTGTTTCAGTTGGTAATGCGCATGCGCGGCACTCCGATGCAAACACTTTCATCTTTCTATCTTTCCTTGTTATTCTATGTTTTTCCTTCTATCACCTTCTCTTATGTTGTTCTTTGTTTTTTATCATTCTATCACTCCCTCTTTCTGTGTTTCCTTATGTTATTCTTTGTTTCTTCCTTCTATCATCTTCTCTTATGTTATTCTTTGTTTCTTCCTTCTATCACCTTCTCTTTATACTTGCCAAACACGCCAAAACACGCCAAAACACGCCAAAAGATCACACTTCGATTTGGAATGTTTTGGAATTGGCATTTCTGCCGGTAATGCGTAGTTGCCCTTGGTAACATCGCGGTCAGGCTCCGGTTTGGCATTTTTTGGCGTGTTTGGATGACAGTGTAAATGCCCCTTATGCGAAGGGGGTATTAGGGATAGTTACGTGTTGTTGCGAGCGGTTTACGTTACTTACGGATCGTTACGAGCGATTTACGAGCTATTTACAGAGAAATCAATCAAGAATTTTGACATGTCATAATTTGCCTCTCTCACTGATCCTTAAGAATGTCTGCGAGTTGTTGCGAGCTGTGACGACTTATTTACGGACACCAGCGAGGTATTTACGGATGTTTGCGATTGACTTCGAGTTGGCGATCCGTTAGGACTCGTAAGAAAAATCCGTGTATCTGAAGGGGGTATAAGGAATATCCATTGGAATGTTTTTAACGGGTGTTTCCATTTACCGAACCACTTCTTTCTGACCTACCTGGCACACTTTGATCTGACCCACGTGTTCCCTGTTTATTTTCTACACAGAGACACTTTTATGAGACAACTTCTGTGAGTGTTTTTTTTGCTAGTGAATATTCATTACATTATGCAAATTATCAAGATCGTACAGTCACGCGAAAAATACGATCAACTTTTTGAAAAGTTTCTGAAAATGGAACTTTGAGAGAGACAGTTTAAAAATGAGTCAACTTTGTGTTTTCTGAGGTATGCATGTCGATTTGGTAATATTGAAATTTTATGAAAAGCTGACGTATAATTGTACTCAAGACCATGTTTTTGGGGTACCAGGGTTGATTCCCCCCCCCCCCCACAAAAAAAAAGTTATGCGAAGATGATCGCAGCTACTATGTTACAGGAGACCTGGAAATTTTGGAAATTGTGAAAAACGGACCCATTTTTAATGGTATTTTTGTGTTATCTTTAAAAACAAAAAAGTGTTCTTACCCCCCCCCCCCCGCTTATTCACCGGCTGGCTGAGTCGCAATTAAATATTTTTTACGGATTGGGCCCCCCCCCCCCCTCCCCCGGTGATCGATCTGCTAGGGCCTAATGCAATTGCTGAATGCACCGATCAGCAGCGCACATAAAATTGACATGACTGTGACGAAAGCGATGAGTGAGATATAAATAGCTGAATCGTCATTAACTCTTCATTGTATCCATATCTTTGATATATTTAGTATTATAGTGCCCCACCCCACCCCCCCCCCCCCCGGACAAAACAGCAAAAGAAGAATTCTGATGAACCTTTTTTTTTAGCTCGTCAGAAAATGTTATGAGTTCCCCCCCCCCCCCTCCTTTCAGTATATCCTGGATCCGCCCCTGTTCTCTTGTAACAATTTTTTTAAATACAACTCATGATACATTTTGACGTGTTTTATTATGTTTGTTTTGAAATGAATCAAAGTTTATTTTTAAACGCTAATACTGTTTTTTGTAAAACTTATCACACATGTTGAGGCGAGTTTTTGTTTTGTTTGTTTGAAAGAAATAAACTGCTCCTAATTGACATCAAGCTGCTATTTTGTTTACTTACAAAGCTTATTAATTAGAATTGGGGACGTTCGTTTGCAGGAAATTTGTCATTTGAAGGAAAATATTATAAAAACAAGAAGGGGTTAAAGGTTATTAACCCTCGTCTACCCAGGATATATTCTGTAGCAGTGTCCGGAGGGGAGGGGGTGCCACACCCCTATAAGAAATTTGTATAAGGGGTACAATCATGATTTAGTACCAATGGATAGCTACAGGTTTCCTCTAGATCTAGACCAACATTTGCCCCAAAATTAGGAAATTCAATTATTGCCCGAAAATCACTGCTTTGAAAATCTTAGGGGGAAGGGCTCGCTGTAGCCCCCAGCCCCCTGGGTTTGCCTCCTTCTTTTTCTCCTATATCTATGAAGAAACGGAGATTTTTCTTTCTCAGTGAAGTACGTGAAGAAGTCTGAGAATATATTAGAGATATGGATACAATGAAGAGATATTGAACGTTCAGCTCTCCATTCTCTCAATTTATCGTTTTCGTCATAGTCATGTCAATTTTCACGTGGGCTGTATCTAATACAGACCACCTTATATTTTTGTTAAAATCGCCTTTATTTATTATTTATTATTAGGTGGGCTGTATCTAATACAGACCACCTTATAATTTTGTTAAAATTGCCTTTATTATTATTTATTATTTATCAGGTGGGCTGTATCTAATACAGACCACCTTATATTTTTGTTAAAATCGCCTTTATTTATTATTTATTTATTTATTTTTCTTATTTCGACCCACTTTTTTGTGTTCATAATAATTTGAAAATGGCTCAATCAAATGTCCTAAAATTTGGCACACATATGTATAGGCATATGAACAAAGCACAGCAAAGTTTTCAACCTTGACTTTGACTGATGACGTCATCTAGGCGCCATTTTGTGAAAATCAACTTATGATTATATCTTCATAACCGAAAGTAATTTCTCATTCATATTTATCATGATCAAGGTCAATATTAGTCCGGTCAATTTCAGGTCAAAAAACGCGCGCATGCGCGTACTTCCGCGCGTCAATGCGCGCGCAAAAATTGAAAATGCTCAAAATCGTCTCAAATTTATTTTGCATACGTTTCAGGTCATTTTAAGCATTTTATAAAAAATCGCGCGCACGCACATGCGCGCGCGTTTTCGCGCGTAACACCATTACACAACATAGAATCGCCATTTTTTTCTTTCATGATATTTCACATATTTTTACAAACAAATTGATACCATGTTTATCTCTTTATGACTATTATTAACGGAATGAGCGTCCCCTTAACATAAATATCCGTGCGCGCGAGCTCTTGTAATACATAACATACATGGGCAAAAACATGCCTATACAAAATCCATTATAGCTCTTTAGGATGCACCTGGACCCCAATTTTGTTTTCATATTCGAAAAGAGTATGAGTTGGAGATATGATTTCATGTCTCATTTGGCCATTAAGTGTATTGTGACATCACCTTAATGGCCTTAGAACACAAAATATGAATTTGCATATTATGACGTCAGCATATTTATGGAAAATTGATTGTATGTCTGTAAAAATTGATCGATTTTCTTCCAAATGTCGATATGTTGTAGTTGAGATAATTTTCTACAAGCTCAATAATTATCATTTTTCATTTTGATGACGTCATCATAGTATGAATTTCGATTAAAGGCCTCATGTCAGAAATTTCATAATATGCGTGTTATGCCCATAAAAGGTGAATTTCGGTCACATAATGAATCTACACGATATTGTTTTTTAAGAATTTTTAAGCAGTATCTCGCTTATTTTTGCTCTATTTTGTCTCAAATTTTAGTTGCCAAGCCCACCTATACTTGTTCCAAACAAGTATTATATGTCTAGTTTATTATTAGGTGGGCTGTATCTAATACAGACCACCTTATAATTTTGTTAAAATTGCCTTTATTATCAGGTGGGCTGTATCTAATACAGACCACCTTATATTTTTGTTAAAATCGCCTTTATTAGGTGGGCTGTATCTAATACAGACCACCTTATAATTTTGTTAAAATTGCCTTTATTATTATTTATTATTTATTATTTATTTTTCTTATTTCGACCCACTTTTTTGTGAGCAAGATAACTTTAAAAGTGCTCAATCAAATGTCTTAAAATTTAGCACACATATGTAAAGGCATTGAAACAAAACACAGACATTTTTTCAACCTTGACCTTGACTGATGACGTCATCTAGGCGCCATTTTGTAAAATTTTACGAAAATCAACTCATGACCATATCTTCATAACCAAAAGCCATTTCTCATTCATATTTATCATGATCAAGGTCAATATCAGTCCGGTCAATTTCAGATCAAAAAACGCGCGCATGCGCGTACGTCCGCGCGTCAGTGCGCGCGCAAAATTTTAAAATGCTCAAAATCGTCTAAAATTTATTTTGCATACGTTTCAGGTCATTTAAAGCATTTTATAAAAAATCGCGCGTACGCACATGCGCGCGCGTTTTCGCGCGTAACACCATTACAAAACATAGAATCGCCATTTTTTTTTCTTGCATGATATTTTTCATATTTTTTCGAGGAATTTGATACCATTTTTATCTCTTTATGACCATTAATAACAAGATGAGCATCAATTCAAGATAAATGTCTGTGCGCGCGAGCTCTTTTAATACATAGCATATATGGGCAAAAACATGCCTATACAAAATCCCTTATAGCTCTTTTGAATGAACCGTGACCTTCAATTTGTTTTCATATTTAGATAGAGTATGAGTCGGAAATATGATTGCATGTCTCATTTGGCCATTAATTGTATCGTGACATCATCATAATGGCCTTGGAACTCAAAATACGAATTTGCATATTATGACGTCAGCATAATTATGGAAAATTGATTGTATCTCTGTTAATATTGATCGATTTTCTTCCAAATTTCGATATGTTGTAGCTAAGACAATTCTCTACGAGCCTAATGACCACTATTTTTCATTTTGATCACGTCATCATAGTAAAAAAATACGATTAAAGGGCACATATCAGAAATTTCTTAAGTTGCGTGTTATGCCTATGGAAGGTGAATTTCGTTCACATCATTAATCTACATGACATTGTTTCTTAGCAGTATCTCGCTTATTTCTGGTCTATTTTGTCTCAAATTTTAGTTGACCAGCCCACCTATACTTGTTCCAAACAAGTATTATATGTCTAGTTATTATTTCTTTATTTTTCTTATTTCGACCCACTTTTTTGTGAGCAAGATAACTTGAAAATGGTTCAATCAAATACCTTGAAATTTGGCACACATATGTATAGGCATTAGAACAAAACACAGAAATTTGTTCAACCTTGACCTTGACTGATGACGTCATTTAGGCGCCATTTTGTGAATTTTTTTGAAAATCAACTCATGATCATATCTTCATAACCAAAAGTAATTTCTCATTCATATTTATCATGATCAAGGTCAATATCAGTCCGGTCAAATTCAGGTCAAAAAACGCGCGCGTGCGCGTACGTTCGCGCGTCAGTACGTACGCAAAAATTTCAAATGCTCAAAATCGTCTTAAATTTTTTTTGCATACGTTTCAGGTCATTTTAAGCATTTTATAAAAAAACGCGCACACGCACATGCGCGCGCGTTTTCGCGCGTAACACCATTACACAACGTAGAATCGCCATTTTTTTTCTTTCATGATAATTCCCATATTTTTTCAAACAATTTGATACTATGTTCATCTCTTTATGACCATTAATTTTAAGATGAGCGTCCATTTAAGATAAATGTCCGTGCGCGCGAGCTCTTATAATACATAGCATATATAGGCAATAACATGCCTATACAAAATCCATTATAGCTCTTTGGAATGCACCGGGATCCTCAATTTTTTTTCATATTTAGATAGAGTATGAGTTGGAGATATGATTTCATGTCTCATTTGGCCATTAAGTTTATCGTGACATCATCACAATGGCCTTGGAACTCAAAATACGTATTTGCATATTATGACGTCAGCATATTTATGTAAAACTGATTGTATCTCTTTAAATATTGATCAACTTTCTTCAAAATTTTGATATGTTGTAGCTAAGACAATTCTCTAAAAGCTCAGTAATAACCAATTTTCATTTTGATGACGTCATCATAGTGAAAATCTCGATTAAAGGCCTCACGCCAAAAGGCCTTCATAATTTGCATTTTCCCTATAGAAGGTGAATTTCGTTCACGTCATGAAACAACATGATATTGTTTTTTTAAGAATTTTTAAGCAGTATCTCGCTTATTTTTGCTTTATTTTGTCTCAAATTTAAGTTGACCAGCCCACCTATACTTGTTCCAAACAAGTATTATATGTCTAGTTATTATTATTTATCAGGTGGGCTGTATCTAATACAGACCACCTTATATTTTTGTTAAAATCGCCTTTATTAGGTGGGCTGTATCTAATACAGACCACCTTATAATTTTGTTAAAATTGCCTTTATTATTATTATTATTATTAGGTGGGCTGTATCTAATACAGACCACCTTATAATTTTGTTAAAATTGCCTTTATTATTATTATTTATTTATTATTTATTTTTCTTATTTCGACCCACTTTTTTGTGTTCAAGATAATTTGAAAATGGCTCAATCAAATATCTTAAAATTTAACACACATATGTATAGGCATATTCACAAAACACAGCAAATTTTTCGACCTTGACCTTGACTGATGACGTCATCTAGGCGCCATTTTGTGAAAAATTTTGAAAATCAACTTATGATCATATCTTCATAACCAAAAGTAATATCTCATTCATATTTATCATGATCAAGGTCAATATCAGTCCGGTCAAATTCAGGTCAAAAAACGCGCGCGTGCGCGTACGTCCGCGCGTCATTACGCGCGCAAAAATTTTAAATGCTCGAAATCGTCTTAAATTTTTTTTGCATACGTTTCAGGTCATTTTAAGCATTTTATAAAAAATCGCGCGCACGAGCATGCGCGCGCGTTTTCGCGCGTTACACCATTACACAACATAGAATCGCCATTTTTTTTTCTTTCATGATATTTCTCATATTTTTTCGAGGAATTTGATACCATGTTTATCTCTTTATGTCCATTAACAACAAGATGAGCGTCAATTCAAGATAAATGACAGTGCGCACGAGCGCTTTTAATACATAGCATATATGGGAAAAAACATGCCTATACAAAATTCATTATAGCTCTTTGGAATGAACCGTGACCTTCAATTTTTTTTTCATATTTGGATAGAGTATGAGTCGGAGATATGATTCCATGTCTCATTTGGCTATTAAGTGTATCGTGACATCATCATAATGACCTTCGAACTAAAAATAGGAATTTGCATATTATGACGTCAGCTATTTATGGAAAATTGATTGTATCTCTGTATATATTGATCAATTTTCTTCCAAATTTCGATATGTTGTAGCTATGATAATTCTCTACAAGTTTAATGATAACCATTTTTCATTTTAATGACGTCATTAGAGTGAAAATTTCGATTAAAGGCCTCATGTCAAAAATGACATAATTTGCATGTTATGCCTATAGAAGGTGATTTTAATTCACGTTATGAATCTACATGATATTGTTTTTTAAGAATTTGTAAGCAGTATGTCGCTTATTTTTGCTCTATTTTGTCTCAAATTTTAGTTGACCAGCCCACCTATACTTGTTCCAAACAAGTATTATATGTCTAGTTTATTTTTCTTATTTCGACCCACTTTTTTGTAGGCAAGATAACTTGAAAATGGTTTATTCAAATACCTTGAAATTTGGCACACATATGTATAGGCATATGGAGAAAACACGGCTATGTTTTCAACCTTGACCTTGACTGATGACGTCATCTAGGCGCCATTTTGTGAAATTTTCTGAAAATTTACTCATGATCATATTTTCATAACGGTAAGTTATTTCTCATTCATATTTATCATGATCAAGGTCAATATCAGTCCGGTCAATTTCATGTCAAAAAGCGCGCGCGTGCGCGAACGTCCGCGCGTCAGTGCGCGCGCAAAAATTTAAAATGCTCAAAATCGTCTCAAATTTTTTTTGCATACGTTTCAGGTCATTTTAAGCATTTTATAAAAAATCGCGCGTACGAGCATGCGCGCGCGTTTTCGCGCGTAACAACATTACAAAACATAGAATCGCCATTTTTTTTTCTTTCATGATATTTCTCATATTTTTTCGAGGAATTTGATACCATGTTTATCTCTTTATGACCATTAAAAACAAGATGAGCGTCAATTCAAGATAAACGTCTGTGCGCGCGAGCTCTTTTAATACATAGCATATATGGGCAAAAACATGCCTATACAAAATCCATTATAGCTCTTTGGAATGAGCCGTGACCTTCAATTTGTTTTCATATTTAGATAGAGTATGAGTCGGAGAAATGATTCCATGTCTCATTTGGCCATTAAGTGTATCGTGACATCATCATAATGGCCTTGGAACTCAAAATACGAATTTGCATATAATGACGTCAGCATATTTATGTAACATTGATTGTATCTCTGTAAATATTGATCGATTTTCTTCCAAATTTCAATATGATGTAGCTAAGACAATTCTCTACAAGCTCAGTCATCACCATTTTTCATTTTGATGACGTCATCATAGTGAAAATTTCGATTAAAGGCCTCATGTCAGAAATTTCATAATTTGCGTGTTATCCCTATAGAAGGTGAATTTCGTTCACGTCAGGAAACTACATGATATTGCTTTTTAAGAATTTTTAAGCAGTATCTCGCTTCTTTTTGTTCTATTTTGTCTCGAATTTTAGTTGACCAGCCCACCTATACTTGTTCCAAACAAGTATTATATGTCTAGTTTATTTATTTATTTATTTTTCTTAATTCGACCCACTTTTTTGTGTGCAAGATAATTTAAAAATGGCTCAAGCAAATGTCTTTAAATTTGGCACACGTATTTATAGGCATATGAACAAAGCACAGCAACGTTTTCAACCTTGACCTTGACTGATGACGTCATCTAGGCGCCATTTTGTGAATTTTTTTGAAAATTTACTCATGATCATATTTTCATAACGGTAAATCATTTTTCATTCATATTCAACAAGATCAAGGTCAATATCCGTCCGGTCAATTTCGGGTAAAAAAACGCGCGCCTGCGCGTACGTCCGCGCGTCAGTGCGCGCGCAAAATTTTTAAATGCTCAAAATCGTCTAAAATTTATTTTGCATACGTTTTAGGTCATTTTAAGCATTTTATAAAAAATCGCACGTACGTCCATGCGCGCGCGTTTTCGCGCGTAACACCATTACAAAACATAGAATCGCCATTTTTTTTTCTTTGATGATATTTCTTATATTTTTTCAAGGAATTTGATAACATGTTTATCTCTTTATGACCATTAATAACAAGATGAGCGTCAATTCAAGATAAATGTCCGTGCGCGCGAGCTCTTTTAATACATAGCATATATGGGCAAAAACATGCCTATACAAAATGCATTATAGCTCTTTGGAATGCACCGGGATCCTCAATTTGTTTTCATATTTATATAGAGTATGAGTCGGAGATATGATTTATGTCTCATTTGGCCATTAAGTGTATCGTGACATCATCACAATGGCCTTGGAAATCAAAATACGAATTTGCATATTATGACGTCAGCATATTTATGGAAAATTGATTGTATCTCTGTAAATATTGACCGATTTTCTTCCAAATTTCGATATGTTGTAGCTTAAGACAATTCTCTACAAGCTTTAAAATAACCATTTTTCATTTTGATGACGTCATCATAGTGAAAATCTCGATTAAAGGCCTCATGTCAAAAGGCCTTCATAATTTGCCTTATCCCTATAAAAGGTGAATTTCGTTCACGTCATGAAACTACATGATATTGTTTTTTAAGAATTTTTAAGCAGTATCTCGCTTATTTTTGCTTTATTTTGTCTCAAATTTAAGTTGACCAGCCCACCTATACTTGTTCCAAACAAGTATTATATGTCTAGTTTATTATTTATTTTTCTTATTTCGACCCACTTTTTTGTGTTCAAGATAATTTGAAAATGGCTCAATCAAATATCTTAAAATTTAACACACATATGTATAGGCATATTCACAAAACACAGCAAATTTTTCGACCTTGACCTTGACTGATGACGTCATCTAGGCGCCATTTTGTGAAAAATTTTGAAAATCAACTTATGATCATAACTTCATAACCAAAAGTAATATCTCATTCATATTTATCATGATCAAGGTCAATATCAGTCCGATCAAATTCAGGTCAAAAAACGCGCGCGTGCGCGTACGTCCGCGCGTCAGTGCGCGCGCAAAATTTTTAAATGCTCAAATTCGTCTCAAATTTATTTTGCATACGTTTCAGGTCATTTTAAGCATTTTATAAAAAATCGCGCGTACGAGCATGCGCGCGCGTTTTCGCGCGTAACACTATTAAAAAACATAGAATCGCCATTTTTTTTCTTTCATGATATTTCTCATATTTTTTCAAGGAATTTGATTCCATGTTTATCTCTTTATGACCATTATTAACAAGATGAGGGTAAATTCAAGATAAATGTCAGTGCGCGCGAGGTCTTTTAATACATAGCATATATGGGCAAAAACATGCCTATACAAAATCCGTTATAGCTCTTTGGAATGCACCGGGATCCTCAATTTTTGTCATATTAAGATAGAGTATGAGTCGGAAATATTATTCCATGTCTAGTTTGGCCATTAAGTGTATCGTGACATCATCACAATGGCCTTGGAACTCAAAATACGAATTTGCATATTATGACGTCAGCATATTTATGTAAAATTGATTGTATCTCTGTAAATATTGATCAATTTTCTTCAAAATTTCGATATGTTGTAGCTAAGACAATTCTCTACAAGCGCAGTAATAACCATTTTTCATTTTGATGACGTCATCATAGTGAAAATTTTGATTAAAGGCCTCATGTCAAAAACTTCATAATTTGCGTGTTATGCCTATAGAAGGTGAATTTAGTTCACGTTATGAATCTACATGATATTGTCTTTTAAGAATTTGTAAGCAGTATGTCGCTTATTTTTGCTCTATTTTGTCTCAAATGTTAGTTGACCAGCCCACCTATACTTGTTCCAAACAAGTATTATATGTCTAGTTTATTTTTCTTATTTCGACCCACTTTTTTGTGTTCAAGATAATTTGAAAATGGTTCAATCAAATACCTTGAAATTTGACACACATATGTATAGGCATATGAACGAAACACAGCTAACTTTTCAACCTTGACCTTGACTGATGACGTCATCTAGGCGCCATTTTGTGAAATTTTCTGAAAATTTACTCATGATCATATTTTCATAACCAAATGGTATTTCTCATTCATATTTATTATGATCAAGGTCAATATCAGTCCAGTCAATTTCAGGTCAAAAAACGCGCGCGTGCGCGTACGTCCGCGCGTCAGTGCGCGCGCAAAATTTTTAAATGCTCAAAATCGTCTCAAATTTTTTTTGCATACGTTTTAGGCCATTTTAAGCATTTTATAAAAAATCGCGCATACAAGCATGCGCGCGCGTTTTCGCGCGTAACACCATTACAAAACATAGAATCGCCATTTTTTTTTCTTTCATGATATTTCTCATATTTTTTCAAGGAATTTGATACCATGTTTATCTCTTTATGACCATTATTAACAAGATGAGCGTAAATTCAAGATAAATGTCCGTGCGCGCGAGCTCTTTTAATACATAGCATATATGGGCAAAAACATGCCTATACAAAATTCGTTATAGCTCTTTGGAATGCACCGGGATCCTCAATTTTTTTTCATATTTAGATAGAGTATGAGTCGGAAATATGATTCCATGTCTCATTTGGCCATTAAGTGTATCGTGACATCATCACAATGGCCTTGGAACTCAAAATACGAATTTGCATATTATGACGTCAGCATATTTATGTAAAATTGATTGTATCTCTGTAAATATTGATCAATTTTCTTCAAAATTTCGATATGTTGTAGCTAAGACAATTCTCTACAAGCGCAGTAATAACCATTTTTCATTTTGATGACGTCATCATAGTGAAAATTTCGATTAAAGGCCTCATGTCAGAAATTTCATAATTTGCGTGTTATGACTATAGAAGGTGAATTTCGTTCACGTAATGAACCTACATGATATTGTTTTTTAAGAATTTTTAAGCAGTATCTCGCTTATTTTTGCTCTATTTTGTTTTCAAATATAGTTGACCAGCCCACCTATACTTGTTCCAAACAAGTATTATATGTCTAGTTGTTTTTGTTTTGTTGTTCGTTTCATATGAAAATGCGTTAATACATTACATATTATATCAATTTGGGGTTTTTTTGTGAGCCATTTAGAATTTCGGGTGTTTATTGGGTGAATCTTGATTGTATTATATTTTTCAAGCTATTATGCACCAAATAATCATATTCCAATTACTAAATAATCATAATTATTATTGTAGACTCGACCTCAAACCTCTTCTTCTTTCCTGTTTCTTCTTCATCTGCCCCTTCTTTCTTCTCCGTTTCCTTCTTGTCCCTTTCCGTCCTTTCAGAAGTCTTCCTCTTCCTCTTCTCGTTCCTTCTGATTGTTTTCCTCTTTTATTCTTCTCCTTCTTTCTCCTGTGTTGTTGTTGTTCTTCTTCTTCTTATTAGGTGGGCTGTATCTAATACAGACCACCTTATAATTTTGTTAAAATTGCCTTTATTTATTATTTATTTATTAGGTGGGCTGTATCTAATACAGACCACCTTATAATTTTGTTAAAATTGCCTTTATTATTATTATCAGGTGGGCTGTATCTAATACAGACCACCTTATATTTTTGTTAAAATCGCCTTTATTTATTTATTATTTATTTATTTATTTTTCTTATTTCGACCCACTTTTTTGTGTTCAAGATAATTTGAAAATGGCTCGATCAAATATCTTAAAATTTAACACACATATGTATAGGCATATTCACAAAACACAGCAAATTTTTCGACCTTGACCTTGACTGATGACGTCATCTAGGCGCCATTTTGTGAAAAATTTTGAAAATCAACTTATGATCATATCTTCATAACCAAAAGTAATATCTCATTCATATTTATCATGATCAAGGTCAATATCACTCCGGTCAAATTCAGGTCAAAAAACGCGCGCGTGCGCGTACGTCCGCGCGTCAGTGCGCGCGCAAAATTTTTAAATGCTCAAAATCGTCTCAAATTTTTTTTGCATACGTTTCAGGTCATTTTAAGCATTTTATAAAAAATCGCGCGTACGAGCATGCGCGCGCGTTTTCGCGCGTAACACCATTACAAAACATAGAATCGCCATTTCTTTTTCTTTCATGATATTTCTCATATTTTTTCAAGGAATTTGATACCATGTTTATCTCTTTATGACCATTAATAACAAGATGAGCGTCAATTCAAGATAAATGTCAGTGCGCGCGAGCTCTTTTAATACATAGCATATATGGGCAAAAACATGCCTATACAAAATCCGTTATAGCTCTTTGGAATGCACCGGGATCCTCAATTTTTTTTCATATTAAGATAGAGTATGAGTCGGAAATATGATTCCATGTCTCATTTGGCCATTAAGTGTATCGTGACATCATCACAATGGCCTTGGAACTCAAAATACGAATTTGCATATTATGACGTCAGCATATTTATGTAAAATTGATTGTATCTCTGTAAATATTGATCAATTTTCTTCAAAATTTCGATATGTTGTAGCTAAGACAATTCTCTACAAGCGCAGTAATAACCATTTTTCATTTTGATGACGTCATCATAGTGAACATTTTGATTAAAGGCTTCATGTCAAAAACTTCATAATTTGCGTGTTATGCCTATAGAAGGTGAATTTAGTTCACGTTATGAATCTACATGATATTGTCTTTTAAGAATTTGTAAGCAGTATGTCGCTTACTTTTGCTCTATTTTGTCTCAAATGTTAGTTGACCAGCCCACCTATACTTGTTCCAAACAAGTATTATATGTCTAGTTATTATTTATTTTTCTTATTTCGACCCACTTTTTTGTGTTCAAGATAATTTGAAAATGGCTCAATCAAATATCTTAAAATTTAACACACATATCGTCACTGATTTCACGAACCGGCACGCGAAGCCTCACAGCGCGAAAACAAGTTTCCGAGATAATCGTGTTTAAAGACAGCGGCCAGTTTGAAATGCTCATTTGAATACCGTACTTTCATTTAATCAACATGGAATTACATGTGTGATAAGAGTTGAATTTTTTCTTTCATATGCACTCAATATTACAGCAAGAAACGAAATACTTTTGGTATCATTGGGTGTCATTCATGGTCAAATACGTATGCCGGTTCGTAAAATTACTCGTATGCGCATTTTGCATAGAGCGCGTAGTTAAGAAAAATTTTACGAACCGGCACGCGTTGATCCTGTGCCGGTTCGTAAAATTTTTCTTAACTACGCGCTCTATGCAAAATGCGCATACGAGTAATTTTACGAACCGGCATATGAGTTTGATGGTGCATTAAAATGACATTCTCAATACGAATTGTCACAAGGACAATTAAATCTTTTCCCTATACCGCATCACACGTTTAGCATATCTTTGATATCTCACTTGAACCTGTATTTATATTTTGTTTACATTTTTTTTTTCTCTCGATTTTTTCATTTGTTTCCAATATTCTACCCCTTCTCTCTCTCTCTCTCTATTTCGCAATAAGTATCCCGTATTTTCCTCTTTAAAAAAAATTATATCTGAGTGGTTCTCTTCTGAATCTTTCATGTTGGCCTACCAGTCATATAAACGATTAACGTTTGTAACATATACTATATGATTCGTAGATGATTTACATTACCATACGTATCAGGACAATTTCTCGCTGGACAATCACCCCCTGAAAATTACCTCTCCGGGAAACTACCCCCCCCCCCCCCCGCCCCACATACATGGACAATAACACTCATCCCCTGAAAATCACCCCCAGTTCATTAAAGGGGAAGTCGACCCTGATAATAAGTTTTTTTTTTAAATAAAAACCAGATTTGTTTTCTCTCGGGGGGTTAATCGTCCTGTGGGGGGGGGGGGGGGGGTTATTGTCCAAGAGGAGTAATTTTCAGGGAGGGGGTGGTGTTTGTGCTTTGGGATAGTTTTCCGCGAGAGACGGTCCTTTGATGTTATACCTTCATGGTTTATCAAGTAATTTCCCCAACTCTTATCACAAAATGTCCACATCTTGGGCAGATACTCAATACTGCTATCCCTCTCTCTTCACACATCCTCTCTTTTCATTCCAATCTCTCTCTATCTCATATAACCTTTTACATATTTCTATCTCAGTCATATCCCTCTTTACCTCAAGGAAAGTAGAATTTAAATTCAGAGAGGTACATTGTATCTACTTTACATATTATCATATTATTTTCAAGGTACCATAATGTGGGGCACGGTGTAGTTATATATTTTACTGTTACAGTAAAGAGAAAATTCGCTCTTTGAAATTCATGGTTTAAATTGATAATATACATATTTAATCATCATTTTGAGCAAAGAAATGATTAATTGTTTGTACAACAATTAAATGTAACCATTAGAAAATGCTGCATAGTTGTTACAAAACACGATTGTAGCAACACTACAAGAGGCATGCTAACAATCTACAAATCGGCGTAAAATTATAAGCTCAATATATTTGCACAATACAATAATATGTTCATCATGATCCTATTACATGTATTTCAATTTTTATTACAATTTATACTAAATGCATACGTGTGCAAATCTGGGGGTGTCAAAAATGTCCATGGATTTGCATTAATATAAAGACATTTTATTTACTCAATTATAACATTTGATGGAATTATGAAGCCAAAATGAGGTTCATGGACAAGTTGAAAACATTGGCAAATTTCAACAAGTTTCTTAATTAGTACAAATACGCCACAGAAAAGATGATTCTTGAAGACTTAGAAATGATGCATACAAATAGTACACATTACCCATATTCTTTAAATGTTGCAATGAATATGAATATTGTAATTTTGAGATGCAGCTAATATCTACTTACTCCATATGACAGCTCCTATATTTTTATTGCATAATTGACTACATTTCTTGCAGCATATGCACAAGGAATCTGCAGCATAATACTATTTTTAGAACAGGAAATACCTTTTTCAGATAACACAAGCAAAGCGTACTTTCACATGAAATCTACTCTCAATTTAATTTATCTATAACTAAGCTAGATTACTCATTACTAAAGAATCAGCATCAACAATGAACTGGGTCAGAGAAGGTGATTATCCAGTGCCCTTCCTGATCAGTTTAGAAAGACATATCAGATATATTTTAGAAATTCTTCAGCTGATATGCCAAACACTGAAAGCTCAAATGGGAATAGAATATACATTCAGAGTATTTCAGATATAATTAAACCAACTTGTTAATATTAATTACATGAGTTTATTGCTCCCCAATGAAATATTGGTGTAGATCAGTCACTTGAAAGACAATTGATGATTAGAAGTTTGCAAGGCCACTATATACATATTATGTCAACAACACATTCTTCAACAATACATTTGAATCCCTTTAAAATTTGTCAATGAAAGCCATTTCACAAATGAACACTTCAGCCCCCATCAGAAAAGATCCACCAACAGGAGAAGAGTTACTGTATGATACTGAAAGCATTAAACAATGTAAATCTAACAAAATGTATGTCCAACTAATAAAGGTAGTGGCCTTCATTCTAAAGCCTTCCAACTTCTATGTAATTTCCTCAGTAGATGATGAGTCAAATCTTAGAATACACAATCTGTCTTCCTATGATTTTTTCCTTTAGCTCTTCAATTGGCCCCCACCCAGGAAACCTCTTTAAATTATCATGTATTATACAATGTTGTAGCATGATTACTTGTTATTGTATTAAGTTGTTGAATTTAAATGACAATAAACCTATTACAGTTCAAGATCCTGGTGGAGGCTTGCAAATGAAGGCTACAAAATAAACATGAAGAAGGTAATGTAATTTTCTGATAAAGTCATACTATATGTTAGGATGTTGTAGCATGAGTAGCCTACTAGTTAAGTTGTTTTGGAATAACCAAGTGTAAATAACAATGTTATTTTGAACATATCTTTTACTTGTAAACCTTGGACAAATTAAAAGAATTATGTAATATATATATAGATGTATATAATTTGAATGGTTATGATTCAAATTACATGAATACAAATTCCAATATAACAGGTGAAACATCTGCTGTGCTATTACTGACCAACAGCAGCTAACAGGAAGTTTTCTGTGTCAGATTCCACTTTGAGTACTTCATCCTCAAAGTCTGTATCCAACTCCATGGGTTCTGTTTCATTCTGCCTTTGGGATGTCCTCACCAGGTCCGAGAACTTTAACACAGAGAGCAACAAAGTTTGGGAGCAGTTTAGAAAAGAATATCACATATGCAATATTCCTCATCAGTCTTGGTTTATTTATTTGGATGGTTCATTGAATTTAATAAATCTTGCTTTGGTCTAAATTACTGAATATGAGGTTGTAGCAGCCACAAACGGATATTTTTTACAAAAATATATTCTAATGAAATCAACAAAATGTGTTGAAGTTGTTCTAACACATACATCATGATTCAACAAACTTAGAAAGTGCAGTCAAAGTTAAATTGCAAATTGCAAATTGTAAATTGCAAATCCTAAGCTAATTTCTCTAAGCTGCACAGTACACTAACCAAAGGTAATAAAAATAGACATCCCCTGCAAAAAAAAAAAATTAATAGAAGGACACTTTTTAAATATCACTCAATAGTTGCATTCAGGAGGTGTAAACAATCATGTAACTTACCTAAAAACCAGTGACCTGTTGTCCATGGGTTTGGGATCCCTTGGCTCTCAATTTGTTGAGCAATTATTTGTGGACCATTGTTCTAATAGCAGTCAGTGTGAGGGCTGTCAGCATACTGTGGGCTATCCTTTTGTAGAACTGGGGCCAATTGAATCACTGGAAATAAAACAAATAATATCATTCATTTATTTCATTTCATTGGGAGCATAAAAATACACAGAGGAATTTTGAAATGAGACAAGAAAATATCATGGAATACAGATAATTGCATGTATGCTGGAGTAGGTACATGTGTATAGCAGCCAAAAAAAACAAAACATCAACTTCATATCAGGCTTACCCAGAATCTAAATACATGTATAATAAATTGTGAATAAAAACTGAAAGGTAGTTATACAACAATTAATAATTTGATAATCGATATTCACTTTGCAAGCAGATTCAATGTGAATGTCAAGTATTGTCAATAGAGAATTTAAAGAAGATACATCTGGTAATTCTTTAAACTTATTTTTACCTAATTACTTGCTAAGTTCTTATTACAATATTTTAATCACTTGTGAATGTTGTTCGATCACAATTCATAGTTTCAGAATAAAATCCAGACACAGTCAAACCTGCTTTAGTGACCACCTGTCTACAAAGACCACCTGTCTACAAGGACCACATTTTTTGTTTCCTTTGAAAATGGTTTCTCATTGAAACATGTACTAAAGGAACCTGTCTACAAAGACCACCTGTCTACGAAGGCCACTTTTTGTGTTTCCCTTGGGCGGTCGCTGTAGACAGGTTTGACTGTATTCACAAACATGTACATATAAATATATGCTTAAAATATACTAGTTGGTGTAATGAATATTACCCAAAACTATAACTTTTCTTTAACTGGAATGAAAATTGCATGATTCATATTTCAAAAACTTACCATTCTTTAGGACAATGATATCTGTCATAAAATTATTCTGGAAGGTGGTAATTTCATTTATTTTCAAATATGTATGTCAAACTTCAAAACCAATTAAAATACTCAGTATTATACACGTATCTAGTTACATTAACATAGGCTAAATGTATATCTTTGTTAGCTACAAAAAAAAATAGAATGAGGAATAACTAACCACCAATCTGTGAGCATTCAGTTGGCTGGTCTTCAATCAAAAGGGGTCAATGTATGGGACATTACATCCTTGCTGGACCTCTGATGGGCATTTCAACTCTGTTAGGAGCATTTTTAGGCTGTCAGTCCGTGGGCAGTCAAACTTAGTATCATCGGTCATTGGGCGTGAACGTATCTGAATCACTGCAAAGCAATACATATGATATTTGCATTTGATTATTCAGAATGAAACAGAAATAATGATAAATTAATGGACTGCATTGGAAGCATTCTACACCATAAACATATTCTAATGTTTGCTTAAATATCACTATACCCAGAAACAAATAAACTAAAGTTGCTATGGAGATAAACACACCTAATAATTTTTTTTTTATCTGGCTGGTACTGCCCCCCCCCCCCCCCCCCCTCCTCCTCACTTTGGGGTCAAAGGGGCCGCAATTGTGTTCCCAAAATCTCCGGTAAAGAAAAATAGTGAATTGCATTAATTCAACCCAGTGTAATGATTGTAGCCTCTCAACATAATCCCAATTTTTAAAAAGCATATCAACTAATCTATTTTACACACTACCAGTACCCAACTGCAAACTACGAGATGTACTCAGTTTTGATAACAGCCTTTATAGAAAGTAATTTGGATGATGTGCATTAACAAGAAGAAAGTATCTGAATAGAAAAATGTATTACTAACCAAGCTCAGCTAATGGGATGTCTCCCATATCCATGGTGTGTACAAGTCCAGGTTCCGACACTGCCAACATTTTCCCCGCCACCACCTGCTGCCCTATTTCATTTTCACTGAAGTGCCTCTCCTTGGTACCGAATTCTTTCTCCTTTTGATATCAGTCAAGTTAGTAGATTTGTCCCTGTTCTACGGGACAAGGCTATCCTGGATAAACTCCATCTAATGATTGAATAAAGGTATTTATAATAGCAATAGTTTATAAAGAAAATAAAACCTGATATTTGATAATCGTATCTCTAACACTGGCAAACCTACCAAGTGCTAGACCTGACCTGGTGAAGGCATGTGGTTCTACATAATTTTAGTGCACTAAAGTTTAGACCCAGTCAGACTGTTGAATTATATTGTTTCAAGTCATTTCTTTTACTCTGCTCTAATTAATCGTGATCACTATGAGAGACAACACACCACAATATCCTTGTTTAGTTGCTGAAAGTGAAACAGCTTTCGATGAGTACGAGTATAGACGTAGACTTTATTACCGAAGATCTGCACTTTGACAAAATATGGTCATACCTAAAACCACTTATACTTATAAGGATGCAAAGAAAAGACTTACATATATGACCAAATTATGCAGGTCTAAAGTGAATTTGAAACTAAAGTAAAGGTAAATGTGATGGTGATCTTTGGTTGATGTTGATGCAGTGTACTCACTACTCACTAGACTAGTCATTATATAGTGCCAGTGGTATATTTCTACAGCAACAGATACAGAACCCATCTCTGAAATCATGCCAGGTTTGCCACATCACATTAATTTAAGTTCTAAACATATACTGTAGCCCACAGATTAGTAGTAAATAAATTGGGTCTGTTGTTACTACGATAACCCCAGAATCTAATTTAATGGGTCCCGTTCATTGAGCGAAACATTTTTAAATTGTTTGCATGCACGTGCTTTGTACACTAACATAACCCGCTACATGTGGGACTGGGTGTACGAAAGAGGAAATAATCATAGGGTAATCACCAATTTAGGAGAGGTTTATTTACAATTTTATAGATAACTCAATCACGAAGTGCATACATTTTCATTGAATCGAGAACAAATAAACCTCAACTCACCAGTTCCACGCAGACTCGAAGTTTAAGCATCAGATCTCGGTGAATCTATTCTGCTAGCAGACTAGTTATAGCTAGGCGTGCCGGTTCGTAAAATCAACAATTTCCTTTTCGCGCGTTAACTCGAGCTTTACGAACTGGCATACAAAGCGCACACATTTTATAAAATCGAATAACTTTTTAATTAAAGCGTTTTATGACCTAAAATTTTGCAGAAAGGTTGATCATGGTAATATCATTCAGAATATGTAAAAATATTAAAATCGAAAATTTACACGAAAAACGCTTCGTATGCCGGTTCGTAAAATCAGCGACGATATGTATAGGCATATGAACAAAGCACAGCAAATTTTTCGACCTTGACCTTGACTGATGACGTCATCTAGGCGCCATTTTGTGAAAAATTTTGAAAATTAACTTATGATCATATCTTCATAACCAAAAGTAATATCTCATTCATATTTATCATGATCAAGGTCAATATCAGTCCGGTCAAATTCAGGTCAAAAAACGCGCGCGTGCGCGTACGTCCGCGCGTCATTACGCGCGCAAAAATTTTAAATGCTCGAAATCGTCTTAAATTTTTTTTGCATACGTTTCAGGTCATTTTAAGCATTTTATAAAAAATCGCGCGCAGGAGCATGCGCGCGCGTTTTCGCGCGTAACACCATTACACAACATAGAATCGCCATTTTTTTTTCTTTCATGATATTTCTCAAATTTTTTCGAGGAATTTGATACCATGTTTATCTCTTTATGACCATTAATAACAAGATGAGCGTCAAGTCAAGATAAATGTCCGTGCGCGCGAGCTCTTTTATTACGTAGCATATATGGGCAAAAACATGCCTATACAAAATCAATTATAGCTCTTTGGAATGAACCGTGACCTTCAATGTTTTTTCATATTGAGATAGAGTATGAGTCGGAAATATGATTCCATGTCTCATTTGGCCATTAAGTATATCGTGACATCATCATAATGGCCTTGGAACTCAAAATACGAATTTGCATATAATGACGTCAGCATATTTATGTAACATTGATTGTATCTCTGTAAATATTGATCGATTTTCTTCCAAATTTCAATATGATGTAGCTAAGACAATTCTCTACAAGCTCAGTCAACATCATTTTTCATTTTGATGACGTCATCATAGTGAACATTTCGATTAAAGGCCTCATGTCAGAAATTTCATAATTTGCGTGTTATCCCTATAGAAGGTGAATTTCGTTCACGTCAGGAAACTACATGATATTGCTTTTTAAGAATTTTTAAGCAGTATCTCACTTCTTTTTGTTCTATTTTGTCTCGAATTTTAGTTGACCAGCCCACCTATACTTGTTCCAAACAAGTATTATATGTCTAGTTATTTATTAGGTGGGCTGTATCTAATACAGACCACCTTATAATTTTGTTAAAATTGCCTTTATTATTCTTTATTATCAGGTGGGCTGTATCTAATACAGACCACCTTATATTTTTGTTAAAATCGCCTTTATTATTTATTTATTTTTCTTATTTCGACCCACTTTTTGTTAGCAAGATAACTTTGAAATGGTTCAATCAAATGCTTTGATATTTGGCACACATATGTATAGGCATATGGACAAAACACAGTAAGGTTTTCAACCTTGACCTTGACTGATGACGTCATCTAGGCGCCATTTTGTGAAATTTTCTGAAAATCATCTTATGATCATATCTTCATAACCAAAAGGTATTTCTCATTCATATTTATCATGATTAAGGTCAATATCAGTCCGGTCAATTTCAGGTCAAAAAACGCGCGCGTGCGCGCACGTCCGCGCGTCAGTGCGCGCGCAAAATTTTTAAATGCTCAAAATTGTCTCAAATTTATTTTGCATACGTTTCAGGTCATTTTAAGCATTTTATAAAAATTCGCGCGTAAGAGCATGCGCGCGCGTTTTCGCGCGTAACACCATTAAAAAACATAGAATCGCCATTTTTTTTTCTTTCATGATATTTCTCATATTTTTTCAAGGAATTTGATTCCATGTTTATCTCTTTATGACCATTATTAACAAGATGAGCGTAAATTCAAGATAAATGTCAGTGCGCGCGAGCTCTTTTAATACATAGCATATATGGGCAAAAACATGCCTATACAAAATCCGTTATAGCTCTTTGGAATGCACCGGGATCCTCAATTTTTTTTCATATTAAGATAGAGTATGAGTCGGAAATATGATTCCATGTCTCATTTGGCCATTAAGTGTATCGTGACATCATCACAATGGCCTTGGAACTCAAAATACGAATTTGCATTGTATGACGTCAGCATATTTATGTAAAATTTATTGTATCTCTGTAAATATTGATCAATTTTCTTTAAAATTTCGATATGTTGTAGCTAAGACAATTCTCTACTAGCGCAGTAATAATCTCTTTTCATTTTGATGACGTCATCATAGTGAAAATTTTGATTAAAGGCCTCATGTCAAAAACTTCATAATTTGCGTGTTATGCCTATAGAAGTTGAATTTAGTTCACGTTATGAATCTACATGATATTGTTTTTTAAGAATTTGTAAGCAGTATGTCGCTTATTTTTGCTCTATTTTGTCTCAAATTTTAGTTGACCAGCCCACCTATACTTGTTCCAAACAAGTATTATATGTCTAGTTTATTTTTCTTATTTCGACCCACTTTTTTGTGTGCAAGATAATTTGAAAATGGCTCAATCAAATATCTTAAAATTTGGTACACATATGTATAGGCATATGAACAAGGCACAGCAAAGTTTTCAACCTTGACCTTGATTGATGACGTCATCTAGGCGCCATTTTGTGAAATTTTCTGAAAATTTACTCATGATCATATTTTCATAACGGTAATTCATTTCTCATTCATATTTATCACGATCAAGGTCAATATGTGTCCGGTCAATTTCAGGTGAAAAAACGCGCGCGTCCGCGTACGTCCGCGCGTCAGTGCGCGCGCAAAATTGTTAAATGCTCAAAATCGTCTCAAATTTGTTTTGCATACGTTTCAGGTCATTTAAAGCATTTTATAAAAAATCGCCCGTAAGTGCATGCGCGCGCGTTTTCGCGCGTAACACCATTACAAAACATAAAATCGCCATTTTTTTTTCTTCATGATATTTATTATATTTTTTCAAGGAATTTGATACCATGTTCATCTCTTTATGACCATTAATAACAAGATGAGCGTCAATTCAAGATAAATGTCAGTGCGCGCGAGCTCTTTTAATACATAGCATATATGGGCAAAAACATGCCTATACAAAATTCATTATAGCTCTTTGGAATGAACCGTGACCTTCAATTTTTTTCATATTTAGATAGAGTATGAGTGGGAGATATGATTCCATGTCTCATTTGGCCATTAGGTGTATCGTGACATCATCATAATGGCCTTGGAACTCAAAATACGAATTTGCATATTATGACGTCAGCATATTTATGGAAAATTGATTGTATCTCTGTAAATATTGATCGATTTTCTTCAAAATTTCGATATGTTGTAGCTAAGACAATTTTCTATCAGCTCAGTAATAACCATTTTTCATTTTGATGACGTCATCATAGTGAAAATCTCGATTAAAGGCCTCATGTCAAAAGGCCTTCATAATTTGCCTTATCCCTATAGAAGGTGAATTTCGTTCACGTCATGAAACTACATGATATTGTTTTTCAAGAATATTTAAGCAGTATCTCGCTTATTTTTGCTCTATTTTGTCTCAAATTTAAGTTGACCAGCCCACCTATACTTGTTCCAAACAAGTATTATATGTCTAGTTTATTTTTCTTATTTCGACCCACTTTTTTGTGTGCAAGATAATTTGAAAATGACTTAATCAAATATCTTAAAATTTAACACACATATGTATAGGCATATTCACAAAACACAGCAAATTTTTCGACCTTGACCTTGACTGATGACGTCATCTAGGCGCCATTTTGTGAAATTTTCTGAAAATTTACTTATTATCATATTTTCATAACGGTAAGTCATTTCTCATTCATATTTTCCATGATCAAGGTCAAAATCAGTCCAGTCAATTTCATGTCAAAAAACGCGCGCGTGCGCGTACGTCCGCGCGTCAATGCGCGCGCAAAATTTTAAAATGCTCAAAATCGTCTCAAAATCATTTTGCATACGTTTTAGCCCATTCTAAGCATTTTATAAAAAATCGCGCACACACGCATGCGCGCGCGTTTTCGCGCGTAAAACTATTACACAACATAGAATCGCATTTTTTTTCTTTCATGATATTTCTTATATTCTTTCGAACAATTTGATACCATGTTTATCTCTTTATGACCATTAATAACAAGATGAGCGTCCATTCAAGATAAATGTCCGTGCGCGCGAGCTCTTTTAACACATAGCATATATGGGCAAAAACAGGCATATACAAAATCCATTATAGCTCTGTAGAATGCAACTGGAAACCAATATTTTTTTCATATTTTGATAGAGTATGAGTCGGAGATATGATTTCATGTCTCATTTGGCCATTACAAATATTATGACGTCATCATAATGGCCTTGGAACTTAAAATACGAATTTGCATATTATGACATCAGCATATTTATGGAAAATTGATTGTATCTCTGTAAATATTGATCGATTTTCTTCCAAATTTCAATATGATGTAGCTAAGACAATTCTCTACAAGCTCAGTCACCATCATTTTTCATTTTGATGACGTCATCATAGTGAAAATTTCGATTAAAGGCCTCATGTCAGAAATTTCATAATTTGCGTGTTATCCCTATAGAAGGTGAATTTCGTACACGTCAGGAAACTACATGATATTGCTTTTTAAGAATTTTTAAGCAGTATCTCGCTTCTTTTTGTTCTATTTTGTCTCGAATTTTAGTTGACCAGCCCACCTATACTTGTTCCAAACAAGTATTATATGTCTAGTTTATTATTTATTTTTCTTATTTCGACCCACTTTTTTGCGAGCAAGATAACTTTAAAATGGCTCGATCAAATGTCTTAAAATTTAGCACACATATGTATAGGCATTGAAACAAAACACAGACATTTTTTCAACCTTGACCTTGACTGATGACGTCATCTAGGCGCCATTTTGTAAAATTTTCTGAAAATCAACTCATGACCATATCTTCATAACCAAAAGCCATTTCTCATTGATATTTATCATGATCAAGGTCAATATCAGTCCGGTCAATTTCAGGTCAAAAAACGCGCACATGCGCGTCCGTCCGCGCGTCAGTGCGCGCGCAAAATTTTTAAATGCTCAAAATCGTCTCAAATTTATTTTGCATACGTTTCAGGTCATTTAAAGCATTTTATAAAAAATCGCGCGTACGCACATGCGCGCGCGTTTTCGCGCGTAACACCATTACAAAACATAGAATCGCCATTTTTTTTCTTGCATGATATTTCTCATATTTTTTCGAGGAATTTGATACCATTTTTATCTCTTTATGATCATTAATAACAAGATGAGCGTCAATTCAAGATAAATGTCTGTGCGCGCGAGCTCTTTTAATACATAGCATATATGGGCAAAAACAAAATCCCTTATAGCTCTTTTGAATGAACCGTGACCTTCAATTTGTTTTCATATTTAGATAGAGTATGAGTCGGAAATATGATTCCATGTCTCATTTGGCCATTAAGTGTATCGTGACGTCATCATAATGGCCTTGGAACTCAAAATACGAATTTGCATATTATGACGTCAGCATAATTATGGAAAATTGATTGTATCTCTGTTAATATTGATCGATTTTCTTCCAAATTTCGATAAGTTGTAGCTAAGACAATTCTCTACGAGCCTATTTACCACACTTTTTCATTTTGATCACGTCATCATAGTAAAAAAATACGATTAAAGGGCACATATCAGAAATTTCTTAAGTTGCGTGTTATGCCTAAGGAAGGTGAATTTCGTTCACATCATTAATCTACATGACATTGTTTCTTAGCAGTATCTCGCTTATTTCTGGTCTATTTTGTCTCAAATTTTAGTTGACCAGCCCACCTATACTTGTTCCAAACAAGTATTATATGTCTAGTTTATTTATTTATTAGGTGGGCTGTATCTAATACAGACCACCTTATAATTTTGTTAAAATTGCCTTTATCAGGTGGGCTGTATCTAATACAGACCACCTTATATTTTTGTTAAAATCGCCTTTATTTATTATCAGGTGGGCTGTATCTAATACAGACCACCTTATATTTTTGTTAAAATTGCCTTTATTATTTATTATCAGGTGGGCTGTATCTAATACAGACCACCTTATATTTTTGTTAAAATCGCCTTTATTTATTTATTATCAGGTGGGCTGTATCTAATACAGACCACCTTATATTTTTGTTAAAATCGCCTTTATTTATTATTTATTTATTATTTATCAGGTGGGCTGTATAACGTACAGACCACCTTATAATTTCGTTAGAATTGCCTTTATTTATTTAGGTGGGCTGTATCTAATACAGACCACCTCATAATTTTGTTAAAATTGCCTTTATTATTATTTATTTATTAGGTGGGCTGTATCTAATACAGACCACCTTATAATTTTGTTAAAATTGCCTTTATTATTATTTATTATTTATTTATTATTTATTTTTCTTATTTCGACCCACTTTTTTGTGAACAAGATAACTTGAAAATGATTCAATCAAATACCTTGAAATTTGGCACACATATGCATAGGCATTAGAACAAAACACAGAAATTTTTTCAACCTTGACCTTGACTGATGACGTCATCTAGGCGCCATTTTGTGAAATTTTCTGAAAATCAACTCATGATCATATCTTCATAACCAAAAGGTATTTCTCATTCATATTTATTATGATCAAGGTCAATATCAGTCCAGTCAATTTCAGGTCAAAAAACGCGCGCGTGCGCGTACGTCCGCGCGTCAATGCGCGCGCAAAATTTGTAAATGCTCAAAATCGTCTCAAATTTATTTTGTATACGTTTCAGGTCATTTTAAGCATTTTATAAAAAATCGCGCGTACGAGCATGCGCGCGCGTTTTCGCGCGTAACACCATTAAAAAACATAGAATCGCCATTTTTTTTTCTTTCATGATATTTCTCATATTTTTTCAAGGAATTTGATTCCATGTTTATCTCTTTATGACCATTATTAACAAGATGAGCGTAAATTCAAGATAAATGTCAGTGCGCGCGAGGTCTTTTAATACATAGCATATATGGGCAAAAACATGCCTATACAAAATCCGTTATAGCTCTTTGGAATGCACCGGGATCCTCAATTTTTTTTCATATTAAGATAGAGTATGAGTCGGAAATATGATTCCATGTCTCATTTGGCCATTAAGTGTATCGTGACATCATCACAATGGCCTTGGAACTCAAAATACGAATTTGCATATTATGACGTCAGCATATATATGTAAAATTGATTGTATCTCTGTAAATATTGATCAATTTTCTTCAAAATTTCGATATGTTGTAGCTAAGACAATTCTCTACAAGCGCAGTAATAATCATTTTTCATTTTGATGACGTTATCATAGTGAAAATTTTGATTAAAGGCCTCATGTCAAAAACTTCATAATTTGCGTGTTATGCCTATAGAAGGTGAATTTAGTTCACGTTATGAATCTACATGATATTGTCTTTTAAGAATTTGTAAGCAGTATGTTGCTTATTTTTGCTCTATTTTGTCTCAAATGTTAGTTGACCAGCCCACCTATACTTGTTCCAAACAAGTATTATATGTCTAGTTTATTTTTCTTATTTCGACCCACTTTTTTGTGTTCAAGATAATTTGAAAATGGCTCAATCAAATATCTTAAAATTTAACACACATATGTATAGGCATATTCACAAAACACAGCAAATTTTTCGACCTTGACCTTGACTGATGACGTCATCTAGGCGCCATTTTGTGAAAAATTTTGAAAATCAACTTATGATCATATCTTCATAACCAAAAGTAATATCTCATTCATATTTATCATGATCAAGGTCAATATCACTCCCGTCAAATTCAGGTCAAAAAACGCGCGCGTGCGCGTACGTCCGCGCGTCATTACGCGCGCAAAAATTTTAAATGCTCGAAATCGTCTTAAATTTTTTTTGCATACGTTTCAGGTCATTTTAAGCATTTTATAAAAAATCGCGCGTAAGCACATGCGCGCGCGTTTTCGCGCGTAACACCATTACAAAACATAAAATCGCCATTTTTTTTTCTTCATGATATTTATTATATTTTTTCAAGGAATTTGATACCATGTTTATCCCTTTATGACCATTAATAACAAGATGAGCGTCAATTCAAGATAAATGTCAGTGCGCGCGAGCTCTTTTAATACATAGCATATATGGGCAAAAACATGCCTATACAAAATTCATTATAGCTCTTTGGAATGAACCGTGACCTTCAATTTTTTTTCATATTTAGATAGAGTATGAGTGGGAGATATGATTCCATGTCTCATTTGGCCATTAGGTGTATCGTGACATCATCATAATGGCCTTGGAACTCAAAATACGAATTTGCATATTATGACGTCAGCATATTTATGGAAAATTGATTGTATCTCTGTAAATATTGATCGATTTTCTTCAAAATTTCGATATGTTGTAGCTAAGACAATTCTCTATCAGCTAAGTAAAAACCATTTTTCATTTTGATGACGTCATCATACTGAAAATCTCGATTAAAGGCCTCATGTCAAAAGGCCTTCATAATTTGCGTTATCCCTATAGAAGGTGAATTTCGTTCACGTCATGAAACTACATGATATTGTTTTTCAAGAATATTTAAGCAGTATCTCGCTTATTTTTGCTCTATTTTGTCTCAAATTTAAGTTGACCAGCCCACCTATACTTGTTCCAAACAAGTATTATATGTCTAGTTTATTTATTATTCTTTATTTTTCTTATTTCTAACCACTTTTTTGTGGACAAGATTACGCGAAAATGGCTCAATCAAATATCTTAAAATTTGGCACACATATGTATAGGCATATGTACAAGGCACATAAATGTTTTCAACCTTGACCTTTACTGATGACGTCATCTAGGCGCCATTTTGTAAAATTTTCGGAAAAACAACTCATGATCATATCTTCATAACCAAAAGCTATTTCTCATTCATATTTATCATGATCAAGGTCAATATCCGTCCGGTCAATTTCCGGTCAAAAAAGGCGCGCGCGCGCGTACGTCCGCGCGTCAATGCGCGCGCAAAATGTTTAAATGCTCAAAATCGTCTCAAAATCATTTTGCATACGTTTTAGGCCATTCTAAGCATTTGATAAAAAATCGCGCACACGCACATGCGCGCGCGTTGCGCGCGCGTTTTCGCGCGTAAAACTATTACAAAATATAGAATCTCCTTTTTTTTCTATCATAATATTTCACATATTTTTAAGAACAAATTGATACCATGTTTGTCTCTTTATGACTATTAATAACGGAATGATCGACCGTTTAACATAAATTTCCGTGCGCGCGAGCTCTTGTAATACATAGCATATATGGGCAAAAACATGCCCATACAAAATCCATTGTAGCCCTTTAGGATGCAAGGTGACCCCAATTTGTTTTCATATTTTGATAGAGTATGATTCGGAGATATTTTTTCATGTCTCATTTGACCCTCAATTAACTCATGACGACATCATAATGGCCTCCGAACTCAACATTCCAATTTGCATATTATGACGTCAGCATATTTATGGAAAATTGATTGTTTCTCTGTAGATATTGATCGATTTTCTTTAAAATTTGTATATGTTGTAGCTGAGACAATTCTCTACAAATAAAGTGACTACGATCCTTCATTTTGGCATAGTCATCATGGCGTATTTTTTGCGATTAAAGGAGGCATGTCAATTTTTCACATTTTGCGTGTATTCTCTATGGGACATGACTTTTTCTCAAAACTGGATTCTACATTCCCGTCTTTCGCGAGCAATATCTCCGTCGTTTTAGCTTCGTTTACGCTGAACTTTGAGTATGATGTAGCTGAGACAATTAACTATCTCAAATGTGCCCTTCATTTTGTCTAAAATTTTAGCTGGACCAGCCCACCTATACTTGTACCAAACAAGTATTACAAATCTAGTTTATTTTTCTTATTTCGACCCACTTTTTTGTGTGCAAGATAATTTGAAAATGGCTCAATCAAATATCTTAAAATTTGGCACACATATGTATAGGCATATGTACAAGGCACATAAATGTTTTCAACCTTGACCTTTACTGATGACGTCATCTAGGCGCCATTTTGTAAAATTTTCGGAAAAACAACTCATGATCATATCTTCATAACCAAAAGCTATTTCTCATTCATATTTATCATGATCAAGGTCAATATCCGTCCGGTCAATTTCCGGTCAAAAAAGGCGCGCGCGCGCGTACGTCCGCGCGTCAATGCGCGCGCAAAATGTTTAAATGCTCAAAATCGTCTCAAAATCATTTTGCATACGTTTTAGGCCATTCTAAGCATTTGATAAAAAATCGCGCACACGCACATGCGCGCGCGTTGCGCGCGCGTTTTCGCGCGTAAAACTATTACAAAATATAGAATCTCCTTTTTTTTCTATCATAATATTCCACATATTTTTAAGAACAAATTGATACCATGTTTGTCTCTTTATGACTATTAATAACGGAATGATCGACCGTTTAACATAAATTTCCGTGCGCGCGAGCTCTTGTAATACATAGCATATATGGGCAAAAACATGCCCATACAAAATCCATTGTAGCCCTTTAGGATGCAAGGTGACCCCAATTTGTTTTCATATTTTGATAGAGTATGATTCGGAGATATTTTTTCATGTCTCATTTGACCCTCAATTAACTCATGACGTCATCATAATGGCCTCCGAACTCAACATTCCAATTTGCATATTATGACGTCAGCATATTTATGGAAAATTGATTGTTTCTCTGTAGATATTGATCGATTTTCTTTAAAATTTGTATATGTTGTAGCTGAGACAATTCTCTACAAATAAAGTGACTACGATCCTTCATTTTGGCATAGTCATCATGGCGTATTTTTTGCGATTAAAGGAGGCATGTCAATTTTTCACATTTTGCGTGTATTCTCTATGGGACATGACTTTTTCTCAAAACTGGATTCTACATTCCCGTCTTTCGCGAGCAATATCTCCGTCGTTTTAGCTTCGTTTACGCTGAACTTTGAGTATGATGTAGCTGAGACAATTAACTATCTCAAATGTGCCCTTCATTTTGTCTAAAATTTTAGCTGGACCAGCCCACCTATACTTGTACCAAACAAGTATTACAAATCTAGTTTATTTTTCTTATTTCGACCCACTTTTTTGTGTGCAAGATAATTTGAAAATGGCTCAATCAAATATCTTAAAATTTGGCCCACATATGTATAGGCATATGCACAAAACACAGCAAATTTTTTGACCTTGACCTTGACTGATGACGTCATCTAGACGCCATTTTGTGAAATATTACTCATGATCATATCTTCATAACGAAAAGTCATTTCTCATTTATATTTATCATGATTAAGGTCAATATCAGTCCGGTCAATTTCATGACAAAAAACGCGCGCGTGCGCGTATGTCCGCGCGTCAATGCGCGCGCAAAATTTTAAAATGCTCAAAATCGTCTTAAACTTTTTTTGCATACGTTTTAGGTAATTTTAAGCATTTTATAAAAAATCGCGCACACGCGCATGCGCGCGCGTTTTCGCGCGTAACACCACTACACGACATAGAATCGCCATTTTTTTTCTTTCATGGTATTTCTCATAATTTTTTGAACAATTTGATACCATGTTTATCTCTTTATGACCATTAATAACAAGATGAGCGTCCATTCAAGATAAATGTCAGTGCGCGCGAGCTCTTTTAATACATAGCATATATGGGCAAAAACAGGCCTATACAAAATCCATTATAGCCTTTTGGAATGCACCGGGAACCTCAATTTTTTTTTCATATTTAGATAGAATATGAGTCGGAGATATGATTTCGTGTCTCATTCGGCCATTAGGTGTATCGTGACATCATCATAATGGCCTTGGAACTCAAAATACGAATTTGCTTATTATGACGTCAGCATATTTATGTAACATTGATTGTATCTCTGTAAATATTGATCGATTTTCTTCCAAATTTCAATATGATGTAGCTAAGACAATTCTCTACAAGCTCAGTCAACACCATTTTTCATTTTGATGACGTCATCATAGTGAAAATTTCGATTAAAGGCCTCATGTCAAAAGGCCTTCATAATTTGCGTTATCCCTATAGAAGGTGAATTTCGTTCACGTCATGAAACTACATGATATTGTTTTTCAAGAATTTTTAAGCAGTATCTCGCTTCTTTTTGTTCTATTTTGTCTCGAATTTTAGTTGACCAGCCCACCTATACTTGTTCCAAACAAGTATTATATGTCTAGTTTTATGTCTTCCTATATTATGTATGTACGCTGCTGATCGAAGCATTATATCATGTTTGATTAACGTTTTCGTGTGATTGATGATAATCGCAAATTACATATTTTAAACGTAAGCAATTTCAAAAAGTAAACTAAGGAAAGTCATCGAAAGTTCACGATGTGGTCACAATTTTTCTGACATCAGGATGAATAAATCAACAAAACAGAGAGAGAGAGAGGGGAGAGAGAGAGAGAGAAAGAGAGAGAGATGGGAGAAAGAGAGAGAGAAAGAGAGAGATAGAGAGGGGGGTTGAAGAAACAGTAATGTAATGAATATCACATATATTTTGTATATGAGAAGCAACAGCCCAAACAAAAACAACGACATGACAATTGTATATGAAATATAGGCCTATAAATATGATACAAACATTTCACGACACATTTTTGGGACGAAACCATTGTCGAAAGTTAAAGTTTGGAAACGAAGCATTAAATTATCTGAAGTAGTCAAGTGTTGCGTAACTGAAGATGCATGTCGGCTGATATATACATGTACATGTAGATCTTTATGAGTGAAAACAATATTATGACTATATCCTAGTTGCATTGTACGTATTACCACGTTCCAACTTGTCAACATACAAATAAGTGAGAGTAGTAACACAAATAATTATATTCTTACCTGTAGTACAAATCCAGCAAGTATAACGCTCCTGATTAGTGCGTAAACCCCCATCATGTTAGCGAAAATTAGACAGGTGTGGTAAAATTTGAAGGTTATGATCTCGAGAGAGAGAGAGAGAAAGATTTGACTTTCCACGCAGGGATGGTCCACTATATATACCTTGTAGCTATACTGCCGTGGAAAATATCACGCGATGTATGGACTCTGACTGGCATAAAATTAATGTTGAACCTAGTACATTCAAGGTCACGATACCAATTCTGAGCCCATTAATGTTCTAGCGGCGTAGTAATATTGCCATTAAACAGTGGGTATATCAGGGAGGTGTTTTAAATTGTGGGCTACACCATTCCGTGGTTTAGCATTCTGTTAGGTTTCCACTTTTGTGCGATCCATTACGAACGCTACGATTGGCCATTCGTAGCTGATCGTGGAACTCTCTGAAATGTCAGGTTTGGATACGAGGTGATACGTTCTTGTATGATTCGGTGCGCTTGGATGCGATATGGTCATGATTGGTCAATTTCAGGTGACACGATTTGTCAGGATTTGTCACGCTGTGATCTCCCGTTCAGATACGATCAGAAGTACATTGCAATAGCATTGTCACGATTTCGTCTCGATGTGACCGATTTGGAACGATTGGTTACGTACAGATGCGTTCGGATATCTTCCAATACGATCGTAACGAACCGATGCGCTCTGTTGCGAAAGGATACGATTGTGGTCGTGATGTCTTTCACGAGGAGGAACGAGAATGATCACGATTTGATAAACGATTGAACTAGACGGATGAATAAACGGGCCGACTGACATTGGACTTCATTGTTTCTTACAATGAACACTTCAGCCCACAACTATTGATGATGGCAGGAGTTGAGGTTGATGCTCTCTTCAAGGCAGTGTACATCGCTGAATGAGGCGCATTCGATCTTTTCCGGTATATATGGGCGCGAAAAGTCGTAATGCCTGCGTCACATAACGGTCTCCGACGAATTTATGGGTCGCCAGATTTCAAATCCGTCGGGGAGGCGAGCGTATTTTTCCCTTGAGATCTACCCTGTCATATGTTGGACGGGCCCCGGAGTCAAAATTAAAAGTTGTTCACGTTAGATTTCTCAGTCCTCATTTCGGCGACATTTTATCCATATTCCTGAGGTGACAGGATGAGCCTGGCCGGGCCCTTAGAAGATGACCGACGGTGGCCCGACCCAGGACAACATCACGGAGCGCGCTCGAATCACGCCCGACTTTGTACAAGTCGGTGGGATACGGGAGGGGTGATTTGAGTATCGTACGTAGGGAGGCCGTGAAGCTCTGACAACCTCTGTCCGAATTTTTAAGCCAAAAATGCTCTAAAATCTTCGGATTGCCGACCGAATATCGATCGAATGTTTACCGATGCCCGAGCGATCTACGGGCGACCTGACTTCAAAATTCGCCATCGGAAATTGCTGAATTGGGAGCAGGAGGAGCCCGCAGTGATCGAGCAGACACCGGTCGTATTCCTGGCCAAAATACCCTTTTTTTTAGCTCGCAGAGAAGTCGGACGGGCTCCGTTTTTGATATGTGACGTCCCCTTAAAACAGATCATGAACGTCCGTTGAAAAATGTTGCTTCTCATATCTGCTAGTGAGTCATTCGTGTCGGGTCGAGAGCAATCGTGATAGATCGTTGGCGATCGCATTACATCTCAACAGAGCGTGGCGTTTGTCTTGTCCAAGGTTGATCCCGATCAACTCGATTTGGAAGCACGATTAAATGCGATATGTCGCGCTTTGTTACGACCCAATACGATCTGATGCGATGATCACGAACAATTAATCATGTTGATCGTAGAAATGGTGTTAACCGTCCAAAACTGTTTGACGATCATCACGATTGCCACGACTGACCTTCAGTACTGATAATATCTGATAGGACCACCACGATTACTCCACAGTTTGACGACGAATTCAATCGTGCCGCGAGTCGTGATGGCAGGAACCTTGCATATTTGTTATATACACGCGTGACAAGTAATTGTAAAATAGCGAATGAGAACTGATAGGTAGACAGCTCTTATTTTCTTAACTAGCTTCTTCATTTTGAAACTCATAACAGGCAACCATATTGCAGGCCATTGAAATGGTAAGTTTTGTACAATTAATTCGAAATAATTATTCGGATCTTTCATGGCGCACATAATAAAAAAATCCTCTGTACGGACATGCATTATGGCTCAAGGCATGGGCACACAGAAGATTTTTTTCTGTTGGGGACCGGGGGAATTCAATGAATTATTGCTAATTTATTGCATTTTCTTTTCTTTCTTTTTTAATTTGTGGGAACTGTCCCCAACCATAGCCCCCGATGTGTACCGTCATGGTTCAGTGGCACAGCAATGACCTTGTAACTATGAGGCCCCATGATCAAAACCGTGTCGATGTGCTATATTAGTGCCCTTTTGTGGGGCAATCCGCATAACTGTCATTTATGACTTAAGGGCGTAGGTCTCCTAGTTGATAAGCATAGTAATAATAATAATAATAATAGCTCGTTCTTATATAGCGCTTTTCAGGACCGGAGGCCCTCACAAAGCGCTTTACAGATAAGTATATTATTACCCCGGTCATTGGATTCAGGCTTACCCGCACACAATGTATGCACATTCTCCACTCCCTGGGGAGCATTCCAGCCAGGCGTCATTTTTACATGCGCACACTTGCTAATCTAACCACATTAGCTTTCGCATCCTACCGGGTACCCATTTAACACCTGGGTGGAGAGTGGCAAATGTAGATCAATGTCTTGCCAAAGGACATTAGTGCTGCGGCGGGACTTGAACCACGGACCTTGTGATCCACAGTCCGGCGACTTATCCACTCGTCCACAACACCTCTACAGTAGCATACACATGCTTTATCAGTCACGCAAAACAAACACTGGCAAATTATTATTCAATAAAATCTATTAGGAATAAATCATTGTCAAAATAATTCCATAAATTGGGGTAAAAAAAAACTATTCCAACTGAATGAGCAACAGTATAGTTGTATTTTTTTAAATTTCGATTTCAATTTTACTCCTCTAATAAAAACCATTTATTAGAAATGTATATTTACTTTAAGCTAACTTGTGCCGAGGTGTAGGTGCTACTATGGAACCCTCAACAAACACCACTGGGAAAAGACTAATGTTCTCTCAAGGCATTGAGCTGAACAATAAATTGATGACTCAGCTTCATGTAAGTACAGGTTTACAGATACGTTACTTTTAATTTATATGTGTATTTAATGAAATTATCTTGGCAAATTTAGCAAATACGATTATACTAATTCAGTTCCACTTTCAACAAAAAAACGGTGACCGTTAATTATTTAATTAATTAATAATAACAATACACGGGCCGGCTGATTAAGCGTATTATAACCAACACGAAAAAGCCAACAAAAAGCCAACATCGGCATTGGCTGGAATAAAACGTATAGGGCGCTATTTTGTTTTTTCAACGGCTGGTTCAAATTATCAAATAATTGTGGGGCGCCACAAATATTAGAAATCGCTATAATTATGGATATTTCAGCCGTCTCGGAACCGATTTTGATCAAACAAAGATGATTTGTCATTCAAATTGTATGTTCTTTCAAATTTGACACTCAGTTTTTGATTAGCTCACAAAAAATATTTTATGTAGCGCCCTCTGCAACAAATTTCAACTATCTCTTTAACAAGTTCTTCTCATGCTTTATCGATTGACTGGTTAAAATTTTCCATTTCTTATGCAATGTAATATACAACATAAAATAGAGGAAGCATCACAAATTGAGAATGGTGGATGGAGAGAAAAATAGATAGAGAAAAAAAAAGGAACATGAGATAGAGAGAAAGAGAGAGAGAGGGGGGGGGGAGAAAGAAAGAGAAAGAGAGAAAGATATGGAGAGAGTGAAACAGAGAGACAGAGACAGAGAGCTGATGGGAGAGGAGGATGGGAGAGAGAGAGAGAGAGAGAGAGGGAAGAGGGGAAACATGAACTGTGATGGGGACAAGGATATGATGAAAAAGATTTTTTTTTATAGAGGCAATTCAGAGGTTGTCGAGCATTATCCCATATCAAAAAAGCATCGGGTTATTATGGCACTTGGTTTCGTTGTTAGTCGTAAATAATCAGTAATATAAGATAAAGAACCTTTTAACGAGAAAAATGATCATAAAGGATTCGAATGGGTGCTCACGGTGAAAAAAAAATCACTCATCGTCTATTTATTGTGCAATACAGTAATAAGTTTGTACTTTGAAACATAATGTCTTGTAAAGAGTTTTTGGACAAATGTATAGAGGAAGCGACAGAAATTAGGAATGGTGGATGGAGAGCAAACGAAATAGAGATAGAGAAAAAAAGGGGGGAACATGCGATAGAGAGAGATAGAGAGAAAGAGAGAGAGAAATAGAGAGAGAGAAAGATAATGGGAGAGGAGAAGGGGGAGAGAGAGGAAGAGATAGGGAGAGAGGGAGGGGAAGCATGAACTGTAATGGAGACAGAGGTATGATGAAAATGATTTTTATAGAGGCAATTCAGAGATTGTCGAACATTATCTTTGTTAGAATCCCACAACTTAAAAAAGCATCGGGTTTTTATGGCACTTGGTTTCGTTGCTTAGTCGTAAATAATCAGTAATATAAGGTTAATGGTGTTCATGGTGAAAATTATCCACCGTCTACTGATTATGCAATACAATAATAAGTTTGTACTTTGACAATAATGTATTGTTACGAGTTTTAGGACAGATATATATCTTATTGATTTTAATAAAGCAATTCAAACATGATGACTTCATGCTCTAGCTTGTCACAAGGTTCACAACTTCTACAGTAATCGTAAAGTATATACGCAAACATTGGATTTTACCTACTCACAAACGCTTGAGAAAAAAAATTATGTGACAAAAAATGCCATATTTGTAGCCATGCATGAATATAAAAACCATCCACAGAGTGTTTGTTTAATGATAATAACAATCCATTCTCCTTGTCAAAACCTAAATCCTGTCGATGCTTGAATGTACTGCATCGTATCAACTTTTTAGATTATTGCAAAATTAACCACTTTCATAATTATATTCGAAAAGAGAAAAAGATAATAATTAACTTTTCTATTTATTTTTTTATTTTCTCTACTTCCAACTTCAGTTGACAATCAGGCATCGACAACAATTATGTTTTCGTATCCATTAAAGTTAATATAGGACGAATAACGGGTGATATAATTGAATTTTGAATTTGAATTTATTAACACAAAACATCACAATAATGACAGTACATTTTATCATGAACAATTATACCATTCAAAGAATGATACTGATACATGTATTCATAACATAAGAGTAATGTTGATTGAACAGTCATTACTGTAATGGTTTTAAAACGATATTTAGACATAGCTCTGCATACTAAAGATATACACGTAAATATATGTGTCTTACTAATATTTAGGTGAAGTCGTTAATGGGAACTAGAAGTTAGCACAAGTGCTAGTCGAGCCTAGTTCTATACTTTGGCAAGATTTTGTATAAATTTGTTAATACTTATGAATGAAAAACTGGTTTGTTTTGTATTTACATAGCCTATATATAAACAAATAAAACAGTATCATAACACTTTTTAAAATTTCTTAAATAAAACACAACAAAAACACAACACAAAGTTTAAGTGCTAAAGCATTATAATGAAGGATAACTAATCTCGGAACGAATGAAATCATCAATGTGTTCATAAAATGAAAAGGATGTATTAATACAAAATAATATCATACATATGTCAGTACATGCACGAATGCTGTAAAAGCTTAGTAATGGCAGCTATAATCGTTAACATATTAAAAGAAGACAGTCAAGTAAAAATAAAAGGAAAAACGAAAGGGGTGGGGTTGAGCCCACGTCATTTACATAGAAGGTAGGTAGAAAGATGTCTCCGTAAAAAATAACCTCGATGTTTTTAATCTAATTTCATCTGGGAGATAATTCCACAGCTTTGTTCCTACAAACGAATACAAAATTGCCACTGCGTTGTCTTACATTCTGGCTGATAGAGTAAGCCACTTTCTTTTCTCCTACTTGCATATCTATGCTGTACCATCTGACAATAATCGACTAGAGAGTGGTAAAAACAACTTTTATCAAATCATACATAAATGTTGATACAAACAGTTCATCAAGTTTCAAAATATTTCATATTTTTAGACTTTGAAAAAGAGATTTGGAGTCTGTTCTAAGTGGACTAGATGTAATTGCTCTCATTGCCATATTTTGACTTAAATATAAACAATTTAGAATACTTTTGTACGTGCTCCCCAAAACTTCTACCTCAAAGGAGAGGTGAGGCTGTATAAAAGCTTTATATAATAACACAAGTATATTCTTGGGTACAAAATGTCTCAGTTTAAACATAATGCCTACTTCTTTCGTATGCATTTGTTAATTGTCTGAATATGATCTTTCCATGAAAGGTGATAATCAATTTCAATTTCTACAAATGACGCAACGGATACCTCTTTAATATCTGATTTTTTTTTCTGTAGGTTAATTGTGACTTCATTTGCATTACACCATCCCTGCACCTTCATTAAATTTTCACTTACAATTTTTCAAATCAACTTCTTTTTGTCTAGTATTTAAAGTATGAAATAGATTTGAGTCAACAACAAATCATCTGAAATTGAAAAAGTTCGGTTAAGTCAGGTTAGGTAGGTCATTTATTGATAGTATAACAAAAAATGTTGGTCCAAGAACGGAGCCTTGAGGGACATCACATGTTATATTCAATTTCAAAGCAGTTTTGTCTTTATATTGTATAAACTGTGATAGTTTTGATACAAAAATAATCCTCAAACCATTGCAAGGCGGACCCACGAATTTCATAGTGTGACATTCTTTTGAGGAGAATGCTGTGGTATATAGCATCAGATGCCTTTAGAAAGTCAATACAAATGTCAACTGTTGTTCTAAATTCATTGAAGTATTTCAATAGTGTATTTGCAACATTAATCAACGATAACTTTCTTACGGAAACCATACTAGTGTTGAAACAAGATATTATTTATTCCAAATAGTCAATTACACGATTATTTATTATTTTGTCAAAGATTTTGCCCAGTATAGGTAAAACTGAAATAGGTCTGTAATTAACAGCTAGATCTTTTCGTCCCTTTTTGTGAATAGGTGTCACGTTTGCTACTTTCAGATCGTCAGGAAATTTACCTCTATGTATGGAAAGATTAAAAAAAATATGTTTATGAGCTTGAAATGCATAGAGCAGCATCCCTCAACAATCATGCAGGCAAATTATCATATTCACATGCTGCCTTGTACCTAAGGTCTGTACGTGGCACTTCAATTCATTCTCTGCAATTGGTTTTAAAAGTTTTCTGTTCTATATCCTAAATATTCAGAATAGTCAGAATGAACTGGTCGTATTTCTTTTGCCAGTTTCCGACATATGTTTACAAAAAAATAAGTTGATAAATTCGTTAGCTATTTCATTGTCAGATGTTATCACTCTTTTTTTCCCATCACCTGCCTGAGCTTTATAATTTCTCTACATTGGTCACTTTATTTATGACATTTCCACCACTCAACATCTCGTTCATTATTTTCCATGTTTAACGATTATCATTCTTATTAATGAAGAAGAGGTTACTATAGTATTGCCTCCTTGCGTTTCGTATAACTGTAGTACCTTTTTCCATTTCTGTTGAGTGTCCCTTTTTTAGGTGCAAGTAGTGCCCCATTTTCACTTCTGATAATTGCCCTGTTTTCTTTGACACGCGCACCTTTTCTTTTCTAATAACGGTCCTTTTCTTTTCCGATAAGTGCCTACTTATCATTAGATTGTGCTTAAGACTCACCAGGGTTTGTTTTTGTCCTCTTTATAAGATGTAATTTTTCGCTCTGCGACCTCACAAATCTTAAAATTTGTGCTGTACGGGTTGAGTATTGGATCAATCAATTGGATTGAGCGGGAAACAATTGGAGAAGTTAATCGAGATTCACTCATCATAGCATCGTCTGCGCGTACGAAGAACTCAGTCCAGCATCTGGCCTATTTAATTTTGATCTCCACCACACCAATGAAACCTCCCCCTTGCTGCCAGCCGAAGATGGCGTGTTACTTAAATTATGACGCCCGATCTAGCCTGGGTCATAGGGATAGTGACGACATTTTTTAAAACCTAACCTAGCCATCCTATCCACCCCAAAGTATAAGTTGAGGTATTCTAAAAATGAGAATCATCCCTGCTCTTTGATGTACAACATTACTTACGAAAGTGTACAAGAGCTATATAAATGACGATATTCTTGGCATGATGTAGGCCCTACTGCTTTTAGCATGACATGGGCGAAAATTATATGAGGGAAAATCATAGCTGAGAAAGTAATAAATATGTATTTGGTGAAAAATGTATAAGAGGGGGACAATTGTAACTCATTTATTTAAAAATACTAGAATACAGCAGTTTAGACATCTATTTCATTATTGCAAAACGTTCACTCCGAAAGAGCACCAACTTATTTATGCAATTTGCCCTCTTGCAATTATAGTTCAAAGGATAATAGCAGGTGATTGAAATGCTTCATTACTGCACATACCTGGGAAGGAAGCATTCATAAATTTAATTACATTGATATACGACCTCGCTCAGTACGTCACGTTGTCAAGAACATGGCGATGCCCGTGTCTTGCTGAATGTATATTTTTATTTCTTTATACCTCTCTCGTACACTTTGGTGGGGAAACTTATAGATTAAAGGGATAATTGAGTTCTGTTGCAGAGGGCGCTACACAAAATAATTTTGTGTGAGATAATGAAAAACTAAGTGTCAAATTTGAAAGAACATACAATTTAAATGACAAAAATCATCCTTGTTTGATCAAAATCGGTTCAGAGACGGCTGAAATATCCATAAATATAAAGATTTCTAATACTTGTGTACCACCACAAAATAATATTAGATAATTTGAAAAAGCCAATAAAAAAACGAAAAAAAACACATTACGTCGTATTTCAGCCAATGCCGATGTTGGCATTTTTGTGTTGGTTATATTACGTACAACCAGCCGGACCATGTATTGTTATTTTTAAATAAATAATTAATTAACGATCACCGTATTTTTTTTAAAAGTGGAGCTGTATTGGTATGATCGTACTGGCTAAATTTCACACATTTTGGGGTCTAAAATTACCTTCATAGCAATTTTAGGTTCTAAAAGGGCACTAGAAATGTCATAGATAAGAATAAGAGCGATAACCATGCACTTTGAAGGCATTTGCGGTTTGTGGACAAGAATACAACAAATCTCTCAGAATAACTGAAATTATTTATTGGGGTTTGGTTTCCTTTAACTATTCAAAGTGGCTTGGAAAGAGGTTACTATAATTCAACTTCGATTACTTTTGCTTTGCCTAAATATTTATAAATGCGAAACGTAGTATGGAATAATTACTGGGATTCGAACTCTCTATTCTAATTTTGTAGTGCGCTGACCTTACCGATTGAGCCAGCAATTAGTTAATGTAATGGGTTTGCATGATTATTATAATCCTAACCCTAATCCTGACCTTAACCCAAACCCATACCCTAACTAATAGTTCTAAGGCCTTAACTCCAATCTAAAGTACGCTATGTCATGAATATTCATGAGATATGTAAATCAACCTTATTATCATTATCACTTTGATTGGTACAAAAAGTCGCGGGCTGGTGAGCGTACGAGTTCGTTGACAACGTCATCTTCGGCGGCTTGAATCAAGTGTAGGGAATATATTAACCGGTCAGATTCCGGACTATGATGGTATAGGCAAGACTAGAGTGAGACAAAATATGAGATAGGAATTATCGTTAATTAAGAACGCAAAATAGATGAAAACAGAAAAGCAAATTAACTGGGTATAGCAACACGAAAAAAAAAATCTTCAAGGAATTTATGTGCCCTTTCATACCAGACGTTCATGCAATGGTACTATCAACAAAATATATAAAATCAATTTAAATGTTTTGTATTCTTTTGTTTTGTAAATTTCAATTGGAAGTGAAATATAATATTAGTAGAAATCGCAAGTCGATCTGTAATGATATATGGGTAGCCCTTTAATACGTCAGGTGATTTGATTTGAAGGGAAAATAAGCACTTCAATTTTTTTTTAAATAAGACATTTTCTGAGGTTGGAATGGGCACTGTTCCGATGTATTAAAAACTGGGGATTACTTGAGGGCTTAAAAACTGGGGATGTGGGCACTGTGATGGGACACCTTTTAACCCCCCCACCCCCCCCCCCCCCCCATGTAGCGCCGCCTCTGCTTTTGAATTAAAAGAGAAGATACAAGAATGTGTACTTTGTCCTTTCAAACGATTCCAGAGTCTGTCGAATTGAATAGGCACTAATAGATTTCAAAATCCCATAAAAAAGTGGCAATATTTAGTCCATTATTGGGTTCTAGGACCCCTACCCCGTGGCTACCATCCCCCGACCCCGATAATCACCCCCAGTCTAGTACCCCCTGGGACAACTACCCCCTAGGACAATTAACCCCTAGCGCAACCACCCTCTAGGACGACTACCCCCAGACAACTATCCTTAGGGGTAGTTGTCCGGGGAACAGTTGTCCGGGGTAGATGTCCGGGGGAAGTTGTCCCGGGGTAGGTGTCCGGATACGGCAATTATGTGCCCCCCCCCTTGCCTCTCTCTCTCTCTTTCTCTCTCTCTGTTATATAGATAAATATATCTTTATCTCTCTTTCTCTCTTTCTATTTATCTATTTATTTTTCTCTCTGTCTAAGACTTTTCCTCATCTCATTTCCTCATTTCTTCATCTCGCTCAGCCCTGGCAGTCTGGCACCCCTCTCTTTCTCTCTCTAAATATGTTGAATATAAGACAGTTTAACGTCTTAAAAATAATTCAGCACAAATCTGACTTGTTAGAAGTTGTAATGCTGGAAAAAAAAATTCAAAACAATATTTATTAGATATCTCAAAAACCTTTTTAATTCTCCCCAAAACACATTTATTTGTTTTATAATAAGAAGTCAAATATTCGACAACCGGTGTTCATTGATAATGTTGGTTTCATCATATAAATCAAATACTTAGATTTTATGAACTTATATCGTTTAGTTCGTCAACAAAGATTTCTGTATTTTCCAACTGTGTCTGCAATATTTAATAAGGAAATATATTTCACAAAGTAAATATCTTTTGTGTTTTCGTATTTATTAATGACATCCCTTGAAAAAAAATGTTTGAGTAGCGTTTGCTCTTACAATACAAACTGAACTGCAGAAGAAGATGATATAGTAATCTTCCTTCTTTCTTTTTTATTTATTGAAGATTGACGACACCATCCTACTTGATTGCTTAAAGCCCCAGTGTCCTACTTGTAGCTACTTGTTCCCTCTATATAGAAAACTTCCCAAATCGGTGCCTGTTGGTCCCCGGCCCCATGATCCTCTTTTTCTTATGTTAGTTGAGAGTTGAGTTATTAATGAGAAAACCACCTGTCAGTGATCTCGATGTGTTGTCTAATCCCTTCTGGCCCAGTAGTATTGACGGTCTTTAAAGTTCATTCGAATATCTATCTTTTTCACATCGGCCCCTAAGGGTCAAAATGGTGCAACGAAGATAATAGTATTCAAATTGCGAGTTATAGCACATATAAGTCTTCATCTTCATACTGAGTTCATATTCTATAACATCGGCTTAGAGCATTTATATAAACATGTTTACCATAACAGAAAATAGAACCCAACACAAGAAATGCATTTCTCCTTATATAAATGACAGCCAAGTAATGCCATAACCTTTTTTTCAATATACAAGTAATATATACAATTACTGAATTTAGGAAAGTATTCAAGTCTATTCTGAGTTCTGGTGATGATACTACATTTCGAGAAAAAATTGAAACAAATATAAATTGTTTTTCATGCAGAAAGAATTGTAAGTAGTAGATTGTTTGGTTTTTCGGTATATATTTGTGTTTGTTTCCATTAGAACAGCAAAATGTAAAAAAACGGTGAATAAATTGCTGAAATCATATTTACTGAAACCATTATTATACACTCTTAAATCGAATTCATACAGCAGATAATACAAGATATCATCTTTCTTTAATCCTTGCTTTGATTCTTAAAATTCTTAAATCGACTAAGTTCAAACTTTTAATGCATGTACATTTTTATTTTGACCCCTTGTGGAAAAGGGGCATATCAAATTGAAAATTACAAAGACACTTAATGTTAATGATTTTAATAAAATATGTATAGTACTGTACATAGTTTACCATTACAATATCGATATTTATACAAATATACTTTGGCCTCCCTTAGATTCCCTAAATATAAAAAACATCACTCATTACATCCCTTTCATGATCTTAAAGGTATTACAAAGTTTTGGTATAGGGTCATGAATTTGGTTTAGATGAACATATTAGAAGCATATGCGATTTTATAATATTCAATGATCGTTGTCGCGGTTGAAATCGAGTCTAAAGTAATGAAATTGTAGATAATAAACTCTTTATGTTGTATAGCGCCTCTAAAGACTGATATTACTTTAGCTCTAAAACAATGTTTCTTGACTACGATAGACCGATTTGCTATCAGTATTACCGTTTGGAAATTATATATCAGAACTGCATATTCTGATATTTTCATGGTCGCAGCTACCATGGAATGGCCCTAGGCGCTCTTTGAAATATTTGAAATTTACCGGGAGCACCTGTAAATTTTTGATTATTCAATCTCCCAAAAGCAGATGTGTTTTAGGAGCTAAATTTTTTAGTGCATATAATTCATTCACAGGGGCATCCAAATATATCGTAATTGTACAGAACTACTATCAATCCAATTTTCAAAAATTTCCCCAAACTTTGCATTACCATTAATTGAAGAAAATATCTCTTGCATTGGATTGAGAGCTTCCTCCATTAGAAATAGAAGTCGAGTATGGATTATTAGGACTAGATGGAGTGGGTGGTCCGCTGGTGGGTTTGGGATGTTGTTCCTCTCCTCCGTTGGGTGTTGCTTCTGCAGACTGAGATAAAAGATTCTTGGGATTGGTTGATGATTCCTTGCCCAGATAGATTTCACTTGATTAAGAGTTATCTGAATTGCCTTTATATCGTGGACTTTCGAGACTCGTTTCCTCGAAGACATCTTTCGATTTGAGGAAGAACGAACTGTTAGTGGAAGAGTTGTTTGAGTAGGTTTTGGACATGTTTGTCGTCGGTAGGCTGATAACTTCTATGTCTGGATTGACGAAGCTTCCTCCCTGAAAGAAATGTGTGTTTTTGTTGTTGTTGACTTCTATCAATTGACTTTAATTGACCAGCGTCAATAACATTAATACAATCAGTTAGTGAGCATAATTAAAAGATAGCGCTAAATGTTATTTTTAAAAGTAATCATGATATCATGTGAATATGAGTTATCGTCATCTAATGTCCTTTTTCATTTTTAAACTCGTGTTACTTCTTAAAGATTAGGTATATCTTGCAATATGACAATAACAAAAAAGGTCTTACATATATTATAAGATGGGTAGAAGAATCCCTGCAATCTGATTGGTCAATTACCATGTAATTATTTTTACTGGATGCACGCGATATCGGCGATCGATACCACCGATATCCTTTAACAAAAATATTTTTAAAAATTGTTGTTTTTGTTTTGCTATGCATCCGGTAAATCTGTAAAATAACAACATTTTGTATTTTTGACAATTTTTTGGGCCCCATCTTATAAAACAGATGATGCACAGCTTTAATTCGTGGGTCGGTGGAATTGTGTGCACGCGGTACCTTTGATTTTGGTCTAAAACCATTCAAAGGTACCTTGTGCACACAATCCCTACCGACGCACTCAAACCTGTGCATTATTTGTGTACTGGTGCACATCAACGGGATAAAATAAGATATAGAAGAACAAAAGATTTAGGGATAAATAGTAGCGATATTACACAAAAGCACCACAAACCTCAGCTCCATCGTTGTCAGTGATAATGTGGTTTATATGGTTCATGGGTATGTCTGGTGGGTCTGATATAGTAGCACCGGATGTCGTCGGCAGGGGTGGGTCTGATACAGTAGCACCGGATATCGTCGGCAGGGGTGGGTCTGATACAGTAGCACCGGATGTCGTCGGCAGGGGTGGGTCTGATACAGTAGCACCGGATGTCGTCGGCAGGGGTGGGTCTGATACAGTAGCACCGGATGTCGTCGGCAGGGGTGGGTCCGATACAGTAGCAACGGATGTCATCGGTAGGGGTGGGTCTAATATAGTAGCACCGGATGTCGTCGGCAGGGGTGGGTCTGGTGTATCACCGAGTGTCGTCTGTATGTGTGGATTGGCGGACACTGTCGGTACATCGTTTACACATTTCTCTCTCCTGTCCCTAAAAAAAAATCATACAAAACATTACAAACTGGTTTATTCACATATTTCCGAGTAAAATAAAGTATATCAGATGTCCACAAATCAGCAGTTGAAGGCAGTGTCTCCTAAAAATGCATCGTCTCCCATCCCCCCCCCCCCCAAAAAAAAAGATCTTCATCTCTTCTGTTTATGTATCCTCCATTCACCGCCCATGATTTAAACACTGCACATAGTCGGATACGGTGATCAATACCAGTTTAAAATGACACGGCTTAAATTATGGAATGAATTACCCGAGTGCCATGTTTGCACGGCACTGGGATTAAGAAAAGTAACACACTTTCAAAAAGTTTATTTTTGTGGTCACATATCTGTTTAAATAATTCAGGCATTTCAACAGAGGTATGACATAATCACAAACTAAGCAAATATACTTGGATATATGGAAACGTTGTATCATCCGCTCAATCTGACTTGCGTGCATAGAACAAATAAGCATTTTTCCATGAAAAAGTGAAGTTTTCTAAAATGTGCGTTACTTCCCAGCATTGGGGCGCCCGGAATTCACTTGGGTAACATTTCATAAAGTAAAATATAAAAAGACCATATGCAAATTTTGTCAGAAAAAATACATTTATCCAGCACAATGTCGTCCCTTTTTGCGTTGGAGAAGAGTAAATAGCGAGTTTCAATCACACTTTGGCCGCTCTCGCAAGCTCTCACTCCTTTCACTGTAGTCAAGCGACTTTGGGGCAAGCGGTTAATGAAAATACTAATCGTTAGCTTTCTTCTGGTATTAAACTTGTTTTGATTGATTGTATAATTTTGTCGGAATAAAGGAAACAAAAAGGCTCGACCAATAACTTATCAGTGTCTGAATTGACCTTTTGACCTTGAATTTCCTTGATGCAAGCGCACTAATGACGTCATCTTCGCTAAATCGGCGTCTTTTATCGTAAAATGCGACACTTTTACAATGTTTATACATCTTTTTTTAACTATTAGTAAGATTTAACTTATTTTTTCTGATATCACTGAAGTTTTGGGTGTTATTTAATGAGTAATTTTAAAATAAGAGCCATTTTACTGTTTTATTGTACTGGATCATATCATTCAAGTCGCACGGTAGAAAGATGCATTTTCCAACCGCGCCAAATTTGATTTACGTTTCGACATTCTGTTACATGGGTTCGTGTTGTTAAGAATCCACTGCTTTCTGCTCCAACAAACGTCCACATGCGGAGTCGTTTATCAACTAAATTATTCAAATGTATGGAAGCTTCCTAGCTTCCAAAGTGTTTGTGTTGCTGTTGAAGCATTTCGTGCACCTGCCATCATTCTTTGTACTCCAATTGCCAGAACGCAAATTTCATTTTGGTTTTATAGTTTCATCGGAGTCGTTTATTAACTATATGTATTCAAATGTATGAATGCTTCCTCCCCAGGTGTTTGTGGTGTTTATGCATTTCATTCACCTGTTATTATTCTTTGTACTCCAATTGTTAGAATACAAAATGCATTTTGGTTTTATAGTTCCATGCAATAAGTAAGTCAATAAAAGAGTATGTTCTGCCCAATAAAAACAATTTGTGTCCCTATTGTACAATGTAATGTGTCCCCTCGTTTTGTAATAGTTAATTTACCCATTCACATAATGGAACTACCTGCCCGATGAAGCCCGTGGCCTGTGACCCCTGAGCACTCAACACCGTGTGGGAGTCAGTTTCTGATCAACTTCTTTTATGAGACAAATACAAGCAAACGTTTCCATATGATATATGGATTATAAATTGAACATACCTACGAACTTTGTAGAAACACATGCCTGCTGACAAGATGAGTATGATGATAATTAGTCCGATCAGCACGAAGTACCAGTAAGCGAAGCCTCCTCCCTGAAAGAAAATTGAATAACGTTTTTTTTTAAGGGGTGGGGGGTTGACTTCCATCAATTGACTTAAATTGACCACCGACAATAAGATTAGTATAATAAATTATTGAGCATCAATAAAAGATGACGCTAAAAATAATTTGTAGAAGTAATCATAATGTTATGTGAAAATGTGTTATCGTCATTGCATATCCCTTTTCCAATTTTCTTCTTTTGGATTTGTTTTCTTCTTAATAAATGGGGTTAATTGCATTATGACAACAACAAAAAAGGCATTACATATACCGGTGCACATCAACGTGATTAAACATATTCAAGATTTTCAATCTCAACTACTAGCCATCGTCAAGTAACAAAACGCAGTAAATGCATGCCATTTGTATACACCAAATCAGTTACCTCATGTAATAAAGTATAAATAATTTTTAAAAAATAGAGAAAAAAAAGAAAAATCAAATTAGATTTCAATAGGAGCGATATAACAAAAGAAGGAAAATACACGTGTTTGAAATAAGCAAATTCGTGATCTTACCAGGTCTCCCATCCGAGCCGCTAAAACTGCAATAAAATGTTAGAAAAAGAATTACTTAAGGTTATTTTTGTTAAGATGTTTATCATTAAAAAAACTACCGAATTACGAGTGATAATCTGATCTGATTGATGTACTTCACGTATAAACTAGAATTACACATACTGTCAATTTGAGATTCGCATAGACTTAGTATGATATTTCAAACATTAATTTCAAACTTTTGCCATTCTGTTCTATTGTACTGCTTTCATACAAATGAACTTATTACAACGGTTGAATTGCCCTTTAAGTATAAACATAATAATTAATATACTCAGTCATGTGTTTAATTCAAATTTGTGTAATATAGATCGTAAATGAACAGCCGATCTTAATTTAATAAATCAAATAATAACATATCCACAATCCTATATCATTTCCAACTTTGAATGAATGCTTCCTACCTTTCTTATAATTGTGATTATTTTATCATACCCCTCTGTGCCTTGCTCCACAATAACATTAGGTATACCAATTCAATGAACCATACTCACGTGGTTCACAGTTGGTTCCTGCATAATCTTCTGGGCATTGGCAAATGTAATAGACGGACCCATCTCCCGCAGTTACGACATGGCAGCTTCCATCGTTCTGGCATGGGCTAGAAGAACATGGCTCTGTGGGATTTTATAAATCAAAATATAACATATCCACAGGCCTCTATCATTACCAATTTTGAACAAATGCTTTTTTTATTATTATTAATTGGATTATTTTATCTCATTATACCCCTATGTGTCTTACTTCACAATAACATTTGAAAGATCAATTCACTTATACTTACGTAGTTCACAGTTCGTTCCTACATAATCTTCTGGGCATTGACAAATGTAATAGACGGACCCATCCCCCGCAGTTACGACATGGCAGCTTCCATCGTTCTGGCATGGGCTAGAAGAACATGGCTCTGTGGGTGTCTCACAAAGCTCGCCTGAAAAGTCATCTGTACATACGCATCTGGAGAGAAGACAAGGTACGCCAGAAATGGTTCAAGGAATATTATCACAATTTTATTATTGCAAAAATTATTTCCAAAGGTACTGTAAATTTCTTACATAATATACATAATATGTATGTTGACCTACAAACATGGATGTATTATCAGGACACTAAAACATTGGCTCCACGAACCGAATAGAGAAGTCAATATCTGGTTCCATCACCAAGGAGCATACAGCTTTAAAGTGACTCGGTAACATTGTTGAAGGTTGGTGAAAAAACTGTGTAATTTTTCTATGAAATGTTAATTTATTATATTCCTTTTACTGTACTTACACTCTAGCAGGCAAAAAATCATGAGAAAATTCTCAAACAATAAAGACTTTTATGGTTTTGTTTGAAGGAGGCACTATCCAACACCCTCTTACAGTGATTAACAGTAAATTCTCCCAACCATTTTTTGAATTTTCCCAACCGTTTTCCTTGAAAATAAGACACAGGACAGGCTTTAAAAAATCGCTCAACACTTAAATGTCTGGAATGATATAAAGAGCCAAATAATTGCTTTGTTGCGATTTAATTTCACATAAAATGTTATTAAATTGTAACAATATAGTTTGGAGGATTAAGGAATTGATGCAGTCTCCTATCTCTTCCAGGTCATCCGTAAACAGCAACAGGACATTAACATCAGCATAGGTGGAAACAAACTACTACAGGTGGAAAAGTTTGTTTACCTGGGAGGTACCATCACTCGATCAGGAAAATGTACAGAGGACATAAAGAACAGAATTGGAAAAGCCCTGGGTGCTGTTCAAAGTCTTCGCAGCATATTGACAGCCAAAGACATTAGAGATGTTACAAAACTTCAAATATATAAGGTACTCATCCTATCCATCCTTATGTATGGATCAGAAACATGGACACTGAAAACAGAAGACGAGAACAGGCTCCTTACCTTCGAAATGATCTCCCTCCGAAAAATCTTGGGGGTAACCAGACTAGACAGAATAAGGAATACAACAATTCGGAAGACTCTAGGACTGAATGAAACCATTCTGGACAAAATAGCCGAAAAACGGCTACGATTCTTTGGCCACGTTAACAGGATGAGACCATCACGATACCCAAAGATACTCCTAACTTCTAATATCCATGGTGATAGACCCCGGGGCAGACCAGCCAAGAAATGGATAGATTGTGTAAAGGCCGATTGTGCTACTAGATGTCTGGGATCCCTCACAGAAGCGACCAGAACGTCACAAGATAAGAAGATCTGGCTTGACGTCATGAAGCAGAAGCCATCATACATCTCCCAGATGGTGCGGAAGGCTTAGGTCAAGGTACGTCAAGGCCTATCTCTTATGTTCATAGTTGCGATTGATATCAATCGCAAATAAATTATGATTAATATCAACTCGTTATAAGACGGGGCCCAGAGCTAATATTGAGGGTAGGTTGACGTGGTTTTAAAGATATACCAAAAGCAAATGAAAGCAAATTAACATTCACCCACAGCAGTCTTTACCCATATTCACCACCTCGACCCAAGCGACTTACTGGTATCTACCATCGACGAATTGGCATGATCCTTCATTATAGCACACACTGGTACGACACAGTCCTGGAATGGGAGTAGGTTCCGGAGGTTTGGTTTTGCAATCGTAACTCCCATTTACATTGGCACAGATCTTGTTGGATGGACACGCCTGTTCAACCTGGCATTCATCAATGTCGATTTCACATAGTAGACCTCGGTATCCGGTCGACACACATTGGCACGTGAAACTGTCAAGACTGTCCTCACACCTTCCGCCATTCTGACATGGAGAGCTTGAGCACTCATCAATCTCAGTGTCACAGTAGACATCGGTATACCCTGACATGCAACTACATGTGTAGTTATTCACTCCGTCTTGACAAGTTGAATTTTTCTGGCACGTGTTATCCACACATTCGTCTATGTTCACTGTACAGTTCTCTCCAGAGTATCCAGGCCAACAGTCGCATGTGTAACGTCCAACTTGATCTGTGCAGTTACCATAAGAACAAGGATCATAATCGCACTCATTGACATCCTCCTCACAGTTATCACTTTGAAAGCCAGCTTGGCATACACACAAATATCCACCAACCTTATCTACGCATGACGCGTTGTTCTGACATGGTCTGGATGCACACTCATCTCGAATATCTAACTCACAGTATGTTCCTCCATACCCCTCTGTGCAATTGCAAGTAAATTCATTAACACCATCTTGACAAGTGCCATCATTCAGACAGTCCACTCCGATACATTCATCGATATCTACATCACAGAAAACACTAGTGTAACCTGAAGCACAGACACACACCAGGACGCCAATGTCATTTTCACCCAGGCATGTTGCACCATTGAGACAGGGGTCAGAGACACAGAAGTCGATCTCGAATTCACAGTTGGCACCGCTGTACTCTCTTGGACAATCACATTGATAGTGGTTGAGTTCATTCTCGCACATGCCTCCATGTTCACAGGGGTCTGAAGAACACTCGTTTATGTCGTCGCAGTTCTTACCTGCAAAATAAATTTTGAAAGCATTGGGAGTATGTTGGAATACCGTACCTGATATTATTTTCTAGATTTGTTTTGTTTTTTCTTCACATCATGTTCATGTTCATGTTTATTCAGGGCCCCATGGAAGACCACTACTTGTTGGTGAATGGGCTACCCTGTCAAAAGATTAGAAATAAATTAATAAATAAATAAACATCTTAAGATATGTATTCTAAAATTAAAAAGCCCGTAAGCGCTACATGAAAGTGTATAAATGGTCAACTGTATTAAATGAATATGCTGTTACCTCGTGTACCATCTGGGCAGTTACATCTATAATTAGCCAAGAGATCTGTACAGACTGCGTTGAACTGACATGGACCTGTGTCACATTCATTGATCTCCTGTTAGTAAAGAAAAAGGAGAAAATTGTATTAATTGATTACCATTACTTGGTACCAAACATAATATAAATTCAGTAAATACCAATGAAAGAGGGGTTGGGCTATTACACTTTTTCAAATTTTCACAAGTTTAGGGAAACGAGGGAATGATTAAATGCCAAGTACAATAATATTTTTTCCAGGACGTAATTTCCGCCCACCACTGACCACTGTGTCGAGATATTATCAACGATTTGTATAAATATTGAGCAGAGATTCTCTAGTCGAAAATGAAAAAGTTTTAACATTAGGCCAGACTACTACACAATTATTCTGACAAAGATAGAGCGTTGGTCACATCCCACCGTGCGTGTTTTTAGTCCGTACGGTTTTTGGGGAGGCCACGGCCGCCACGTTTTTCTGAAAACGTAGGGAGGGAGTGGCAAAGGCAGGGAGGGAGTACCGACAACGCACGTCACACGCACGGTGTAAGTACGTGGCCCGCACGCCACGCCTGGCCATGAGCGGTTGCTTGCATCGTACGTTGCGCACGTGGTAAGTGCGTTGTACGTGCTTACAACGTACGGTCTCCGTGTGGTTGCCACGTTATCGTACGGAGGCCGTACTTACACGTGCTGCTCACGTACGGTGTCCTTACTCACTCGCACGTTGTAAGTGCGTGCACATGCGATGAACTCGGTGAGTTTTTCCGCCCGATGTCGGGGTATATATAGGACGACATTCCGATGTTCTCCAGAAGTCCCAGCTGCTGCTGCCTCAGATGCCAACCACTCCACCACAGAGACTATATACTGCACAAATCAGTGCGCACAACGTGCGTTGTAAGTGCGGAGCACGTGCTTACTCGGTACGGTCCGCTTGAGTTCTGCGTGCTCATTGGACAGTGGAACTGGGGAAGTGGCGAGTAAGCACGGACCGCGCACTTATCATGTGCGCAGCACGCACGTGCTAAGTGCGCCTTCCGTAGAGCAAGTGACCGTGGGAAACAAATTTAAAATACGCACGGAGTCAGTGTGTTGTGCGCTCGTTGGCAGTACCGGGCACGCACGTCACACGTACTGGGGTGAATCGGTAGCCCGACCGCAGCCCGAACGCAGCGAAAGTTCCTCGTACATTAAAAGTGCTACGGTGTGTCTGCGTGCTCCCAAATCCGTACGGAGGCTGTACTCACCACGTACGGATACCCAAATTTTGCCCACGTTTTTGCCCGTAGACAGCACGCACTTGCAAGTACGGCGGGATGTGACCACCGCATGGTCACTCTCATACTTCGCTTAATTTGAATGCCAAGTTCGACAATGAGCTCGCTCGAAAAAGAACTCGACGAACAACTTGGGAAATAGGGTCTAATATAGAACTCAAGTATTTACTACTATTATCTATAGCCATACAGAATTTGTTTTTTTAATGTAATACCTTATTCCTTAAAGGTAATGCGAAGTTTCGGGAAATTTTGGAAATTAGATTCATAGTAATTCTTTAAAATGTTGATATATTTGGATGCCCCAGTGGATGTTTTATAAGCACTAGAAAAACACTTCTGCCTTCGACAAATTGAATAAGCAAAAATTTACCGGTACCTTTCAAATATTTCAAATAGCGCCTAAGGCCATTCCATGGAAGCTGCGATCATGGAAATCTCAGAATATGCAGTTCTGATATATAATTTCCAAACGGGAATAGCAAATTGTTTTAGAGCTAAAGTAATATCGGTCTTGAGAGGGCGCTATACAACATAAACAGTTTATTATGTACAATTTCATTACTTTAGACTCGATTTCAACCACGACAACGATTATTGAATATTGTAAAATTGCAAAGGCTTCTAACATGTTCATTTGAACCAAATTCATGACCCCTTACCAAAACTCTGTAATAACTTTAGCCTTTTTTTAAAAAAATCGAAATTGAAACTAATATTGAAATGAGCTATTTATTTATCCCTGGTAAAAGGAGACACAAACACATCAGGTCGCCAATCCGGCGCCGGGTGGAGGAATTTATCGTTAAGGGTGAGTACACACTACATATAGCTAGACAAAGCGTTAGCTCTACACACGTACACCATTAACCGTTCAAACCCTTATCCAAATGAATATGTTCAAATCATGGCTTACCATACTGCAGTAAGATCCTTGCCATCCTGGGTGACAAACCCTAGCTCCTGTAATATCATTACAATCATAGTGGCCTTCAATGTTGTCTCTCGCTAAACAATATGTGCTACAGCCTGAAGACGTTCCGTAGTAATGCACATCGCAGTAAACCTTCACTGCAACCCTCGTCCTAACAAACAGAAAAAAGGACACATATTTCTAGTTTTCCTATTTGAGAATGCTGTCACTTTTGTGAATATCAGTTCTAAAGAAGCATGTTTTGTTCTGTTCTAGAGATAGGAGATGATCAAACTGATTACAAAATTAATATCGTAAACACAATCATAAATCAAATCATGTATTATTTGGAGTTGGATTATGTATTATTCTTATCACCAAACATAACTTTTCTAAAACGTAAATTTTATTTAAAATTTACATAGATGCAAAGCTGATGTGTTACTACTCGTTAGTCTTGTTTGGATGTTTCTAGTACACAAGTTTGATCATGGGCAGATGAATGGCACTTCGTATGTAGACTTCCCCTTTGATTGTACATGATATGTTAATGTGATCTTCAAAACACACCATTAACACCATTAGGATTCTGATTCGCAACTAGCTACATTCACGATCTATTAATATACCTGTACGCCTCTACGAAGCAACAGCACATCAGCATCTTCTTCAGATTCCAAGAAGCAGTTACCTTTGCAGTTGAGAACTATAATAGCATTAGAGAGTTCCGAATCCAAGTTAAAATCCTACCTTCTTTTACAGCACTGCTCAACATGAGAATATGGCACTCATTCGGACTCTTTTATATTTTCCCCTTGTGTGCCTCGGAATAGAAAGTTCTAGGAAATGGCGCAATAACAATGCCTAGTACCACAAAAATCTAAAAGACGGATACAGTAAGTGTATTCGAAGATGGACACTACAAGTTGAATTTACTTACAGAGATGTTCCTGCTCCATTCTGTGTCACGGTGTGTTCTGTTGCCAAAGCTGATGTTCGATCGGGACTATAGGGGTAATTGTAGCCGTAATAATCTATCTTGTCGTCTGCATTAGATGGATCATAATCCCAAACTTCAATCTTGGACCTGAATCCAGACTATGGAAGATACAAAATTAACAGATTGAAAATGTACCGTGTATAAGCAGACACGGCTGCCACCTCGCACCCTCCCGAACATTTTCAAAATAGCAATACCTGGGCAACCTTCAACTCACGAATATAGGGTAATTCCATTGTTCCATAGTTTTAAAAACTTTTTCAAAAAACTTTCTTATTAGTTATCCAATATGCTCAATTTTTGTTTGATTTGTTTGTCCGATTTTTATGCTTCTATTGAAAGTAAGTTAGTTTTTGGAGTGGACTTGCTCTTTAAGCACTTGACTTGAAACGCAAAAGTCGAGGGTTCGATCCCTTGACATGGCACTAATGTTCTTCGGCAAGGCATTAATCTACACGTGCCACTCCATATCCAGAAGAGAAATGGAGCCTGGAAAGATGATAAAAGCCTTTCAGTTCGTAATTGCCATATGGCCTCACGGTGACCATGTGGGAAGAATACTTCCCAGGGAGTGGAGATGGTGCACATTGTGCGTGAATGAATCCGATGGCCGGGGTAATAATATCTGTAAAGCGCTTGGAGGCGGTATTTCGTAATAGGCGCTATATATATCCAGATTATTATCATTATATCTATTATTATTATTTATATTTATAATCATTTTTATTTAAAAAAAAAAAAAGATGTACTCACCGACCATGAATTGATAGTCAATACAATTGGGTTGACTAGCTTGCTGGTTAGAGCTGACGGGAAGCTGAAATCATCGTTGTTTTCATAGAGGCGGTCCGTTTGAAAGTTGCCATAAGCACAATCGGTCATATCGTTATTCCTAAGAAAAGGCAGATTAGAGGAAAATGCAGTGAGATGGAAAAACTTGATCACTACAATTCCAGTGATAAAAGCAACGGCATTTTAGACTGTAAGATCTTCTTTTTGTTACCCTGTATGAAAATAAAATAGTCTTTCCATTAATGCCATTGTTTATCAATGCCAAAAATATTGGCCCTACGTGTTATCACCGTCTGTGATATGGTGTAATATTGAAGCCATAAAATTATTGCGCTTCAAAATGATCAAGAAGTGCCTCAAAAAGTAAAAAATCTGTTACCATACTCATTCTTTCCCAATAGACTGAAGTGTTATAAAAACCGTTTGGAAAACGGTTTTTGAAATTTCGAATTCCAATCATAAATATCTTGATAATCAGACCGGCGATCGGCTTGTAAACGTCATTGGATTCCTGACTAACCTAGAGGTTTATAATTATGACAGCAGCATGAGCTTAATCCAGGATTTTTTTAGAATCTGAGACAAAGATACCCAATCCCTTTAAAAAAGAGTTTGTATGAAATAGGAAAAATGTGGTGACTATTATAGCTGTAAGACAGAAATAAGTGCCCTCGTGGATCTTATTACCCTCTGTAGACATCGAAGCAGAGATTGAATCTGTTGTCGCAACTACCACAGCTGAAGTCGCAACACCCCCGTCAAGTTCTTTGTGACCGGTGTTTTCGAAGTCTACCAGTTCGAATGACACTTTCACCCTGCCATGGATCTGTGATGTGAAAGAAAATATTCGGGAAATCGTTTGGAGCAATAGTCAACTCATCGGGCAGAGATTTCCTTTTTTTGCTCCTCGCACGCGAATTCTTAAAAACAAGTGAAAATATTCTGGCAAGATAAGTGAGCACCGATGACGAAATTGCGGCCTGTATGGCTTTGCAGACCCAACAGCTTCTGAATGTCTAAAACAAAAATTGTTTAAGTAAAATGTTTCAAAATTAGGAATTGCATGTACAAAGCGGTTCTTACGACCAACACTCTTTCTTCTTTTAAATCTGGGCTTAAAACTCACCTGATGCTCAATGCATATTGTTAAATTTCAATGTTCTTTTTATACAATGCATGCACAACGAATAATCACACTGTACAACATTGTATTTACCATGGCATCATGAAGACGTGTGATCTAATGTAAGTTAACATTTAATATTTCTTTAATCTTAAGTATGTTGAATATTAATTTAAATTATTTGTGTGCGCCTTGAGCATCTCTAGAGATGGATATGTCGCGCTTTGCAAATACTGTTATTGTTATTATTATTTATTATTATGAAGTCACATGCCATGAACAACAATACATTAGTTATCATTGTCTGTTATAAACTAGCGAATCGTTATGGACGGGGAAAATCTGAAAAGACTTTGGAAGCAGGGATCGGAACCAGGCGCGGATCCAGGATTTCTTAGGGGGGGGGCCCAAATTTGAAATTATGCGAGCCAAATATTGGTACGTAATGGTGACCAACAGTGACGTAATGCGGGGGGGGGTCGGTGCAGGGAGGGGCGTGTTTCCCCCTCCCTCCTCCGCGAACGCGGAAGTTTTGACGTTTCATTAAATTATTAGAGAAAGAAGACGATTCGTTGTATCGTTCTCAAAAATAATTCTCGTCTGAATTTAGTTTTTCCCCTCCCGCGCGAAGCGCGAAAAAATTTACGATTTATTAAATTATTACGATTCTTTGGAAAGTTGTCGACTCTTAATCCTCGTCAGAATTCAGGTTCCCCCCTCCTGCGCTTCGCGCGGAAGCTTTTTAAGTTTCCTTTAATCATTAGAGAAAGAAGACGATTCGTTGTACCGTTTTCGACACTAATCCTCGTCTGAAATCAGTTTTCCCCCTTCCGCGCGAAGCGTGGAAGCTTTTACGATTCATTAAATCATTAGAGAAAAAAGACGATTCGTTATACCGTTCTCGAAAATAATCCTCGTCGGAATTTAGTTCCCCCTTCATCCCGCGCGAGGTAACATTAAATCATTAAAGATTCGTATTACCGTTCTCGCATCTGAATCCTCGTCTGAATTCAGGTTCCCCCCCCCCCTCCCGCGCTTCGAGCGGAAGCTTTGATTTTTCACAAGAAAATGTTACGATTTATTAAATTATTACGATTCTTTGGAAAGCTCTCGACTCGTCTGAATTCAGTCGCCCCCCCCCCCCCCCCCTCCTCGCGAAGCGCGGAAGCTTTTACGTTTCATTAAATCATTCGAAAGAAGACGATTCGTTGTACAGTTCTCGACTCTTAATCCTCCTCCGAATTCAGGTCCCCCACCCCACCCCGCGCGAAGCGCGGAAGCTTTTAAGTTTCATAAGATTATGAGAGAAAGAAGACGATTGGCTGTACAGTTCTCGACTCTTAATCCTCGTCCGAATTAGGTTCCCCCCCTTCCCGCGCGAAGCGCGGAAGCTTTTAAGTTTCATAATGTTATGAGAGAAAGAAAACGATTCGTTGTACAGTTCTCGACTCTTAATCCTCGTGCGAATTCAGGTCCCCCCCCCCTTCCCGCGCGAAGCGCTGAAGCTTTTAAGTTTCATTAAATCATTCGAAAGAAGACGATTCGTTGTACAGTTCTCGACTCTTAATCCTCGTCCGAATTCAGGTCCCCCACCCCTTCCCGCGCGAAGCGCGGAAGCTTTTAAGTTTCATAAGATTATGAGAGAAAGAAGACGATTGGCTGTACAGTTCTCGACTCTTAATCCTCGTGCGAATTCAGGTCCCCCACCCCTACCCGCGCGAAGCGCGGAAGCTTTTAAGTTTCATAAGATTATGAGAGAAAGAAGACGATTGGCTGTACAGTTCTCGACTCTTAATCCTCGTCCGAATTCAGGTTCCCCCCCCCCCTTCCCGCGCGAAGCGCGGAAGCTTTTAAGTTTCATAATGTTATGAGAGAAAGAAGACGATTGGCTGTACAGTTCTCGACTCTTAATCCTCGTCTGAATTCAGGTTCCCCCCTGCCGCGCGAAGCGCGGAAGTTTTTAATTTTCATTAAATCATTAGAGAAAGAAGACGATTCGTTGTACCGTTCTCGAAAATAATCCTCGTCGGAATTTAGTTTCCCCTCCCTTCCCCTCCTGAGCGAAGCTTTGACGTTTCATTAAATTATTAGAGAAAGAAGACGATGCGTTGTACCGTTCTCTATACTCTTAATCCTTTTTTCAAAGGTGTTCTTTGTCTGCTCCTTTTTCTTCCTACGTCCTCTTCCGATTTGGTGGGGACCTTTTTTCAAAGGTGTTCTTTGTCTGCTCCTTTTTCTTCCTATGTCCTCTTCCGATTTGGGGGGGGGGGGACCTTTTTTCAAAGGTGTTCTTTGTCTGCTCCTTTTTCTTCCTACGTCCTCTTGGGGGGGACCGCCCCCCCCCCCCCCCCCCCTGGCTACGCGCCTGCGGTCAGATAAACACATTTTGATACCTTGTCCGACCCCGTAAGCTGAGGGGTTTAAGGCAATAAATTGCGGTCAGATAAGCATTCAGGGGCCGTCTTAGGGCCCCTGGTGGGGTCGAGGCGGCTGAGCCGGCCCCGGAAGCTCAGGGGTTTTAGGCGTTTAATTAAGGTCAGATGAGCATTTTTTGTTATACCTTATTATTTGATGACACTTGCAGGTCACTATTTGGCGTGGGTTCCAGGGGGCGGAGCCTCAATTTTTTGGGGGGTTTTAGGCATTAAATTACCGTCAGATGAGCATCTAAGGGCCCGCCGTAGGGTCCTAGGTGGAATCCAGGGGCAGAGCCCCCGGGAGCTTAGGGGTTTTAGGCATTTAATCACGGTCAGATGAGCATATTTAGATGCCTCATTAATTTGTAACACTGGCAGTTAACTATTCTTTCTTTCTTGCTCTCATTCTATTTTATTTCTCTTTAATATACTTTTTCAAAAAAGTGGGGGGGGGGAGGGGGGGGGCGGGGGAGGGAGCTCGAGGCTCCCGATCCCCGCCCCACCTCGGGCCTGACAAATAGGAATCTCAAGAATCATATTTCTTGCCTGGCTGTAAATTTAGTAATTTGTCATTCTCCAACAAACACATACAAACGTATTTACTAAAAAGTGAGGAAAAATCTCGGAAATTATGTCATTTCTTTCCCTTTCCTTCCTTCTCTCTTATTTGTTTTGATTGGGGGGGGGGGGGTCAACAGCCTGGGAGGCAAGGCCCTTTCGGCCCCCCGATCTCCTTCTTCCCCCTTTTCTTTTTGTCTTCCTCTTCTTTCTTTCCCTTCTCTCCTGTTTCCCTTTCCCTTCTTTTCCTTTCTTCTCTCTTTTTTTTTTTTTTTTTTTTGCGAGGGGGGGGGGGGCCAAGGCCCGCTCGGCCCCCCCCTGAATCCGCGCCTGATCGGAACACTTGATTCTTGCATGACCCTAAATCTGGTTATCAAATTTCCTTTTGATGAACATGATTCGACACGAATATTTTATACAAGTATACTTCCTCGTTTATTAAAGGACGATTTGACATTCTTGAGTATCACATACTACCAACAAAGACACACTTGACCACCGATAATACCATCATAGTTATGAAGACGATTGAAACTGATACAGAATCTTTAAAAGGATTTAAAATCCATTCGTTATCTCCACTGTTTGGGCTAATCTTTCTCTTGTTACTCATTTGCACATCATAAGCAAATAATTACCGTTGGCGAAGGTGATGGAACAAACTATTACTTTCGAGACGATCTGGATGTAGCTATCTTTCCGAAGCGAAGTTGAGGAAAGGTAGCGTATACATTCAGATCGCCGAGGAAGTGATAGTATGCCATCGCCTGAAAAACCAAAAGGTGATTATTTGCTTTATATTCCACATCGGAAACATTTCACCTCTTCCGTCATTTTAGAGCAACAAGTCATCAATTATCAGCTAGTAAACGGTGTACGATACGTACAGTGTATGCAGTATGGTCATGTGACCATAGTTCGCGCGTGACCAAAGGTTCGCATATACTAAACGCGCTTAAAGAGGAGAGCAATACGTAACGTATACTATTATTGAAGTGCGTTGCATGTACTGCACTGCAACGCACTTTCACTGAAGATAGTAGTACTATCTACACAGTGTAACCAGGGACTTGTCTTCCAAGTCCCTGGTGTAACGAACTGTTCTTCTCCCATCAATGATGGGCGAACTACTTTCATCACGTGATTTACTTTTGACCAATCGTAGAGCAAGATTCTAAGTATGTGGAATATATTGTCCAAATAAGTTCCCAATAATCAAGGATGAACACTACCAGGTAGGTACTATCGCAATAAATAAAACGTTAGGGATACGAAAAGATATAGTGAACTTTGTGGTGTAAAAAAAAGGAATTTGGGGAACAACTTTGATGAACAATGGAATGAATTATAATTGAGATTATTATTCCCTTCGCCATATTAGAATATAATCTCATTATTGTAAAGAACACAATAATGTGATTAAATCTTTGGCCGAAAGCAAATGCAGTGGGTTTCTAAAAATCGAACCTCATAACAATTATAAATAAATTTTAGTCAACATTATAGAACAAAAATAGTACGGCTCGTAAAATATGACAACTTGGTCTATGATGACAAGCAAAGTTAATTGTGTTTGCTTAGTACTGGTAAGATGTGAGGATGAGACGGAGGTTGGTAGTAGGTAACATTGTGAACTTCTTAATGTGAACTAAGTGAACTTCTTAATGTGTCTTTATTTTTTCTACAAATGTTTGCGTAATAACTAAAGCAGGTTTCCATCAAGAAATGGAGAAAGGAAAGATTGACAGACACATTGGCAAGCCTGAACTTGCAGCCAACCTCGCTATCAACTGAATTCATGTAAATCAAATATCTTGAAAGATTGTGTAAATCATATAAAAGGGAGTTACATTCCTGACCTTGAAAAAGGGACAACTTCAAAACTGTCCCAACGATTCCTAAGATGAATACTATCCATGAGAAGAAAGTAAGGTTGTCTCAACTTCTCAAGCATCATGGAATTCGATGGTATTGCCCTCACCAGCAACTTTCAGGTGACATTATATACCTAGACATCTTACCTACCATGGGTGTCGATCCGTAACTGATACCTATTCATCAGGGGGGGATGATCTATTCATTCATCCCCCCCCCCTGATGAATAGGTATTACGTAAGGATCGACACCCATGTTACCTACTGTCCAAGGCAACTTTTACCTATTGCAGTAAGTGTACCGGGCTGAATACATTTCTCTCTTCATTTTCTGTGACATGGGTTATGTAAACATCATGTAAAAAAATGATATTGAAATTCAACAAATTTGCGAATTATTGTTTCCTTTGAGGTGGCTACTTGAAACGGTGAGCATGAATATCAAGACAGTAGTAATTGAAGTTATGATGAACACAAAAGGATAAATATTTATCTAGGCCTAATGATTAATATTCATATCTTTAAAGTACGCTTTTAAAAAGCAAACGGAAAATTTATAGATTGGCTTTGATCTTAGTTGATCAATGAAAATCAGGAAATAATGTCATTGAGCTAATAGCAATGCCATGATCTCTTTGCAGAAGCAGATACCGGTGATATACCATAAATAAAATACAAAAATTTACAACACATTTTTGGGAAGATACCATTGCTGAAAGAGTTTGGAAACGAAGCAATTGAAATAATCTGAATTGGCCAAGTTTTGCGTAACCGAAAAAGCATGTCGGCTGATACATACATGTTGATCTTTATGAATGAGAACACTGTAACATGACTACATCCTCAGTTTAATTTTATCAGGGGCGGCGATCTCGGGGGAACGGGGGGACACGTCCCCCCCCCCCCCCCGGAAAATTTGAAAAAGTGCACAAAAAATGTATAGCAAATATAGCAAATACTGACTCAAGACTGCAACACACTAAAATGGGATGGTTTTTCCCTGAGCTTCCGGGGGCTCTGCCCCTGGACCCCACCAGGGCCCTACGGCGGACTCCTGGATGCTCATCTGACCATAAATAAATGCCTTTAAAAAACCTGAGCTTCCAAGGACTCTGCCCACTGGACCCCACCTAGGGCCCTGAGGCGGCCTTCGGTGCTAATCTTTCGGTGCTAAGTTTTGCTCATTACAACACTGCTCCCTCGTCCCTCGCATTTCGCGCCCCCCCCCCCCTCCCCCGGTCATGAAAAGAAATCGCCGCCGCCCCTGAATTGTACAAATTGCCACATTCCAACTTGTCAAATAATAAATAAATGAGAGTAGCAAAAAATATTATATTCTTACCTCTAGTATGAGTAGGAGTTTGAGGATCCAGATTAGTGCGTATTTCCCCATTATGTTAGCGCAAATAAGACAGGTTTGGTAACATTTGAATGTGGTGATCTTCAGAAAAATTGCGAAAGTACCTAATCGACTCGGGTTTTCCCTTTGCAATGAAATAATACTGCAAGATGTGCTTGGTGTGTTTCTACGAGCTGACTGAACAGTGAGAGAATCCTGGTACAAACAAATAAAGAGAATCGACTTAGGCCAGTGCACACCTTACAATGCCCAATTTGAGAAAACAATGAATGATGAAATGTTATCTGTTTTTCTATTTCGGAGTAGACTGGGAAAAAAGGTACGAAGCCAAATTGTATTCATGTATTCATATCATTTATGTTTAGTGAAACTTATCCCAAACGCAGTTAGCTCTATTAGCCTTTTTTTACGTGGAAGGTTATCAAAAATGTTATACACAGAAAAAACAATATATACTTCCACGATTACAAAGATTAAATTCAATAATTAAGTTATTGATAATACCCTACTAATTCCGGAATGTTCTAATGATTTTTTTTCTTCAAATATTGGTCTTACCTTGCCCAAAAGATACCAGTCTCAAATAAACATTTAACTGACTTTCTTGCCCCCCCCCCATCCCCTTAATATTTTACACGAATTATTGAATGTGAAATTGACCTGGTATGAATAAACTTATAAATAAAGAGTGGCCTACTTGGGATACTCCCAAAACCTGTTTTGTATAGAAACAAAGGTTTACAGTCTTTATAAACCAGCTCGCTGATCTCACATTCCTATTCATATTGTCCAGAAACCAGAAAGTTTTCTCATTCTATAATATGTCCCAAGTTGGCCACCCAATATTCAAATGTGCATATTCTTTTTTATCTTCTTATATCAAATTGAAATCCAACGACATTGTACCACATACATCTGTGAATTTTGATGTACATCCCCTCTTTCTTTTTTCTTCTCTCTCTCTCTCTCTCTCTTTCCCCTTTTACCAATATTTGTTCCACCATATTCGTATTATTGTGTATCCATTGAGGGTAGTCATGCTATCAAGCTTTGCATACTTTGTCAACCCTCCTGTTTGATGGTTTCAATAAGTTACTTTATTCGACATTATAATTATATTCTTTTAAAATGTGTAAAATTGGCAATGTTTTGTTTGTATATTTGTAAAAATGCAAAAGAAAAAGAAAATCAAACAGAAATAAATAAATCAAATTAAGGGTTAAAGGATAAGTGCAGTTCTGGACATGATGAAATAAGAAATGATCTCCTGAAAAAGTACCCTTAATATCATCCAACCTTCAGTCCATAGTTATAAACTATCACTTACATCTGGGGCATTGCCACAATGACATTGTTAAAATTGTTCCAGTCCTCAAGAAAGGAGATCCGTTAGAGTTGGGAAACTACAGACCTATTTAATAGCTGAAATCTTTATCTGTAGTTCTTGAAAAATGGTATTTGTTCGTACTGTGAAATTCGTATGTACTGGTCAAATTTCCTTCAGTCACAGTTTGGCTTCTGTGAAAAGCACAGTACAACCCATACCCTTGTGACTCTAGTAAATAAGGTGGCTTTTTCTATTGACAATTTTGAACATACGGTTGGGGGTTTTATTGGATTTCTCGAAGGCCTTTGACATGATAAATTACGAAATATTTCTTTATAGACTGTCTAACTACGGGATCAGACGAATAGCCTTGGAGTGGTTCAAGAACTAACTCCACAATAGAAAGCAATGGGTACTCATGGACGATGCACATCCTTCTATGAAGAGACCATTGCATCTGGCGTGCCTCAAAGTTCTATTTTAAGTCCATTCATTTTTATTGCATGTACATGTCCAACAACAACCCTGTCCTTCATTTTGTGATATAAGAGGCGTATATAGCAGTGATTATTACGGAAGTTGTATTGTTATATTGCCGAGGTCCAATAAACAACTTTAGCTGTTGACGAATACTGATGTCGCAATGTCACCAAAAAAATTCCCTTCACATGAATCTGTACACGGTTGGGTGTTTCTGAAAGAACACACATTCTTGCTAGCCTGTGTATTTTAAGCCACTAAGACAATCCTCGATATACACCACTGGGACAAGATCAATGTTCTCAATGAACATTGTATGACTTAGCCTGATGCAGGCGTGGATCCAGGGGAGGGGGGGGGGCGACGAGCCTGGCCCCTGGCAAAAAACAGTTTTCAAAAATACTTTTACTTGTCACACAATAGTATTTTACACCATGATAAAAAAAAAATACACGCAAACGCATCCTCACTGTTTCCCCTTTAATATTTAAAAACTTTCTATTTTAAAAAAGACATACACACACTCACCATCACACTTTTTTCTCTCTATCTTTTTCAAAACTATTTTTTTCTTTTACATTATACATAATATTATACATATTTAAAAGTTATTCTTTATTTTTTTCTAGTCTGACATTTGTAAAAAAAAAAATAATAATAATGTAATCACTATCTGATTTTGTATTTTCCTTAATCTACAAAGTGTTTTGTTGTCATGAGCATCATGGAAAAATTGTCATTATAATGTCTAACCCGATGGTTTAAGATACATGTAATTTACATCATATTGCAGCTTGATAAAAGAGGCGTATATAGCAGTGATTATTACGGAAGTTGTATTGTTATATTGCCGAGGTCCAATAAACAACTTTAGCTGTTGACGAATACTGATGTCGCAATGTCACCAAAAAAATTCCCTTAACATGAATTTGTACACGGTTGGGTGTTTCTGAAAGAACATACATTCCTGTTAGCCTAGTATTTTTAAGCACCCTCGATATACGCCACTGGGACAAGATCAGTGTTCTCAATGAACTTTGGATGACTTAGCTTGATGCAGGCGTGGATCCATGGGGGGGGGGGGGGGGGGGGGGGGACGAGCCTGGCCCCCTGGCAAAAAAAGTTTTTAAAAAAGATGGTAACGTTAATTTTTACCTTTTTTTAAACAAAAAATGCAAATGCCTCCCCCCCCCCCCCCCCCTGGCCAAAAAAAAAGTAAAAGAGTAGAAAGCGGTTTTTTTTTTGCTCCATTTTTTGTTAGTGCTCAATACCCCCCTCCATAAATCTATCTCTCTCTCTCTCTATCGCTATCGATCTATCTCTTTCCCCTCTCTCTCTCTCTCTCTATCTTTCTCTCTCTCTGTGTCCCCCCCCCCTCCACTCTCACTCTCTCTCCCCTCCCTCTCTTTCTTTATTAATCACTGAATCAATCTCCCTCCAACACTTTCTTTTTGTATTTACTCATGAGCAACGATTGGTGTAATGTTGAGACTTGAGAAAGAAAGAGAGAGGGAGCAACTATCGAGAGACAGAGGTGAGAAAACCGTGATGCAATGCTTTCAGTAATGTCCGCATCACATTAAAGGTATAGACCAGTTTTGGAAACGGCCCCCCGCCCCCTCTCAAAAAATGAAATCGAAGCTCTTATTACCAATCATGTGAAAGAATATGTTTTGACTAATACGTGATGCTACATATTTGCCGGGAAACCGCCTACTAATTTATATATTTGGTAAATTATTATATCTATCCGGCCTAGATATATATCCAGTGTACAGTGCTCGTAACTTTACTAAGACTGGGCCAAATTTCTTATCAATTTGATGATTCTAAAACCTTGCAGTACAAATACTTATATGCTAGATGGTCAACCTTTTCTGATCGATTCCACAACGTTTCTTTTACAATGTATTTGTTCGTACTGTGAATTCGTATGTACTGGTCAAATTTCCTTCAGTCACAGTTTGGCTTCAGTGAAAAGCACAGTACAACCCATACCCTTGTGACTCTAGTAAATAAGGTGGCTTTTTCTATTGACAATTTTGAACATACGGTTGGGGGTTTTATTGGATTTCTCGAAGGCCTTTGACATGATAAATTACGAAATATTTCTTTATAGACTGTCTAACTACGGGATCAGACGAATAGCCTTGGAGTGGTTCAAGAACTAACTCCACAATAGAAAGCAATAGGTACTCATGGACGATGCACATCCTTCTATGAAGAGACCATTGCATCTGGCGTGCCTCAAAGTTCTATTTTAAGTCCATTCATTTTTATTGCATTTACATGTCCAACAACAACCCTGTCCTTCATTTTGTGATATAAGAGGCGTATATAGCAGTGATTATTACGGAAGTTGTATTGTTATATTGCCGAGGTCCAATAAACAACTTTAGCTGTTGACGAATACTGATGTCGCAATGTCACCAAAAAAATTCCCTTCACATGAATCTGTACACGGTTGGGTGTTTCTGAAAGAACACATATTCTTGCTAGCCTGTGTATTTTAAGCCATTAAGACAATCCTCGATATACACCACTGAGACAAGATCAATGTTCTCAATGAACATTGTATGACTAAGCCTGATGCAGGCGTGGATCCAGGGAAGGGGGGGGCGACGAGCCTGGCCCCTGGCAAAAAACAGTTTTCAAAAATACTTTTACTTGTCACACAATAGTATTTTACACCATGATAAAAAAAATACACGCAAACGCATCCTCACTGTTTCCCCTTTAATATTTAAAAACTTTCTATTTTAAAAAAGACATACACACACTCACCATCACACTTTTTTCTCTCTATCTTTTTCAAAACTCTTTTTTCTTTCGCGATCTTAGAAACTTTCCAGTTAACTGTGATTATCGTATAGATATGTAGTATTATCATGATAACAAAAAGGTTTCTACACCATTTTGATATTATGTTACTTGGTCACAAAAGTAATTCATTCTCATAATATTATACATAATATTATACATATTTAAAAGTTATTCTTTATTTTTTTCTAGTCTGACATTTGTAAAAAAAAAATTAATAATAATGTAATCACTATCTGATTTTGTATTTTCCTTAATCTACAAAGTGTTTTGTTGTCATGAGCATCATGGAGAAATTGTCATTATAATGTCTAACCCGATGGTTTAAGATACGTGTAATTTACATCATATTGCAGCTTGATAAAAGAGGCGTATATAGCAGTGATTATTACGGAAGTTGTATTGTTATATTGCCGAGGTCCAATAAACAACTTTAGCTGTTGACGAATACTGATGTCGCAATGTCACCAAAAAAATTCCCTTAACATGAATTTGTACACGGTTGGGTGTTTCTGAAAGAACATACATTTCTGTTAGCCTAGTATTTTTAAGCACCCTCGATATACGCCACTGGGACAAGATCAGTGTTCTCAATGAACTTTGGATGACTTAGCTTGATGCAGGCGTGGATCCATGGGGGGGGGGGCGACGAGCCTGGCCCCCTGGCAAAAAAAAAGTTTTTAAAAAAGATGGTAACGTTAATTTTTACCTTTTTTTGAACAAAAAATGCAAATGTCTCCCCCCCTGGCCAAAAAAAAGTAAAAGCGTAGAAAGCGGTTTTTTTTTTTTTGCTCCATTTTTTGTTAGTGCTCAATACCCCCCTCCATAAATCTATCTCTCTCTCTCTATCGCTATCTATCTATCTCTTTCCCCTCTCTCTCTCTCTCTCTATCTTTCTCTCTCTCTGTGTCCCCCCCCCCCCCCTCCACTCTCACTCTCTCTCCCCTCCCTCTCTTTCTTTATTAATCACTGAATCAATCTCCCTCCAACACTTTCTTTTTGTATTTACTCATGAGCAACGATTGGTGTAATGTTGAGACTTGAGAAAGAAAGAGAGAGGGAGCAACTATCGAGAGACAGAGGTGAGAAAACCGTGATGCAATGCTTTCAGTAAAGTCCGCATCACATTAAAGGTATAGACCAGTTTTGGAAACGGCCCCCGCCCCCTCTCAAAAAATGAAATGGAAGCTCTTATTACCAATCATGTGAAAGAATATGTTTTGACTAATACGTGATGCTACATATTTGCCGGGAAACCGCCTACTAATTTATATATTTGGTAAATTATTATATCTATCCGGCCTAGATTATATCCAGTGTACAGTGCTCGTAACTTTACTAAGACTGGGCCAAATTTCTTATCAATTTGATGATTCTAAAACCTTGCAGTACACACAAATACTTATATGCTAGATGATCAACCTTTTCTTATCGATTCCACAACGTTTCTTTTACAATGCAATCGCATGACCAGAACTGGTCTATACCTTTAAACGCACAATAACGACATTCAACTATTAAACAGAGACACAGTTTAAAATGTTATTTACATGTATTACAATCGATTAGATTCAAGGCACGTCATTCACACGTAATAGTCAATCAGTGCAATAGATCTATTTTATGATGACATTAAATTACAAGAATTTTCTAGAAAAAAAAAACACTTATTGCGACAAGTTTGTCATCCAAGTTTTATGTCTTCCTTCCTTTTTTTGTTCATTACAACTAAAGCTATGAATTGAGTTAAAAATTTCCATAGCGATAAAAAGATTAATTCGGAATACCCTTTTTCAATATGAACTACAGTATACCATTACCATCAACAAGTTCTTGATAAACAATGCTTTATCGATTTACTGATTGAAAATGTCAATTTCTAATGCAATGTATACAACCACGCTATAAGTATAGAGAAAGCAACATAAATTGAGAATGATGGATGGAGAGAAGACGAAATATAGATAGAAAAAAATAAAGGAACATGAGATAGAGAGAGAGAGAGAGAGAGAGAAGGGGAGAGAAAGAGGGGGAAAGAGAGAGAGAGAGATAATGGAAGAGGGAGAAGGGGAGTTTGAGGGGAGAGAGGGGAGCATGAACTATGATTGAGACAGGGGTATGATGAAAATGATTTTTATAGAGGCAATTTAGAGCCTGTTGCATTTTAACCGTGTTAAAGCACCGGGTTATTTTGACACTTGGTGCGCTTATGAGCCATAAATAGCCTTTTTGAATCAGAAATATGCTCGCAGTGAAAAAAATCCCCACCGTCTATTGATGTGCAATACAATCATAAGTTTGTGAACTTTGAAACAGAGTGTATTGTAGGGAGTTTTTAGACAAATAAAGCAAATCGAATGTTATAAAGCAATTCAAACATGACAACTTCATACTCTAGTTTGTCACCACGTTTACAACTTCTACACTAGATCGTATAGTACGCACGCAAACATTATATTTCACCTACTCATAAACACTGAAAAGAAAGAATACAAGTACGACAAGAAATTGCCGCATTTTTAGTCATAAAAATTGTGTCTCATATGCATGAATATAAAAACCATCTACATAATTTTCGTTTACTGATAATAACAATCCTTTCTTACTGTCAATGCCTAAATCCTGATGATGCTTTAATGTACTGCACCGTATCAACTTTGCGGATTGAAAATAATAGTGGCCAATGTACATGTAACACTATCCACCTTCTTAAATCCAACTTCTTAATTAAGTTCGAAAACAGTGAAAGATTTAAAAGAAATCAATTAGTCTTTCTACTGTGTCTTTATTATCTCTGTTTCCTACTTCAGTTGACAATTAGGCAAAGACAACAATTACCTTATCGAATAACGGTTGATATAATACTGTATACTGGTTGGACTTGTCTCAATACTCCTCTCCCCAACCCCTCCCCCTTGCTAATTATGTAAAGCCATTCTTGAAGCCTAAGGGCATCATTACTGCCCCTGGGCTTAACGTCACGAATACCGGTACAGCGCCCTCTAATCTCAGCTGACCGTTCGTTGGAGGTGAACCGAACACTGGGTTGATGAACCGTGTGACTTCGCGTTCTAACTCTGCATGCTCATAAGCTTCCGATTGTTTTCTCATACATCAAGAGAAATTCAATTTGACAAAACAAAATATTATCTGGGAGGTGATGAAAGGGTTGCCCTCCATTACAATATTGTACAATATGCTATCAATGTCTCACATTTCACGCATTGTAATCTCAACTCAAAAAAGCAACTAGAGAAGTTCATAAACATACATTATTTAATATCATAGTCACTATTAAACACATTATTATTACAAAAGGTCCTTAAAGTACATTATTACCTATACGCTAAGACCATATTGTGCTCGTCATCGACTCGGGGCAATATGATCTTAGCATGGTCAGTATTTATGATATACCCCTCAACCCCAGTCAATATAAGATGATTATGCTTTGTAATCTACATGTTATCTCCTCCTCATCTCTCTATTCAAATCTTTCAACTCTGTTACGACGAGCAAAATTTGAGGCTCACAGAACAGGGCAGAGCTTTACTGTGTCAGGAATTGCAAGGGAGAATTCCCTGTATGCGGATATTAAAGTCCGATGATTCAGAAGATAAACCAGTCCTTTGGCATCCATTGCTGTAGAAAAGAAAAAGAACAAAGCCAGCTAGTTTTGAAATTATAAATAGATGCATATACTAAAAAGGAGAATCTTGAATAAAGATGCGATAGTAAATTAAAATATCATGTGACCATTTTCTATTATGTAATATTCGAGAAATACAACTAATAGTTTGTGCAGTACTTATAATTGATCTGTATTCATAAATTGAAGTATCAGATTGTAAAATGTTTAAACAAATTTAAAGAATTCTTTAATAGATTTTATCAGATGTAAAATTCAACATTCCGGATAATGTGACAAAGGTTCATAGAAAATCTAAAGCCAAGATAATCGTCATCAAAGGTCATTAAATTTCAAACCCATCATATCGAATGTCAAAAGCATGCATTATAGTACATTATGTTATACATTTGAATACAATTTGTATACATTTCTCTGAATGAAGTTCCGTATGAACCAACCTTATTTCCACTTGCCTGTGGAGTTTCTATAAATAGTCTGTAGGGCTTTAGCATTAATCTCTTGGATTGAGCGGAGAACTGGAGAAGTTTATCGAGATTCAGTCAACACAGCATCATCTGCGCGAACGAAGAACTAGTCATGAATCTAGCCGATTTGATTTTGATGTCCACCTCACCAACGCAATGCAACCTCCCCTACTTACTTGCTGCCAGCCGAAGATGGCGTGAGCCTTAAATTAGGACGCCCGACCTTGCCTGGGTCATAGGGCTGGTGGCGACTATTTTTTAACCTAACCTAGCCATCCTATCAATGAATGAACGGGCTTGTTTCACTTTGTACACAATACAAGATATTGTTTAAGCATCATACTTTGCAGTTGGGTGTGATGGTCCTCAAATTTATTTGCGACCGAGCGAATGGAGCGAGGAATTTTTTTTAAAGATTTGTGAGGTCGCAGTGCGAAAAATTACATCTTATAAAGAGCAACAAAAAAAAAATCCTGATGGGGTTATATGCAAAATAAAAAAATATAACGGAAGACTGAAAGTCCTTTTTAAGCGGAGCGAGCGAGCTTTAGGAGGAGGTGCTGTCAGTCGCTTGAAATTAGGGGCGCGTTTAATGATGAGAGGAAAAGGGGACACTTATCAGAAAAGAAAAGGAGCTCGTTTCAAAGAAGAAAGAGTATTATCCGAGGTAAAAATGGGGCACTTCTTACCCCTTCTAAAAGAGGCACATTTACCAGGGATGAAAAAAGGCACTTATGAAAATAAGAAATGGGCATTTGTCGACGGAAAAGGGGCCCCATCTGATTTTGATAGGGGCATTTAAAAACGGTGAAAAGGGGCATTTATAAAAAGGGGATAGGACCCTAGAAAGGAAAAAGGGAACGTGAAAATATAAGGTGGGCGTATCAGAGTTAAAAGGGGGGTATTTATTAACAGGGTAGGGGCATTTTTTACAAAGGAAAAGGGGGCACTTGTCAAAATAAAAGAGACACATCTCAGATTTGAATAAGGCAAATTATCAGAGGTGAAGGGGGCACTTATCAAGAGAAAAGGGGCACTTATTGCAAAGGAAAATTAGAACTTGTAGAAGGAGAAGGGGCACTTTTCAAAATAAAAGGGGCACTTATAAGAGGGGAAAAGGGGTAGTAGGGGCACTTCTACAAATTAATAGGGGCACTTGTCAAAGATAAAGGAGCACTTTTCCAATGTAAAAAGGGGCACGTTTCGAGTACTTGAAAAAGTGGGGGCACTGTGCCCCGGAGAGGGCTGCCTCTGATTTTGGCGCTCTCCAAAATAAAGATGGATGCCAGAATCATTTTTTGCCCGATATGTTGGAGGAAGAACAGGCCTTGATCCTCAGCACAATTGGCACAACTGTAGGCCCCCCCCCCCCCTCACTCCGAAAACGGATGGACCCCATGCGTGTTACCAAAATGTCCTTTTCGTAACAAAAGAAAAATGTCGACCCGTATTGACTTTACACACCGGACTTTTGCTGAAAAGGGGGGGGGTCGCTTGGAACACGCATATGCGTACCCTAAATAACACAGAGTGGGGGAGGGCCGGGACTGTAGGCCAGCTGACGTATCATGGTGCGCTCGTCATGCTCGTTATGCTCGCCCTGCACTCTGCTCATGCTCATACGAAACTCGCCTGAAGTCCCCGTACTCGATCTAAACTCGCGTTAATATCGTAGGCGACTCGGCATGACTCGCAGCACGATCGTCGTGCTCGTACTCCACTCTTGGAAACTCGAATAGCACTCGCGTATACTTTAAGGTGGCGAGTTGCTACGAGTTATGAAGAGTGTAATGCAAGCTTGTTACGAGTAATGCGAGTATATTACGAGTGAAAGCGAGTTAACCTCGGGTTACAACGACTCAGTAAAAATTGTGAACATGTTCAAAATTCTGGAACTGCTCGCGACTTCGAGGAGAGCCGTGGATTGTTGTAAAAAGATACACCGAGCCATTATGAGTTGTACCGAACTGGTACATATGCTAGGGTGCTCTTTGTAGACTTCTGCATTTAATACGATATTTTCTTGAACCTTGGTGAAAAAAATAAGCAGTGTTGTGAATCCCAAATTATGTCAATGGTTAAGGGATTTCATGACAAACAGGGTGCAACAAGTACGTTTTGGAAATGTTATGTCCCAAGTTAGACGACTTAGCACAGGCACTCCATAAGAATGTGTGCTCTCGCCCATCCTTTATATCTTGCTTACTAGTGATTTATCTTGATCGACTGCTTCATCTTGTCACGTAGTAAAGTATGCAGATGATACTTGTATCATTGGCTTGATCACCAACAACGATGAAGTTGCATATAGGTTTTGGGAATTAATCACCTAAATTAAAGAAATAGAAAATGGTTTCTTTCCTACCTTGTCTCGTAGATACACCTGTTGTAATGCTGGCACTTGGGACATATATTATCTCACAAGTAGTAATTCAAATATTGCACAGCACCCGTAGAAAGAATATATAAGACCATGTGCAAAGTAATGACGCTTCTTTGCGAATTAAGGAAGAAAAAACTTATAATCTCTATAAAGTGATAAGCCCTCAAAACCGAGTAGAGAAACAAGCGAAGAAATAGGACAAGAATTAAGATGAAGCTGAATTAGCTTTGCTGTAGATCGACTCAAGACTTTCGAGAATACGTGTGCTCTATAATTATGAACAGCTCAGGAGAAGTGAGGAAAAAAGGTGTGGCAAGCAAGTGTAATGTGCCTGTATAAGCTATACCAGTGGCCAGTACATTAGGTCGTTGCACATCCCAACACATAGGGTGTGGAATGTGCTTGCCAGAATAAGTATGTGTGGCACTCTATTAATGTAACAGGTGTCACTAAAGAAATGAGTGACAATAGAATAAAAGGCTAGACTTCAAGCCACACAATAGAGACAAGACAATAATATCTACAAACGCAAAGTTCTCCTAAGGTCAAGTCACTACATAGGGATCAATAGGGATACAGTTGATAAGTTTGTTTCGTGGAGCGAAGATAATTCACTCGTTCTAAATGCCACAAAAACTCATGAAATGATCTTTGACTACAGGAAAAATGGTGGCACAAATAACGTGCCCCTGTAAATTGATGGGAAAGCCATACAACATGTGGCTGAATGCAAATACTTAGGAATTGTAATTGATAACAAACTGAAGCGGAATAGTAATACCAAGGTAATACTAAGCAAGGGTAACCAGCGTATGTATTTTCTAAGAAAGATAAAAGCGTTACATGTGAAAAGTGAAACAATGTTCCTGTTCTACCAATGTGTCATGTCAGTCAGTCATCTGTTTCTGCTGTCTAGCCTGGTTTAACAGCATTAGTGGGAAAAACAGAGCAAAATTAAATAGGATAGTGAAACATGCCAGTAGAGTAATTGGGGTCTCTGTGAAAGAGCTTGAAGATGTTACAGAAAGGGCATTATTGGCTAAGCTGCAAGAGTTGTGAACGATTCTAATCACCCTCTGCATAATGAAGTGGTTTAATAGATCAGAAAGAATTAGGCTACCTAGAATAAGAACTGATAGGCTCGGCAGGTCCTTTCTCCCAAGTGCAATGAAAGTGTTTAACAACAAATTCTATAGATGAATGACCCTGTTCACCTCCCGGGTACTAACCCCTACCCTCTCATAGACTCATTCTATCTCTCTCTCTCTCTCTCTCTCTCTCTCTTCATATCCTGGAAGTACAGGGGTGAAGATGGGTCGGCTTTTATAAGGTCAAGGGGGAGGGGCCCTCCCTCCTGTTATGGTTGGGTGGTTGGTAGTTTGTGAGTGACATGTGGACTCATCAATTCAATTCAACAATATTTTCAATATCTCACACTGCACTGTTCCTCCTTTTCCTCTCTTTCCTTTTCTCCACTTTTCTTTCTTTTTCTTTCATCTTCTTATTTCTTTCCCGTCTCTCTTCTCGCCTCTTCTATCTGACATCAATTTTCTTCTTCAACTGTACAGTGTATCTACCATCTATATGTACATGTACTAGCATACAGTTGTATTTGTATTTCTTGGCATGCATAGCAGTGTTTCATTTATGTAACAGTACTAAGCACAGGTGCAATATAATAAAAATTGTATAATATAATATTATATTTTATACAAATGTAAGCCCGTAGCCTGTAGACATGTCGTAGGTGGCATTGCACAATCCCCGCACGGGCATTGCGTGGAGGCCTCACGCTGATCGTGCAGCAAACGCACGATTTTTCAGTGAACATGGGGGCAACAGACGCCGAAAAAACGACACGGAGGCTACACGGTCACCGCGCCTTCTCCGCGCAACCTCTGCAGACTGGAGGTTGCAGAGGCTGCACGGGTGTTGCACTGAAATTGCACGATTTCCGTACAATCTCCGAGCAGCCTCTACGGATTTGCCCTGGCCTGCCCCCGAGGGCCAATACAATAAATGGCACGATGCTCGTAGATAATGTAAACACAAACATCGTAGCCCGTAGCCTCCTACGATCTCTACGAAAAATCGTAGACTTATTTATCGTACGGCGCCCGGGGCAAATATAATCCAGGCATTAGTTGGAGCCCTGCTTATGCCTAGATCACATATAAACCGGGCCCCGTACGATTTTCCCTACCCGGCGGCTTGCCGTGGATTTAGAGACCGTACGGGAACCGTCCGATTTTCATTTCTACGGCATGTGTGGTCACATATTCTGCGGCGCCCGGGAGGTGCCCGGAGAAAATTGGTCGAGTGAAATGCAAGGCGCCCGTAAGGGTGCCGGCAGGGTGCCGGCCGAGTGCCGATCGGTAACCTTACGGGCTCCGTCCGATGAGCAGGTGTACCGATGGCTCCCGGAAGGTGCCCTGTCGGGGCCAGGCCGGGGTTCTCAAGGCGCCCGGCCGGGTGCCGTGCGGTGCACTGAACTACAGAGCGAGTCAGAAAAAATGTCCCACTTTTTAAAAGTTGTATTGTTTGAAGTATGAATATTTGATCATGGGTTTCATGATATATATTGAAAGAGTTATCCTCCCAGTACATTCAAGTACCATTTTCATTCGAATCTCTGCATGCATCACTGAATCAAATATCCAGAAATGGACAATAAATACTAAATTGAAATTGAATTGAAATTGAATATCAGACAATCTTTACAAGACTGCTGGTTACAAGTTACTGGGTGAGGAATAAAACAGTGCATTGAACAAAGGCAGTCAGACACGCGCACAGCACACACACCCACACACACACGCACACACAACACACACAACACACACGGTGACAATTGTTTCATAATTACCCCTTTTCTGATTGAGCATTGATTTTTATCAAGATCGCTGAATGTTTAAGTGGCATAACCCTAAAAATCTTACCCTTTGTACACATTCACTACCACCATCATGTCATCATCATCATCATCATTGTCATCATCTTAATTTTCATCATCATCATCATAATCATCATCATCATCATGAAGCACAATATCCGCCAATACGCACCTCGAGGAGAGCGGCCACTCAACTTTTCGTACGATAACAAGAATTCCCGACAAAAAGTAACAGTTTGGGTGGGCCTTGTCGGGAATGGAATGCTCATTTGTGTGCGTGTGCCTGTGCATGTACGTGTGCGTGTGTGTTTGTGTGTGTGTGTGCTTGTGTGTTTTTGTCTGTCTGGCTAATTGGATAATTGAAGAAAAAACTGGCTGTCTTTGTTCAAAACATTATTTTATTCCTCACCTAGCAACTTGGCGCAAGTGAGATCTGGCAGTCTTGTAAAGATTGTCTGATGTTCAGTCATGCATGCAGAGATTCAAATGTAAATGGTACCTAAGTGTACTGGGAGGATAACTCTATCATGACATATCATGAAACTCATGATTAAATATTCATACTTCAAACAATACAACTTTTAAAAAGTGGGATATTTTTTCTGACTCACTCTGTAGGTGTCCTCTGGTATCCGAATCTCCTGTACCGTTGTACATTTCGAGATGCCGCCGTGAGGGACCCGCACGGGCAATATTCATTTTAAATGGCCCCCGGACGGCAGAAGCCTATTGTTCTGCATATCACCCGGGGCTCTTGAGGGGCCCGTGAGGGCGCCATAGGGTACCCGTACGGAACCCTAGAGCACCGCAATGCGCCCGTAAAGATTTTTCATGAGAATCGACACCCAAAATCATAAGGGGCCCGTCCGGGCACCGTCCGGGGCCCGCACGGGACCCGTAACGTGCCCTACGAGCCCTTTACGGGCATTCTACGGCCTAACGGTCAGATAAAAGCGCCGGGAGAATTGGGAGCAGCCAACTCAGCACCACGGCGCCCGTAGGAAATTTACGGCAACCGTCCGGACACCGGCCGAAAATTCCAAAAATATCTGTTTTTACTCACCGTACGGGCCCCGGATTGTATATGTGAAAGCCCCATTATGGCTAGGTCAAATATAAACCGGGCCCCGTACGATTTTCCCTACCCTGCGGCTTGCCGTGGATTAAGAGACCGTACGGGAACGGTCCGATTTTCATTTCTACGGCATGTGTGGTCACAAATTCTGCGGCGCCCGGTAGGTGCCCGGAGAAAATTGGTCGAGTGAAATGCAAGGCGCCCGTAAGGGTGCCGGCAGGGTGCCGGCCGGTAACCTTACAAGCTCCGTCCGCTGAGCAGGTGTACCGATGGCTCCCGGAAGGTGCCCTGTCGGGGCCAGGCCGGTGTCCTCAAGGTGCCCGGCCGGGTGCCGTGCGGTGCGCTGAAAACAGAGTGAGGCAGAAAAAATGTCCCACTTTTTAAAAGTTGTATTGTTTGAAGTATGAATATTTAATAATGGGTTTAATGATATATCTTGATACAGTTATCCTCCCAGTACATTTAAGGTTCCATTTTCATTTGAATCTCTGCATGCATCACTGAATATCAGACAATCTTTACAAGACTGCTATATCTCTCTTGCGCCAAGTTACTGGGTGAGGAATAAAACAGTGCATTGAACAAAAACAGTCAGACACGCGCACACGCACACACACACGCACACACGCACACGCAACACACAACACACACGGTGACAATTATTGTTTCATAATTACCCCTTTTCTGATTGAGCATTGATTTTCATCAAGATCGCTGAATGTTTAAGTGGCATAACCCTAAAAATATTTCCGTTTTGTACTCATTTACTACCACACTCATGTCATAATCATCATCATTGTCATCATCTTAATCTCCATCATCATCATTATCATCATCATCATCATCATCATGAAGCACAACATCTGCCAATACGCACCAAGAGGACAGCGGCCTCTCAACTTTTCGTACGATTAGATGAATTCCCGACAAAAAGGTTTGGGTTGGCCTTGTCGGGAATGGAATGCTCATTTATGTGCGTGTGTCTGTGCATGTGGGTGCGTGTGCGTGTGTGTTTGTGTGCGTGTGTTTGTGTGTTTTTGTCTATCTGGCTAATTGGATAATCGAAAAAATGGCTGTCTTTGTTCAAAACGTTATTTTATTTCTCACCAAGCAACTTGGCGCAAGTGAGATCTGGCAGTCTTGTAAAGATTGTCTGATGTTCAGTTATGCATGCAGAGATTCAAATGAACCTAAATGTACTGGGAGGAAAACTCTATCAAGACATTTCATGAAACTCTTGATTAAATATTCATACCCTGTATGTGTCCTCTGGTATCCGCACCTCCTGTATTTAAAACTGCGGTGTACATTTCGAGATGCCGCCGTGAGGGACCCGCACGGGCAATATTCATTTTTAAATGACCTCCGGACGGCAGACGCCTGTTGTTGTGCATATCACCCGGGGATCTTGAGGGGCCCGTAAAGGCGCCGTAGGGACACGTACAGAACCCTTGAGCACCGCAAGGCACCCGTAAAGATTTTTTCATGATAATTGAACCCCAAAATCGTGAGGGGCCCGTCCGGGCGACGTCCAGAGTCTGACTAAATAAACCGTATTATCATTATCCCTCTAATTAGTATAACACGCGCACCTACATGTAGGATGGCTAGGTTATGTTAAAGCTCGTTGATAACCCCATCTTCGGCGGCTTGAATCCAGTGTAGGGAATATAAAGAACCGGTCGGATTCCGGAGTAACGAATAACTCGATGGTGGTAAAGGCAAGACTAGAGTGTCCAAAATATGAGACAGGAAAACTCGTTATTTAAGAAAAATACAAAATAGATGAAAACAGAAAAGCAAATTAACTGGTTTAAGAAGAACAGAAGAACAAATCATCGAATAATTGATGTGCCCTTTCATACCTAACGATCATGCAATGGTGCAATCAACAAAATATCAGGAAACAGTCTACATTTGTTGAATTGTTTTGTTTCCTAAATTCGAATTGTAAACGAAATCTAATATTAGTGACAATTGCAAGTCGATCTGTGATGAATTATGGCTAGCTCTTCAATAGGTCAGGTGCTTTGATTTGAAGGGAAAATGAACACTCAAAAGTGTTTAAAAAATGGGGCTTTCGTGAGGGCTTGGAAACTAGAGGGTGGGGACACTGGTAGGGATGCCTACCCCCCCCCCCCCCCCCCATGGAACGCCGCCTCTGTTTTCGAATTAAAAAGAAAAGAAACATGAATGTGTACTATGTCCTTTAAACGAGTCCAAACTCTGTTGAGTTGAATAAGCTTGAATAGATATCGAAGTTCCATATAAATTGGCAATATTTCCTACTCCATTTTTTCCCTAATATTTATTCATGAGCCCCCCCCCCCCCCCTTTCCCCTTGCGTCTCTCTCTCTCTCTCTCTCTCTTATGTATATATATATATATATATATATATACTTAGATTTGGTCTATTCCTCCGTACAGTGCTTAATGCTTATGGGCAGAGCAAAATATATATTGGATAAGGCAGACTAATGGAGCATGGTTGCAACTCCGAGTTGCAACCATGCTCCATTATAGTCTGCCTTATCCAATATATATATATATATATATATATATATTTCTCTTTCTTTCTCTTTCTTTCTATCCATCTATCTACCTTTCTCCCTCTGTAGAAGAGTCTTTTCCCTTTAATATACTCGCTCAGCCAGCACCCCCCCCCCCTCTCTCTCTCTCTCTAACTCTGTCTCTCTATAAATATGCTTACCAAAAATACAGCTGACCGTCTTAAAAATGATACAGCACAAGTTTGAATCGTTAAAAGTTGTAATGCTGGAAAATAATTTCTATACAATATTTATTAGATATGAATTCTTTGAAAACCTTTGCAGTGTCAAAACCTTTGCAATATTCCCCAAAATACACACTTTTGTTGTTTTATAATAATAAGTCAACAATTAAACAAGCGATCTTCATTGCTGATGTTGGTTTTCTTATATAATCTAAGACTTATAATTATGAACTTATATCGTTTAGTTCGTGAACAAAGATATTTGGATTTTCCAACTGTGTTTGCAAATAAATATCTTTTGTGTTCTTTTATATATCAAAGACATCCCTCGAAAAAAAAAGTTAGTTTATCGTTTGCTTCCTCTTTTTGTTTTGTTTAATTAGTTGAAGATTGACGACTTCATCCTTCGAGATTTCCAAAAGCTCATTCGATTTTTTTCTTTCTTTTTCACATCGGCCCTAAGGGCCAAAATGGTGCAACTAAGGTAATAGTATTCAAATTGCGAGATATACCACATAAAAGTTTTCATCTTCTTACGCATACTGATTTCATATTCTATAACATCGGCTATTAAGAGAATTCATATCAACATTCTTAACATTACAAAAATAGAACCCAAGATAATTAATGCATTTCTCTTTATATAAATGAAAGCTAAGAAATGACATAACCTTTTTTCAATATGAAAGTTAAAGGAACGATTAGTGAATATAAAACAATATCCAAGCCTCTACTCAGTTCTGGTGATGAGACTACATTTCGAGAAAAACTGTCTTAAAACAGATTTACAAAACTCATCATGCAGAAAGCAGAATTGTATGTCGTAGCTTGTTTGTGGGGTTTTTCCCATTAGAACAGCAAAATGTAAACAAACGGACGACAAATTTCTTAAAATCATATTATTACTGAAACCATCTGTTCTATTGCCTGACACGCAATATAGAAGACCCTTTCGATTTCTTTTCTTTCCTTTCTTTCCTCAATACTCAGATATTATATACTCTTAACCGAATTTATACAGCACATAATACAAGATACAACTTCTTTTTAATCACTAAAAATTCACTTTATGTTTGCTTTAATTCTTTAACATTTTATATCCATAATCACCAGAACTCAAGATTACCTTTAAATGTAGATTCGTAAGATATGAGACAAAGAGAAATGAAAGTAACATTTGTATATCGTGAGAAAGATTCTGCAAACCATGCAAGCAATACGATAAAGACAAAAGATAATTGTGTTAAGCAAATCAAGGGAGTGAAGACATCATAATCGAGTATTAAATATGGCCATGTTATGTAAGCAAGCTGTATTGAAGTAGGTTCTTTGATCCCTTTATATAGTGGAATTATACTGCATTGAACGTTTTCCAGTTATAAAATCGTTTTATTCTTAGATTACATATAATTACAGTTGCATGTTGGAATAATAACAAAGCGCTACGATCACCTTATACATGAAATAGGATGATGAGGATGATTGCACGACGCTCGTAATTCGTTATCAAATCTACAGAGTTCAAATTTTTAATGTGAGTACGTTTTTATTTTGACCCCTTGTGGAAAAAGGCATATCAAACTGGACTCCACTTAGAAAATTGCAAAGACAATTATCGTTTATGATTTTAAAAATATATATATACAGTACTGTACGTAGTTTATCATTACAATATCGATATCTATACCAATATACTTTGGCCTCCCCTAGAATCCCTAAATCAAAATTCTGAACCAAAATCCAATTTGTAAACATAAATCTATAATACAAGCAATCATAAAAGTCGTTAAAATATTAGTATCACGTGATTGTAAGCGCTCGACTGCTTCAAGAACTATTTCCATCGCATGTTTAGTAACTGATTAAGATATCTACCAAAAGTCATATTTACAAAATGCATCGGTGACAGGCGAAAGGAAAACGTATGAATTTACCTTGGTCATGACCTACTGTATTCTGTGCACTTTTATTACTCGTTGGATCCGAAAAATAGTCATTTTTCTTCACAGGACGGGCATCAGTTACATCGGGCTCTCTCGCGAATTCATAGGGGTTCTCGAGTTGTGCTACTCGACCATTAATTACGAAGATAGCCTCCTGTAGCGTAAGGGTTCTCCTTCTCGAAGTCATCTTTCGTGTCTTTCGGGTTGGTGGATAACGCACAGGCACCACGAATCTCAGTACCATCGATGTCGGAGTAAATATTGTTTGTGAAGGTCATGAACATGTTGGGATCGTCTTACTTACCCTTTGGTGGAAGGGGTGGGCCTGCTGTAGCACCGAGTGTCGTCCGTATGCTGGTAGTATTTGTGCGTGTATCGGCCGTCACTGGTTTCTTATACCTTTAATAAAAAACGATCATACACAAACATTGAAAACTGGTATATTCACATAATGTCCATCTAAAATAAAGTAAATCAGATTTCCACTAATCAGCGGTTGAAGGCAGTGTCTCACTCCTCAGAATGAAACGTGTCCCAGAAAACTTATCTTCATCTCTTCTTCGTGTGTGTCCTCAATTCACAGCCCATGTTTTAAGCACTATACACATAGTCGGATACGGTGATCTATTTATACACATACAATGATCAATACAAGTTTGACATGATACGGCTTGAATTATAGAATGACTTACCCCAGAAAAGTAATGTACTGTAAGGCATACACACTTTCAAAAAGTGATTTTTTTTTTCCTCACTTTAGTCTGTATAATTAGTTCAGGCATTTCAACACAGGTATGAAATAATCACAAACTCCGCAAATACACTTCATGGATTATCTATGAATTAGACATACCCACGAAATTTGTTGAAACACATTGTTGCTACCAAGAGGATTATGATAACAATTGCTACGACCAGTAGGGGTTTCCAGTAAGGGGAGCCTCCTACCTGAAAGAAAATTAAATAATTTGTTTTGGTTGACTTCCATCAATTGACTTTCATTTACCAATACGATTAATACAATCAATTATTGAGCATAAATTTTAAAAAATAACGCTAAAAGTAATTGGTAAAAGTAATCATAAAATCGTGTGAATATGAGTTTAATCAATACATGTCCCTTTTCTGATTTTCTTCTGTTTTAATTTAGGTTTTTTTGCGGCCGATTTCACACTTTTTTCATTCAACTTCATATTCCGAGCATTTGAATTCGTGCAATTCGCACTCGCAGCGTTGAATCAGCTTTCAAATTCAAAATCCGTCATTCAAATTCACTATCCATACAATCAATTGTCAAATCGGGACATTCAATTGTTAACTAAGAGCGTTTATTTAATGCAAAGAGCATTAAAATTCATTTAATGCCGGCTACAGTACCTCGTTGGTCATTCAAATTTGTGAATGAGCAAGCATGTTTGAAATAAGTGCAATCAATTCAATTTGGAATTAATTTTTTTAGAAGCTTTTTTTGCTCAGTTCTCGAATAATGTAGGCTTCATTATCATGACATTTGCATTATCTTTGTTCTTTTCATTTGTAAACTCTCTCAGCTAACAAAAGTAGCTGAGTATACTTGTTTGTGTTTGGGTGGTATCCGTGTTTAATGATGTGTGATTTCATCAGCAAAGTGTTTATTTCTAGGAAGTGTCTTTGGATCCATATAGGTGACTGATATTCAGCTAATCATAGCTGATTAGGCCTACAACAAATTTAGGTTAATATATATATATATATATATATATAATGGGGGGCTGGTAAAAGAGAAAAGGGGAGAAAAATTGAAGGAGAGAGATTAGAGAGAGAGAGAGAGAGAGAGAGAGCGCGACAGAGAGAGAGAGAATGGGGAGAGAATGACATGGGAGAGAGAGGGAGAGAGATATGGGGGATGGAGAGAGATGGGGGAGATTGAGGAGATCTTGAGAGAGAGAGAGAGAGAGAGAGAATGGGAAGAGGGTGACATGGGAGAGAGAGAGAAGGAGAGAGTAAGGGCGTGATATGGAGAGAGAGAGACAGAGAGAGAGAGGAACACAAACACATAACTGATATATAATCATACAAAATAACAATTTCATTGAAAAGGTCTTTTCATTCAAGTTTGTGGAGATGCATTTCAAAGTAATTGATTTTTTTTTAATTGAGAGAAAATGCATTTCCGCAGTACTATTGCAGACATCACCTCCAAATCACTAGTTTTTATGGTATAAAACTCTATCAATGATTCCAATTATTTAGAACTTGTATACATATATATTGAAAGAAAGGTGTAGTACGGGATATTCATGTTTATATATAATTGGCGATATGATAATCAAACACATTATCAAAAGGCAACAATTATTGTCAGATAAATAAAGAACATTAACTCAACTGTAGCGATTTCATTGTGTAACAGCGATTAACAATAATCCCAAGTAATCTATTAAAAGAAATCAAAGTTTCCCTCTAAATATTAATTTGAATGCACGAAGTAGGGAATTGTACGCACATTCGTGAATTTGATTTCACCGAAGATGAATAAGAGTGCCGATAAATGAAATTGAGTGCTCGTATTTTTAATTTCAACGCCCGAATTCACCTGCGAGCGACCTCTGTGTGAATTTGAATGAAAAAAAGTGTGAAATTGGCCGCAAAAACGTATGTTTTTCTTCTTAAAGGGATAGTTGAGTTCTGTTTTCAGACCGCAAATGCCTTCAAAGTCCATGGTTATTGCTCTTATTCTTATCTAAAACATTGTTTCAGTGATCGATTTGAATTCATTTTATTAAGTCGATCAAGTAGATTGATTATATTTATGTTTAGCGCCATCTAGAGGCTACTAAATTCGTGTGAAGAAATGGCACCCTTTTTGGTTTCCAGTGGATGAAATCTGTTGATATTGGAGGCATCCTTGTGTAATATGGATGTTAGATGCACTTAAGAAGGCAGAATGAAGGTATGTAATGATGCAATGTGATGAATGTTGTATATAAATGCTGTAATGAGTGCGATATTCTATGATTAAGTACCTTTCATTCGCACCTAATTCGCTGTGTACATTACATGGATGTAACTTACATTGAACAGTAGCCGAGACGGTCGGCTCACATACCAAATGTTATTGTTATGTAATGTACACTACGGCATGCGATTGAAAGGTACACGTATGCAAGAATGTAAACAAAGATTTGCCTAGTTTGAGTTAATGTACAAAGATGAGTACTTGGGGTGCATAATATGAGAAAGTTGTTATATGATTTATACAAATTTATATTGATAATTAATAGATGGTTTAATTATAAAGATACATGCTGTAATTATGAACAGAAGTGATACGAAGGATGTATGTCAGAAGTCTGACTTAGTTCAATTAAGCATACATGTATAGTAACGAACAGTTAGAATTGTATTTAGTTTATATGCAGTACAAGTTAATGTGTGAGATTAGGAAAAGAGCTAAAACAAAGGTTAAAACAAGGGGTTAATTAGCTGTAAGGTGCATATTATTGATAAGAGTCACCAGGTTTTCTCTAAGCATATGTATATTCATGAACAGTTGATTTATAATCCGTTCGATCTATTTTCATTTGTGCAGTTTTTACGGAGCATTTGGAGCAACAAGAGTATTGGAACAATAAAGAAACGACCAATTACATTTCTAGTGCCCTTTTAGAACCTAGAATTGCTATGGAGGTAATTTTAGACCCCAAAATGTGTGAAATTTATCCAATACGATCATACCAATTCAGCTCCTCTTTAAAAAAAAATACGATGACCGTTAATTAATTATTTAATCAAAAAATAATATATTGGCCGGCTGGTTGTGCGTAAATACGACGTAAAAGGCGCTATTTCGTATTTTCAACGGCTTTTCCAAATTATCGAATATTTGTGGTGATACACAAGTATTAGAAATCGTTATATTTTTGGATATTTCAGCCGTCTCTGAACCGATTTTGATCAAAGATGGTTGTGTCATTTAAATTGTATGTTCTTTCAAATTTGACACTCGGTTTTTCATTATTTCACCCCCAAAAAAAATTATTAAAAAACTCAACTATCCCTTTAAAGAATGCGAATATTTTGCACTATGACAACAACAAAGAAAGGTCTTACATAATATACTGGTGTACATCAACGTGATTAAATATATTTAATCTCATCTACCTGCCATCGTCAAGTATTAACAAAATGCATTAACTGCATGCCATTTGTATACCTCTTGTAAGCAATTTTGTAATAAAAATCAAAAAATGAGAGAGAGAGCGAAATTCGAATTGTTTTGGCACATGTTATCCACACATTCGTCTATGTTCACTGTATACTTCTCTCCAGAGTAGCCAGCCTAACAGTCGCACGTGTATCATCCGACTTGATCTGTGCGGTTACCATACGAACGAGGATCAGAATCACACTCATTGACATCCTTCTCACAGTTATCACTTTTTAAGCCAGCTTGGCATACACAAACATATCCACCAACCTTATCTACGCATGACGCGTTGTTCTGCCATGGTCCAGATGCACACTCATCTCGAATATCTAACTCACAGTATGTTCCTCCATACCCCTCTGTGCAATTACACGTAAATTTATTAACGCCATCTTGACAGGTGCCAGTATTCAGACAGTCCACGCCGATACATTCATCGATGTCTGCATCACAGAAATCATCGGTGTAACCTGGAGCACAGACACACTCCAGGACGCCATTGTCATTTTCACCCAGGCATGTTGCACCATTGAGACAGGGGTCAGAGACACAGAAGTCGATCTCGAATTCACAGTTGGCACCGCTGTACTCTCTTGGACAATTACATTGATAGTGGTTGAGTTCATTCTCGCACGTGCTTCCGTGTTCACAGGGGTCTGAAGAACACTCGTCTATGTCGTCACAGTTCTCACCTGCAAAATGAATTTTAAAAGCAATTCGAGGATGTTGGAATATCGTACCTGATATTATTTTCTAGTTTTTTTTTTTCCTTTTTTTTTTAAATCTCAAGATATGTATTCTAAATTTAAAAAAACAAGTAGGTGCTAACTAAACATGTATAAATGATCAACTGTAGATGTATATGCTGTTACCTCGTGTACCAGCTGGGCAGTTACAGCTATAATCAGCCAAGAGATCTGTACAGACTGCGTTGAACTGACAAGGATCTGAATCACATTCATTGACCTCCTGTTAATGAAATAAAGAAGAAGATTGAATTAATTGATTCAGTAAATACTCACAGCTGACGACAGAGGGGGCTATTAGACTATATGTAGCATGCCCCCCTTACCCCCCCCCCCTCCCCCCCTCCCCCCCCCCCCCCCTCCCCCCTCCCCCCCCCCCCCCTCCCCCCTCCCCCCCCCCCCCCCCCACCCCCCCTCCCCCTCTCCCCCACCCGCCCCCATTTCAAAACTGTGTACAGGTCAAGGGAAACGAGCGTAAGATTAAAATTAATGCTAACTAAGTACAATAATATTATATACAGGAAGTACTTTCTGCCCACCACTGTCTCGACGAAGGGTATAAATCTTGAGCGGAGATTCTCTAGCGAAAAAGGGGAAATGTTTTAATATTAGGCCAGACTACTAAATATGATAAAAAATATGATCCAAAGCAAAGTCACTAGATCGCCCTCATGCTATGATGATTTGGACGCCGAGTACGACACTAAGCTAGCTCGGAAAAGAACTCGAAGAGCAACTTGGGACATAGGGCCTAATATAAAGACCTCATATATTTATTATAGGATTTCCCGTCCAAATTCGCGAGTTTATCATTCAATTTTCCCGATTTTGTATTTAATTTAGGATTTTGGTCAAAGGATTTCATAGATCTGTCATTCAATTTAGAAATTGCTCAACTAGCAATCAAATTAATCGTCACTTGTCGAGGCGTCATTTTTATCATTCAAATTAACACCTGTCATTCGTATTCGAAATATTTTTATTCAAGGTAGGAATTTTAGGGGGAAGAAATGGAACACAGGTTGCCATTGGGGTCTATTCTGTTATTCCATTTATTCATTTTCAGGACAATGCATATGGGTATAGTCTGACAGTAAGTAAGGAAGGGGCGAAATCAAGGGATATGGCATTTCTCCACGGATATGTTTATATACCCAGGAATGGTGGGGGTACCCTAAAAGGGGGGGGTGCGACACCCCCACCTGTCAGGATATTGTCGGTAAAATTGCGCTGCCGTCGGGGAACATGGGAAAAGGGGGAAGGGGAAGAATGAGAGGGAAGGGGAAAGAAAAGAAAAGAAACTAAAGAGAAGAAAAGAAAGAAAAAGAGGAAGGAGAGAAAAGAAAGGAAAAGGAGAAGGAGGGGTAAAAGCCTGAGAGAGGAGGGGTGGGAGTTAAAGAGGGAGGGGGTTGTTGGGTGGAGTCGTCGCGTCGAGGGAGCATAAAAGAAACGCAAGGACGGGTCAGCTGTGTCGGTATTCTTGCTCGATCCTCGTCTACTATATAAATGCAGAAGTTTGAAGTCGGTGATATGTATAATGTGGGTCGGTCGGCAATTTTGTTTTCCCTACGAACGGTGACTTTTTATTCGCTGTGACGACTTCGAGAGAGACTACAACTAGTCTTGTATATTCTCGAAGTTTCACCTTCCTAAAATTATCAGCGAAAGAAATCAGAGGTTTCAAATTTTCGGGGAAACTGAATTCAAACAAGGATTAGGAGTCGAGAACTGTATATAATTTAAGGAAACGTCAACGCGTTTCGCGTGAGAGGGGGGGGGGGGGGGGACCGTGAATTCAGACGAGATGAGAACGGTAAAACGAATCGTCTTCTTCCTCTTATAATGTAATGAAACGTCTAAGCTCCCCCCCCCCCCCCCGCCAATGAAAAAGGTCTAGCGACGCGCCCATGGGTGTGTGTGTGTGATTGACTCGTCATAATTATGTCTTCAGAATAATTTCGCCATAAATCTTATCGCGAGTGAGAGCGCTGTCATACCACAAAAAAAATATACTTACTGGTTGACGGGACAAACAGTTGTTTTCCCCGTTCCTACAACATAGATTCTCTCTGTCAGTTGCCATCTGCACACAGTGTGCGCAGACACACCAGTCGACATCGCCGGCAGGTTGCACGACTGGTGCAGCCATGTTGACAGCTGCCAGGATGTCTATGATGTCTATTAACTACCATTATGTGGAAAAGCAAGGTTCCAAGCTTGTGGTTTTTATTTCGAGGTTAAAGATTGAATTACCCAATTTCAAAAAATATGAATTTTGATATAATTCGCCCCTAATTTAAAAACAGGGCTACACTTCCTCCATCGCTAAAATCCTCTTACGCACTAGCTCTACTGTACGTCTCTGTCGTCTCCAATGTACTTCTCTGTCGTCTCCACATACAAGACCGGACCCCTTATTCAAAGTCATTTCTGCTTTCTTACCCTTAACTGCATCCTTCTGTTGTCCTGCATGTCCTGCAGGGCCCGCGCCTGATCAGCTTCTCGCTCTTGTCTATTTCCTACTTGGCCTACTCTGCGCCCTCGCCCACGGCCGCGGCCACGTCCGCGTCCGCGTCCACGTCCGCGTCCACGACCTCTTCCTCTCTGGACCGGCGGAGGCGTAGGCTTAGCCAACTTCTATTCATTTGTAAATAAAAAGTAACATTTTGCATTTTCAGATGCTGTTATCATCTGACATGTATACCCTTTTTTTGGTTATAACTCTAGCAACTACAAAAAATCGATCATATTATGAGAAACGAGTATTCAAAATTCTAGCACAATCTCTTTTTCCTCCTTTTTCTTTTTAAAGTAAATGGAAATAAAAAGAACTTTCATGGAAACTACTTCTATATATGGAATAAAAACAAGTACTACTTATACATGCACTACTACAATGTACTACAACTATCACACGCGGATCCGGGGGTTAAGGGGTCCCCCCCCCCCTTCCTCGGGCTAGCCACAAAAGTAAAAAAAAAAGGTTTTTAAATTTCGGGGGAGCAAAATTATTTTTTTCTTGTTTTGTTTGCTCACTACCCCCCCCCCCCCCCCACTGAGCGAAACATTGGTCGACGCGATTTTGAATTTTTAACCCCCCCCCCCCCCCCCCCCCCCCTTAGCAAAAAGCTAGATCCGCCCCTGACTATGATACTATTGATCATGATAATAAAATTACAATAAAAACAAAATACCAGTCCTATTTTGCCTAAATCGTACGAATCCAGTTTCAAAAATTGAAAAAAATGTCAGCTTATGAGATCGATGGCTAAAGACTTAGTTAAAATGATGAATCATGCTCAAAAATTGTGTGAGTCTAGTCTCTATCCCTATATATTGTACACGTCCTCCATAATGAAATTATGATGAAATTATGATGAAAAACAAGACAAACAACTTCCTTTCATGAAACATTTATAAACATATTGAGACCATCAAGTCCGCAGATGCAAGTATATAGTTGTTTTTTTCCTTAACAATCAAACTTAAATGCCGATGAATATCAATCAGACAAGTCTAATAAGTATAAGAGTATAAATGCCATAAAATAAAATATGATGAAATACACATGAAAAAAACAATCTTGAAAGAAAAAAAATGATCTATAAAAAGTGTGTAAGAAACGAGAATAGATTCTAACGAAAACTTATAGATTTGAAATCTAGAAAAAGGAATATAAACCCGAGATATACCCGCCAGCACTAAAACCGTCGAATTTGACCGCAAGACAATGAATTCGAATGACAAACTCGCAAATTTGGCCGGAAAATCCTATAGTATTTTCTATATGTTTTTTGTTTTTATACCTTATTCTTATCAAGTCACTGTCAATCTTCGTCATTAAATCTGTTCTAACGGGAATTGGCTCATTATTTGTAATCGAAATTAAACTGAAATTGAACAGAAGTATTCGTTTACCTATGGTAAAAGTAGACAAAAACACGTCAGGTCGCCAATGCGAGTACACGCTACATAGCTAGACAAATCGTTAGCTCTACACACGTACACAATCAACCATCCAAAAGCCAATCCAAATGATTATGTTCAAATAATGGCTTACTATATTGCAATTAGATCCCTGCCATCCTGAGTGACAAACCCTAGCTCCTGTAATATCATTACAATCATAGTGGCCTCCATCGTTGTCTCTCGCTGAACAATATGTGCTACAGCCTGAAGACGTTCCGTAGTAATTCACATCGCAGTAAACCTTCACTGCAACCCTCGTTCTAATAACAGAATAAAAAATAACACAACTTTTGAGTTTACCTATATGAAAATGCTTTTATTCTTATAATATCTCTTCTGAAAAAGCATGCTTTGTTTTTATACATAGAGATACTACATGATTAAACTGATAAAAGATACCGTCAACACAATCATAAATCAAATCACGTATTATTTGGAGTTGGATTTTGAACCCTCTCGAACACGTAAATTGTATAAAAGTTTTACATGGATGCAAAACTGATGTGTTACTACTCGTTATTCTTGTTTGAATGTTTCTAGCACACAGGTTTGATCATAGGCAAATATATGGCACTTTGTTTGTAGACCTCCCCTTTGATTGTACCTGCTATGTTGATGTGATCTTCAAAGTATACCATTAATAACAATATGATTCTGATTCGCACCAAGCTCCTTCATGATCTATTCACATACGCCTTGTCGTAGTCTAAAATCATCACATGAGCATCTTCTTCAGATTCCAAGAACCTAGTTACCTTCGAACTACAATATTATTAGAGTTCCAAATCCAAGTTGAGCTTCTTTTTTCTTTTTTCTTCTTTTTCCATTACTGCTCGACATGAGAATATGGCACTTATGCGCCTCGGAATAGAAGTTCCAGATAAATGGAGCAATACAAATGCTTAGTACCAAGAATAATCTCAAAGAAGAAACAGTTTGTGTATTTGAAGATGGACACTAAACTTGAGCTTAAACTTGAGTTCACTTACAGAGATCTTCCTGCTCCATCCAGTGTCACGGGGTGTTCTCTTGCCAAAGCTGATGTTCGATCGGGACTATAGCGGTAATTGTAGCCGTAATAATCTATCTTGTCGTTTGCATTAGCTGGATCATAATCCCAAACTTCAATCTTGGATTTGAATCCAGTCTATGAAAGATACAAGATTAACAGATTAATGATATGCAACATCCCTGCATATGCAGGAAAGAAAGGCAAAGAAAGAAAAGAAAGAAAAGGAAAAAAGAGGGGAAAAGAGAGTGAAAGGAAACAAAGAAACGGGGATGGAAGAGAGGAGAGAGGGGAAGGGTAAGAGCCTGAGCTGAGAGAAGAGGGATGAGCGTAAGAGAGGGGGTTGGGTGGAGTCGTCTCGTCGAGGGAGCACGAAAGATGTGTTTCTGTGTCGGGTCAGCTGTGTCGGTATTCTTTTTGGATCCACGTATACTATATCAATGGAGAAGTTTGAAGTCGGTGACATGTCGGTCGGTCGGTCGGCAATTTTTTCCCTATGAACTGACTTTTAATCCGGTGTGACGACTTCGAGAGAGACTACAACTATGATACTTGAAAAACGAGCAGTCACAGAAACTTTTGTTATTAATTTAGACAAGGATTCGTCGAGAAAGGTGTAAGGGAATCGTTTTCTTTCTCTAATAATTTAGTGAAATGTCAAAGCTTCCGCGCTTCTCGCGAGAGAGGGAAAACTGAATTCAGAAAAGGATTAAGAGTCGAGAACGGTATAAAGGAATCGTCTTCTTTCTCGAATAATTTAATAAAACGTCAAAGCTTTCGCGCTTTGCGCGGGAGGGGGAACTGAATACAGACAAGGATTGAGAGTAGAGAACGGTATAAAGGAATTGTCTTCTTCCTCGAATAATTTAAAAAAACGTCAAAGCTTGCGCGCTTTGCGCGGGAGTCCCCTGCACCAGCCCCCCTAGGGGCTCTGTAAATGAGTAGCACACTTCGCATGCTCACCACCGCCCCCACTTGAGTACTATAAATAGTTCATAGGAAAAGTAATGTAGCCCCCTACCCCGGGTTTATAAGGTTAAATTTGTAGAATTTTGGACATTGGCATTAATATATTTGTCGGTAATTGATAGCTCGTTCTGTCGGTAATCGGTGGCCTCTTTACCCCCCCCCCCCCCTCATTAAAAAAAAAGGTCTAGCGACGCCCCCGATTACATGTGATGGCTCAGTCTTTTTTACTATAATTAACTTTATTGCTTTTTCTTTTCATCCCTTCGCGTGCTCGCAAAATTCGCGAAACGGTATGGAATTGATCAGAAAAAGTTGATCATGTATCGTATAAGTATTGGTGTCTACTGCAAGGTTCTGGAGTCATTAAAATGATAAGAAATTTGGCCCAGTCTTGATAAATCAACACGTACGGTACACAGAAAGATGTATATGGAACTACACAAGCATAAGGCATAAAAATCAGGCCTCATTTTTAAGTTGTTATATTTAGAATATGGAGGCATTTGAAGAACTATGCTTTTCAGGGAACCTTTTTTTTTCTCTGATGTTCTTCCACACTTGCATAATAGCAATGATGACGCCAACACATTATGTTTCACCTGTCCCAAGAACTCAACCTTCTCTTTAAGCACTTGACTTGAATTACAAAAGTTGCGGGTTCGACCCCTTGACACGGCACTAATGTCTTTTGGCAAGACATTAATCTGCATTTGCCACTCCATACCCAGAAGAGAAATGGGGACCTGGTAGGATGACGACAGCCTTTTTGTTAGTAATTGCCATATGGCCTCACGGTGACCATATTGTAGGAATATTTCTCAGGGAGTGGAGATGGTGCACATTGTGCGAGAATGAATCCGATGAACGGTGTAATAGTATATGTAAGCGCTTAGAGACGGTATTTCGTATCAAGCGCTATATAAATCCAGATTATTATCATTATTATTATAATTATTTTAAAAAAAGATTGTACTCACCGACCATGAATTTATTGTCAATACAATTGGGTTGACTAGATTGCTGGCTAGAGATGATGGGAAGTTGAAATCATCGTTGTGTTTATAGAGTAGGTCCGTTTGAAACTTGCCATAAGGACAATGGTTCATAGCGGAATTCCTGAATAAAGGCAGATATTAAACGGGATGAAGGCTAAACATGTGAGGAAACTGCAGTGAGATGGTAAAACATGTTCATTACAATTCCAGTGATAGAAGCAACGGCATTTTAGACGGTACAGGGTCATCGATAAACATGAAGTGGTTAAATGTGCATAAATATTCAAATGTAGGACCTCAATTATATGCTGTGGTACATTTATTCAACGATGAAATGAGAATGACTTTGGGCTAAAGAAAATTATTTTCTTATTCTCAAATTAAACTGTCTTCAATAAAGGGTCTCATATTCAAACTGCTGCCTTATAGGTATTACAGATGCTAATTTAATCACTCATCACCATCATTACCATCAGCATCATTTAATTTATTATATAACAATCAACAAAAGTTATTGGTTAAAAACAAGGCTTCTTCGCTGCTTCGAATAAAGTTCGATACTGATCTCGTTTATGTTGATGCACTTCGAAATATCTTCTTTTTGATACCCTGTATAAAATTAAATTTTCTTTCAATTTTTAAAAGATGTTTGGATGTAATTGGGCACATTTGTTGACTAATTTATTTATGAGACATAAATAAATGCCATGATGGATCTTCTTACCCTCCATAGTCATCGAAGCAGAGACTAAATTTGTTGTCGCAACGACCACAAAAGAAGTCGCAACATCCCCCATTAAGTTCTATGCTACCTTTGTTCTCGAAGTCTACCAATCTGAAAGACACTTTCACCCTGCCATGGATCTGTGATGTGAGAGAAATGATAAAGGCAAAATTTTACACCTGAAAATAATTAGGTTGTAAACACACCAAAAATAATCAAATAAAGAAATCCAACTCTTTTTCTTTGGACAAAAACGTTTCGTTTTAGAGTTATTTGTTATAGGTGTGTACAAGGCGAGAGTGAAGGCTAGCAAGGGAAAGGGCTGGAGATGCTGCAGCCCCCTTACTATAATCCGATAAATAAAAATATGAATATTCAAGAAATCGTTTTGACGCAATAATCATCTGTTTTCTTTTTTGCTCTTCGCACTGGTTTAGAACTTCCCTAAAAAAGGGGGGCTTGAAAATGTCTTTAAGTGGGAAAATAACGAATATTAGTTGTCGAATCGACTAAGGAGCTATAGAGCCAGTAAGTAATTGTCTGATTTTTCAGACCATTGTACCGAATGGTCATACGTTTTCTGCTGTGCAAAGATTCAATCATTTAAATTTTGGCCATTACAAGAAGTGGATTATTGATGTAGACAAATGCTCATGTACCCTTTACAGCTCATTTTATGGATGTTATTACCAAAGATGAAAAATGCAAGTCAGTCACTCAATAGTGTCTGACAGTGAAGTCTAGCAAGTAAACGGGTTTCCTTGCATAATTTGAATATTAGGACACTGCTCAAGTTTAAATTTCACAGATAAGACATACATAACATATTCATAATTCCTGCAAAGTTCTACATAATTGTATGTTTGCCTGCAAAAGGGACATAGTATCTTTAAACCGTTTACGGGTTATAACAAAAGATACAGATGACCCTCCATCACAGCCTCTTGTGACTGACAGCAATTGGAGAGGACTGGAAATAATGATTCTGGGAAGAATAATTCGGGGAACATTTAAAAGTTGTTCTCCTTGTTGCTGTTGTTGTTCTTAGCCTTTCTGTTTTTGTTGTTGATGTTGTAGTCTATATTGATGTTGCTGTTGCTTACTACCCTTACTCAATCAACACTATGAAAGCCTGGAGATCGAAGGACGGCGGATTTCCGGAAATCATGTTTCCATTAATTTAAAAGGTAACATTGCTAAATGATAAATATTTCGCCCCCTACCCTTCAAAAACCCTGGATCCGCCACTCACATCTCCCCCACTAATATAGGATTTCCTGGCCAAATTCGCGTGTTTGTCATTCGAATTCATTTACTTTGCAATTAAGTTAGCGCAGATCAGCTTTGCCATGGCAATTATCATTCAATTTTCCAGTTTTTGTATTTAATTTAGGATTTTGGTCGAAGGGTTTCATAGATCTGTCATTCAATTTATAAACTGCTCAACTAGCATTCAAATTAATATTCACTTGTCGAAGCGTAATTTTTATCATTCAAATTAACACCTGTCATTCGTATTCGTAATATTTTTATTCAAGTTAGGAATGTTAGGGGGAAGAATTGCAACAAACTTTTACAGTTTTTAAATAATGCAGTTAAAATGCATTATTTGCCATTGGGATCTAAGCTGTTATTCTATTTATTTATTTTCAGGACAAAGCAGATGGGTGTAGTCAGACATAAAGTAAAGAAGGGGCGAAAACAAGGGATATGGCATTTCTGCACGGACATGTTCATATACCCGGGAAAGGTGGGGGTACCCTCAATCGCCCCTTTTTACTACAGACTCGGAATTTTACAAAAGTAATTCACATCGTCTCTTATACCCAGCACATCCCTCTGTTTTTCTTAAAGAGTTTCGGTGCATAGTTTACTTGCCTGCCAGCAGATCGATGGCTAAAGACATGGCTAAATAATGAATCATGTTCAAATTGTTGACTCTAGTCCCTACCCCAGTCACAATATTGTACCCTTCTTCCATAATGAAATTATGATGAAATTATGATAAATGTATGATGAAACATAAGACAAACAAATTCCTTACATGAACATTTACAAATATACTGAGACCATCAGGTCAGTAGATGCAAGTCGTTTTTTTCTCCTTAACAATCAAACTTAAATGCTAAGTATAAGTGTATAAATGCAAAAAAATGAAATATGATGAAATACACATGAAAAAACTCGCGAATTTGGCCGGGAAATCCTATATTAGGCATAATCGGTACACATATGTACTGTTTACGTTTACGCAAAGCCGATACAACGCTCGTCCGCGTAACCATGGCAACGGTTACGTGAGTGTAGAGCGTATAGCGTAGTGTATATTGCTTTCACACGTTGATGCAATTCGCAATCATATATGGTATCACTCTAGGAGAACTTGGATTGAAATAAACGATGGCAGTATTAAGAAGACAGCTTTTTCATGCTGTGCATTCAGCTGGCTTCATTTCAGACATCAAACTGGCATCCGAAACATCCATTGATGCATTATGTGCATATCATAATGTGGGTAACAAGTCAAACATTCCACAAAAACTCCTCAAGAGTTTGTCAAAGACTATTGGACGCTTTCTGTATCGTATGCGAGAGAAATGGAACAATTGTGGTCGTTACCAGGAATATTTCATGAAAGAAAACGAGGACTGGCTTAATCAGACATTGACATTCAATACTGAAGTCCACAGCCAAGACCCCTGCCACGTGAAGTCCAAGAGATGCTGAAAGACTTTCGGGTCATTTAAGACAAATATTCTCCAGACAGTGACTCGTAATGAGAAGCAGAAGAACCCATACATAGAGATATGGCAAAAACGTTATAAAACGTTCTAGGGTATTTCATATTTTTAAATCATAATCATTTATTTGATTATATTCCAAATCCCTTTGAACATCTTCTGAAATCAATCGATGTCTCATTCTTTAAATTCATTTGGAAAGGGAAACCCGATACAATAAACAGAAAACAAGTAGTTTGTAAATACGAAAATAGTGGACTAAAAATAGTTGATGCCGGAAACTTTTATAGAGAGAAATTTAAAAATGCTCCAATTGTGCGTCTTAGGTCAAGAAACCCCTTATAAGTTCCACTAATCAGTGTAATATGAATCTGTCTATGCGTTACAATGAATATTTGCCTTGTCCAATCAGAAAACAGTATTTTAATGAAGTCAGAGAAATTTGAAAATGCTCCAATTGTGTTTCTTAGGTCCAGAAACCCCTTATAAATTCCACTAATCAGTGTAATATGAAACTGTCTATGTGTTACAATGCATATTTGCCTTGTCCAATCAGAATACAGTATTTTGATGACGTCACACGGATTTGAAAATACTCCCATCGAATTCTATGGGACCGAAAAGCGGCGCCTATGTCTCGCTTTTTGCTACGCAGGCGAGACAAAAAATCATAACTTCCATATAAGTTATCCGATTTTACTCATTTTTTTTTTTGCTCTGCTTCTCTTGTTTTTTTGCATCTATTGAAAGCAAATTATTTTGAAGTGGATTCAGCCTTTAGATTATATACCACATTCAAGCTTTTCGTAAATATATAATATTGCACGATATATTTTCCAAATAAGTAAGGAAGTTATATTTTTAGCTAATGCTAAGTTCACACCGACGCCGAATTGATGGCGCATTAAATCGGCGAGCAAAGCAGCGGCAAAGCGTAACTTAGCATAACATATCTCAGGAGATCGTGAGATTTTTTGAAAAAATGACGCCGAATTGATCGCCGATTTAAAGCGCGACATTCGGCGTCGGTGTGAACTAGGCATTAATAAGATAAGATTTTGTGACCGGAAGGCATATGTGAACGGAGCTTTTATTAGGACTTATGGACCTACCATCTCCAGGCACCCAGAAACTATACAATTTTAGCCAATGAAAATTTTCAAGACTTTCGTTTGTCCATGACATCGGAATTCTCAAAACCTCAGGATACTAGTAATCATATTACTTAGCCTAACTTGATTTATCCACAGTCTTGATTTCATGAAACTTTCCTAACTCCCCAAACGGAGCTGACCGGACTACAAGCCTAGTTACTGCTCGGAGAGGGGGAGGGGGTGGGGGCACTTTAAAATTGTGTCTTTTTGGGGGGATAGGGGGCTTGAACACTCTCGGGCCTTGAAGGTTTTCGCGTCATGTAGTGTACAAAGGGGGTAATGCACTGATTTACTGTTTGAGTTAAGAAATATTAGAAATAATTGATAGTGTTTATATATCACGTACGCTTAAATATATATTTACATAACTATACGTTTTTGTTTAACGCTGATTGGAAATAGTAATTGATGATGGGGGAGGGGTTGGATGGTAGTATCTTCATTTGTACATTTTGTATTAATTTTTTCTTCTTTATACTTTTGTTCTTTTTTTTTTTTTAGTATTTGAATGTTAAGATTGTGTAATAATAATAATAATAATTCTAATACTGCTTGTTTACCCAGAGTAGCCTCATCAGTATTTATGCTGAGGTCCCTGCAATCAAAATTGTAATAATACGATGTTGGTCATAAAGGTGGCCTATTTACCCCAGTTTATGAAATGATTTTGACAATGATTTATTCTTAAAAGATCTAGATAATAGTATACATTCTCAGATTAAAAAAGAAGAAATAGTTTGCAAGTGTTTGTTTTACACGACTTCATGACTGCTAAAGTGTGTGCTACCAGGCGTGGATCAAATGCGTGGGGGGAGGGGGAGGGGCCTTGCCCCCACCCCCCCCCCGACAAAAAAGAGAGAGAGATGAAGGAAAATAAGGGAAAGAGGAGAAAAGGGAAAAGAAAGAAGAAAAAGAAGATAAGAAAAGGGGTAAAAGAAGGGGATCGGGGGAGGGGGAAAAGGCCTTGCCTCTCCTCCAGCCCCCTTCGCCCAAAAAAAAAGAGAGGAGGAAGGGAAAGGAAAAGAGGAAAAAGATATGCTTTTGCGCTCCTCTCGCCCCCCCCCCCCCCCCCCCAAGCGAGACCAAGCGCCAGATACGCCACTGGACACGACTGGCGTACTCCCCCAAACAAGAATAAAACGAGGTTTATTTCTAATTCGATTTCAGTGATTTATAAATGTTGTGAAATAATATAATTTTTAGTAAATTATACTGTTTTATGAGTTTGTTGGGAAATGACGAATTTCCAAAGTTACAGTCAAGCGAGAAGTATGCTTATTTAGAGATCTACATGTCAAGGCTCGCGGAACGGCGGAGCTCGGGGGCATAGGTCCCCCCCCCCCCACTATTTTGAAAAAGTATATTCAAGAGAAGTAGGGAGAAAGAGAGAAAAATAAATTGTGACCTGCCAGTGTCACAAAATAATGAGGTCTCAAAATATGATCAACTGACCGTAATTAAATGCCTAAAACCCCTGACTTTCCGGACGATCCACCCCTTTGACCCCACCAAGGGCCCTAGCTAAGGCGTGCCCCTGAATGCTTATCTGATCGTTATAAAATGCCTAAAAATCCCTGAGTTTCCGGGGTATCAAAATATGCTCATCTGGACGTAATGAATGCCCCGATAGCCCCCGAGTTTCATGGGGCTCAGCCCCTTGACCATCCGCCAATTTGTGACCTACCCGTGTCATTAATAAGGTATCAAAATATGCTCATCTGAACGTAATGAATGCCCCGATAGCCCCTTAGGTTCCTGGGGCTCAGTCCCTGGACCCCTCGCCAATTAGTGACCTACCCGTGTCAATAATAAGGTATCAAAATATGCTCATCTGAACGTAATGAATGCCCATTGACCCTGAGCTTCCGGGGGCTCCGCCCCTAGACTCCACGCTTATGTATGTTCCGCGAGCCTTGGCGTGCAGACCGGTCTCTAAATTAGCATATTTATCGCCTGACTGTAACTTTGGGAATTCGTCATTTTTCATAAAACAGTATGATTTACTAAAAACTATGTAATTTCACAATATTTGTAAATCACTGAAATCAAATTAGAAATAAACCTCTTTTCAATCTTTTTTTGAGGGTACACCAGTCCAGTGGCGTATCTGGCGCTTGGTCTCGCTCGTTGGGGGGAGGGGGGGGGGTGGTACGGGGCGATAAGAGCGCGAAAGGATATCTTTTCCCAATTTTATTTTCTTCTTACTTTTTATTTTCTTTCCCTTTCTCTCCTCTTTTCCATTCCCTCCCTCCCTTTTTTTTCTCTCTCTCTCTCTTTCTCTCTTTTGCTGAGGGGGGAGGGGGAGGCAAAGACCTTTCGCCCCCAATCGACACCTTGTTGGCGGGGAAAATCGCAACTGATATCCCCTACCTTTCTTCTTCCTCATTTTTTCTCTTTCCCTTTCTCATCTCTTTCCCTTCCCCTTCCCTTCCTTCTCTCTTGTTAACATTTGCTGGGGGGGAGGCAAAGGCCTTTCACCCCCTACCCGAACCACATGTTGTTGGATGGATTAATTGCATCTGACCCCCTCCCTTTCTTTTCACCTGTTTCTTTTCTTCTTTCCCTTTTTTGTTCCCTTTTAGCTCTCCTCTTTCCTTTTCCCTTCCTACTCTTTTTCTGTTGTCCCCCCCCCCCCCCTGAGGATCAACAAATAAATAATTGCTGGCTAGAATATCGTAAATGATATCCCCCTTCATTACTTTTCTTCTTCCTTTTCCCCCCTTCACTTTGTCTCCTTTTCTCCTCTTTTATTTCCCTTTCCTTCCTTCTCTCTTTTTTGGGGGGAGGGGGGGGGGCAGTCTCGGAGGCAAGGCCCTCAGTCGCCCCCCCCCCCCCCGGCCCCCGCCGATCTCTTTTTCCCCTCTTGAATTGTTCGTCTTCTTCCTCTTCTTTCTTTCCTTTCTCTCCTTTTTCCCCCTCCCTTCTGTTCCTTCTCTCTCTAGCTCTCTCTCTCAGGGGTGATAGTGAGCCCTAAAAAAAAAATAGGTTTTTTGTTTTCCCCTCAACCACGCCCCCCTTGAGTAAAACAAAAAGGGAGATGATTAGCGGGGAAAAAATGGCATCTAACGACATTCCCCCCTTTCGAGTAAGAAAATTGGGAAAATTGGGTAAAAAAATAGGGCAAAATAGGGAAGAATAGAGAAAATAAGGGGGAAATCGAGAAATCAGGATAAAATCCGGGAAACCGATTTAAATCGGGTTTTTATCGGGCCTGCTCTCTCTCTCTCTTTTGGCGGGGGAGGTGGAGACCCCTTTGGCCCTCCCCCTGGATCTGTGCCTGGCCGTGGGTGTGTCCCCCATCCAATATGTACTGACCTGCATACAGTTTTGTAATAGCGAGCAGGCCCCGTACGTACTGAGCTGAGCAGCTTTGTAACAGCGGACTTGATTGGTTGCCTTAAAAATCAATTTACGAGCGTACTGCGCATCCGTCTGGAAAAGGGCACACGTGTGCTAATAAACTAGCAGACGTGTGCTATCGCACCTTGCACACGTCTGATAAACAACAGGCGGTGATTGGTCAATTAGCAGACGTCTGCCTGTTATTTAGCAGACGTGTGCCGCATTCCATACCTCTAATATCCTTAATCACCGTCTATCCTCCGTGCGTGTTCATGTACAGCGCACGGACTGGTTGGTCCGCACAGGACATCGATAAGGCCCCCCCCCCCAAAAAAAAAAAAAAAAAAAAATCTTTTGGTTTTCCTCGACCGCCCACTCGTCATTTTCGGGCCGCTCGTCATTTTCGGGCCGCTCGTATTTTTTTTTTTTTTTTTTTGGGGGGGGGAGCAATCTTAAATGCCAAACATACCATTTTATGCATTTGCAAGGATCAAAATCAAAACTTGCCATTTTTATTTTTCTGTGTCAAAATGCCGTTCATTCAAATCAGGTTCTGAGCATTCTTAAACTCATTTTAAAGCCCATCTGTACTAGTTTACAAGAGGCATTAGACCACCCTTGCAAGGTCACTGGACAGGTGGTTATCTCATCAAATCAGCTTTCAATTAATATAAGATAAAAAGGATAATGGGGAACCAATGGTCACCGATAGGGCATTGTTTGCTACATTGTTTGCTACATAGCAAGTAGTCATATTCTGATGACCCACGCATATCGTCTGCGTCACCGCTGTTGAATATGTTGGAATACACATGGTGTTGCATTTACCGTGTTCCTGACCGGTATAAGGAAATAAAACAAAGGAAACAGTGATGGTTTGAAAGTTTGTATATTTATCATCACAATGAACCAACTTACTGTTTGATGCAGTAGCGTTTTCATATATTTTTTAATGCTGCATATCGTTAAGTTGCTATGTTTTTTAGACTGTTTTAAATGCTCTTTTTAAAACATGTTAAAGCGAAGGTTGAGTTTGGGAAGAGGTGAAAAATAATTTGTGAGCGTTACTCATTCTTATTATGCAAGTGTGGAAGAACATCAGATAAGACATGTTCCCTGAAAAGCATGGCTCTTCAAATGCCTTCATATTCTAAATATGCATGTAACATCGTAAAAATCGGGGGGCCGGCTTTTTACGCTACGTGTTCGTGTAGTCCCATATACATCTTTCTGTGTACAGTGTTTGTAACTTTACCAAGACTTTATTTCTTATCATTTTGATGATTCCAGAACCTTGCAATACACACAAATTCTTATATGCTAGAAGATCAACCTTTTCTGATCGATTCCACACCGTTTCTTTCACAATGCAATCGCATGACCAGAACTCAACTTCATCTAAAACAATGATATCTTGATGTTTTGTAAAAATTATGGTGGCTCCTAAGGGACACGCATACGCAAAATTTGACGTATACCCATGCAACAAATTTGACGTATACCTATGCAAAAATTTGTGGATTTTTACGTCAAAGACGTGAAAATCCACAAATTTAACGTATGCCTTTGCTTGGTCATTTTTTCGTTTTTCTGTTCTCAATGGCCCTGAAGGGACACGCAGACATGAAAATCTGCTGAAAAATCTGCGTCAAATATTCACGTCTGCGTCTCCCAAAAGGAACACGCAGACGTGAATATTGGACGCAGATTTTCTCGCTCTGTCGCTCTCTCTCCTGTCCTTCCTCCCTTCCCATTCTCTCTGTACTATGTGTATTCGAATTCGAGAGAGAGAGAGAGAGAGAGAAAAGGAGAGAGAGGGAGAGACAGATTGGGAGAGAGAAACGTTGAAAGAGTAGAGAGAGAGGAAGAGAATAAACAGATTGGGAGAGAGAGACGAGAAAGAAGAGAGAGAGAGGGGGACATTGGGAGAGAGAAAGGAGGAAAAGAGTCGAGAGAAGAGAGTGGTGGGACATTAGGTGAAAGAGGAGAGAAATAGAGAGAGATGGAAAGAAAGAGAGAGAGGAGGGGGGAGCAAATGGCAACAAGATGCACGAAAAGAAGTAATTGCTTGGCAATGAGAAAAGAAGAAAATCAACAATTTGAGCTAAATTCAATGTATTTGTATTTCTTTGTGATTTTGTTGTCTATATTTGTCTGAATTGAAATTGTAAACATAATGTTTAGGAGCCACCATACTCTACTGCTCTCTATCCTTCTCTCTTCACCTTCTTTTCCCCCTTTCTCTCACTCCTCTATTTCCCTCCCTTTTTTTATCTCTCTCTTTACGATTTCGTCATAAAAATGGTTTATGTACCAATTTTGATTGTTACTGTTTCATAACTTCCTCTCTTATTTTAGTCATCTGATTGTCCTCAAAAAATAGTAATGATAGTGAATGAATTAACACGTACATTGCAATGTCCTCTGCTTGTTGAAAACAATAACAAGTGTGACTTTAGACACACTTATAGGGTCTGCAATTAGAAGACTATGAATCTGGACTGAGTATGAGATACTAGCTGGTAATCCATTTATCAGTAACTAGGGGCAGACCCATATACGCTTATCTTCTTGGTGAAAATCTGCTGGAAAATCTGCGTCCAATATTCATGTCTGCGTGTCCCTTCAGGGCCATTGAGTACAGAAAAACGAAAAAATAACCAGGCAAAGGTATACGTCAATTTTGTGGATTTTCACATCTTTGACGTGAAAATCCACAAATTTGTTGCATAGGTATACGTCAAATTTTGCGTTTGCGTGTCCCTTAGGAGCCACCATAAAAGATAGATTATTTGGTCTATATTCTTTATATTGGTACATAAATGAAGAAAATCCATAGAGAAACATTGATGCAATCGTAATTTTCATGTACCAATGTTTTATGCTTATTGTCCGTTTTTACCGTACATAGCTTGCATACGACTTGTGTAAATACGAGCGAATTTGCGAGCGCTGCGGACTGACTGTTAGCTGTTGCCACATTCCAACTAGTCAAAATATAAATAAATGAGAGGAGCACAAATAAATATATTCTTACCTCTAGCACAAATCCAGCAAGTATAAGGCTCCTGATTAGTGTATAAATCCACATCATGGTAGCGAAAATTAGACAGGTGTTGCAAGCTTTGACGGTTATGATCTCCAGAAAGTATGCAAAAGTACCTAATCGACTTTGGGCTTTCCCTTTGCAATGGAGTAATACTGCAAGTGCATGCCATGCCGTCGGATATAGCGCTGAATTGACATTTTTACCGAAATCGAGTTGTTTTGCACAGGCGCGGATCCAGGATTTCTCAGGGGAGGGGGCCCAACTTTTTTTTTTTTTTGCTTCTGAAAATTTGAAAATCGCGCCGGCCGAAAAGTCGCTCAGTGGGGGGGGGGGGGGGGACGGGGGATAGTGAGCACATTTTTTTTTTTTTGGTCCTCGAAAATTTAAAAATTTACACCCCCCCCCCCCGAAAAGGTAAAAATCACGTGTTTTTACATGATTTTTTTCTCAAGGGGGGGGGGGCAGCCCCCCGGCCCCCCCCCTGGATCCGCCACTGGATTTGCATATCATGCTAATTTGCATAATCATGAATATTTACTAGCAAAAAAGCCAATCACAGAACCTGTCTCATGAAAATGCATCTGTGTAGAAAATAAATAGGAAAAAAGTGTGTCAGATTAAAGTGTGTCAGGTAGGTCAGAAAGAAGTGGTACAGTAAATGGAAACACCCCTCGGTTCGTTTCTTCGAGCTGACTGAACGGTGCATGAGATAATAATGGTACGCAAACAAAAAATAAAAAGAAATCGACTTTAAAAATTAAAAAAATTGTTATTACTATCTGATTTTGTATTATCCTTAATCTACAAAGTGTTTTGTTGTCATGAGCATCATGGAGAAATTGTCATTACAATGTCTAACCCAATGGTTTTAGATTATATAATCCATATATACATTCGATAATCTATAATTACATGTTCAATGAACGGAAGGTGGAATGGGTGTACAATAGTCAGGGGCGGCGGAGCGACTTCCAAAGTGGGGGGAGGGGGGCATCAACAAAAAATGGGCACTTCTTTCTGGAAAAAAGCGCACCTAGAAAGGGAAATCTCAAAGCGAAAATAAACATTTGTTTAGACATTGGTATATACCCCTACATTGTGATTATAATATCAGGAATGATTTCAATTTTTTTTCTCTCAATACACCATACAAGATATTGCTTAAGCATCATACTTTGCAGCTAGGTGTGATGGATTGAAAAGTCATTTGCAGACAAGGAAAGGGATCGAGGGAAGAAAAAAAAGGTTTGCGGGGTCGCAGTGCTAAAAATTGCATCGTATAAAGAGGAAAAGGCCCAAACCTGATGGAGTTATAAGCACATTCTCTTAACGAAAGATTGAAAATGCCTTTGATAACTAACATGAATATATCATCTATAAATGTTAGCGAGCGTAGCGAGTGATCTTTGCGGGAAACTGCTGTTAGTCTCTTCAAATTAGAGGCGCGTTTAATGATGAGAGAAAGAAAAGGAGCACGTGTCAGAGTACAAAGGGTAATTATTAGAGGTGAAAATAAAGGCACTTCTTACACCTTCAAAAAGGGGCACAACCAGGGATTAAAAAGAGCACTTATGAGAATGGGAAATGGGCATTTGTTGACGGATACGGGGCATCCATCAGATTTTGATATGGGCATTTATAAAAGGTGAAAAGGGGCATATAGGAAAAGGTGAAAGGTCCCTCTTAAGAAAGGAAAGGGGGCATGTTTCTTTGTTAAAAAATATAAGATGTGAAAAGGGGAACTAATCGCACCTGAAAAGGGGCACTGACCAGAAATGACTTGGACACTTATAATAAAGGAAAATGTGCATTAGCTGAAAGAAAAGGGGCACCGATCAGATTTGAATAGGGGCAATTATCGGAGGGGAAGGGGGCACTTATTTGAAGTGAAAAGGAGTTACTTCTCGTACCTGAAAAGGGGCATTTATGAGAAGGGTAGGGGGCTCTTCTTTTTTAATGGGGGCACTTATCATTAGGAAAAGGGGCTCATTTGGAAGTATGAGGTACGCGTTTAAAAAGGGGAAGGGGTACTTCCTATAAATAAAGAAAAAGGGGCACTCGTCAAAGTAAAAGGGAAACCTCTCAGATTTGAATAGGGCAATTATCAGAGGTGAAGGGGCTTTTATCAAAAGTGAGAAGGGGTACTTCGCGTACCTAAAAGGGGCACTTACTAGAGATTCAGAAGGGCACTTATGAGAAACGAAAATGGAAACGTATTGCAAAGGAAAATAGAAACTTTCGAAGGAAAAGGGGCACGTGTCAGGATTAAAAGAGGCACTTATCCTTTGTAAAAAGTGGCACTTTTCCTTTGAAAAAGGGGTACTTTTTGTACTTGAAAAAGTTGGGGGGACTGTACTCCCTGCCCCCGGGAGAGCCGCCTCTGATAAAAGTACATGTATACTAGTACAAGATTAATTTACATCATCTTGCAGCTTGATATTAAGAGGCGTATATAGCAGTGATTGTTACGGAAGTTGTATTGTTATATTTCCGAGGTCCAGTAAACAACTTTAGCCGGTGACGAATACTGATGTCGCAATGTCACCAAAAAAAATCCCTTAACATGAATTTTTACACGGTTGGGTGTTTCTGAAAGAACATACATTTTTGCTAGCCTAGTATTTTTTAAGACAACCCTCGATATACACCACTGGGACAAGATCAATGTTCTAAATGAACTTTGGATGACTTAGCTTGATTCAGACGTGGATCCAGGGGGGGCGCCGAGCCTGGACCCCTGGCAAAAAAATGTTTTTTTTTAAAGATGGTAACGTTAATTTTACCTTTTTTTAAACAAAAAATGAAAATTTCCCCCCCCCCCCCCCTCCGGCCAAAAAAAGAGTAAAAGAGTAGAAAGCGGTTTTTGTTTTGCTCCATTATTATTTTGTTAGTGCTCACTACCCCCCCCCCCCCCCACCTCCATTAATTCATCTCTCTCTTTCTCTCTCTCTCTCTCGCTCTCTCTCTTCCCCCCCCCCCCACACACACACACTCTCTCCCCCTCTCTCTCTCTCTTTCTTTATTCATCTCTTAATCAATCTCCTTCCCACACTTTCTTTTTGTATTTACTCATGAGCAACGGTTGGTGTAATGTTGAGACTTGAGAAAGAAAGAGAGAGGGAGCAACTATCGAGAGACAGAGGTGAGAAAACCGTGATGCAATGCTTTCAGAAAGGTCCGCATCACATTAAACGTATAGACCAGTTTTGGAAACGGCCCCCCGCCCCCTCTCAAAAAATGAAATGGAAGCTCTTATTACCAATCATGTGAAAGAATATGTTTTGACTAAAACGTGATGATAAATATTTGCCGGGAAACCGCCTACTAATTGATATATTTGGTAAATTATTATATCTATCCGGCCTAGATAGATATCCCGTAGTCCCATTTAGATCTCTATGTGTACAGTGCTCGTAACTTTACCAAGACTGGGCCAAATTTCTTATTAATTTGATGATTCTAAAACCTTGCAGTACACACAAATACTTATATGCTAGATTGTCAACCTTTTCTAATCGATTCCACAACGTTTCTTTTACAATGCATTCGCATGACCAGAACCTTTAAATGCACTATTAAACAGAGACACAGTTTAAAATGTTATTTACATGTATTACAATCAATGATTAGATTCAAGGCACGTCATTGACACGTAATAGTTAATCAGTGCAATAGAACTATTTTATGACGACATTAAATTACAAGAATTTAAAAAAAAAAAAAACTTATTGCGACAAGTTTGTCATCCAAGTTTTATGTCTTCCTTCCTTTTTTGTTCATTACAACTAAAGCTATGAATTGAATTAAACATTTCCATAGCGATAAAAAGATTCATTCGGAATACTCTTTTTCAATATGAACTACAGTATATCATTACCATCAACCAGGGGCGTAGACAACGGGGGGGATGAGGGGGATGCATCCCCCCCCCCACCTCACAAGGTGGGGGGGATGGCATGTACAATCATCCCCCCCAGGTTTTGGGGAATGATATTTGCTTACTTAATAAGTCATAATGATGATAATAATAGTAATAATAATAATGATAACAATTATAATATTAATAATAATAATAATTATGATGATGATAATAATAATCCTCATCATTATTGTAATTGTGTTTATTGTTATTAGCCGCATTCACACGGTGAAAGCCAATTCAGACGGTAAAAAAAAGAAAATCTTACAAGTATTTTGTGGTTATCTTGTGGTTTGGAAACCACAAGATAACCACAAGATTAGACAGGCGCGGATCTACGGGGGTGTGGGGGGGGGTTAGGGGGTTTAAACCCCCCCCCCCCCTTGGGCGGCCCAAAAAAACAAACAAACAAAAAAAGGGGAAAAAAAGAAGAAAAAAAAAAGAAAAAAAGAAAGAAAAAAGAACGCACGCTGGAGAGAAACCCTTTCAAGTGCAAATATTGTGAGAAGATATTCAACTCATCTGGTAACTTAACCAAACATATGATAACTCTGGATATAACTGTGTATTTAACTGTTACTTGATTTAAAAAGACGTTATCATGCACTGCTTTTTATGGTCTCCATTGTGTTAATAGATGCCAGGAAAACATCACTTACGGGGTTCAAATAAACACCCCAAAAAAAATCGGCTCGCCGCTTCGCGGCTCGTGGACGATGCTCCGCATCGTCATTATTTTGGTCAACCCCCCCTTAGCAAAAAGCTAGATCCGCCCCTGAGTCATCCCCCCAGGTGTACGAACCTGTCTACGCCACTGCCATCAACAAGTTCTTGATAAACAATGCTTTATCGATTTACTGATTGAAATTGTCAATTTCTAATGCAATGTACACTGTAAAAAAGAATTTGTTCATTGGTAATTTGTACGTATTTTTTCCATGTAGAATTTACTTGAAAACATTAGTTTTGCCACTTACGCACTAAATTTAAGTCTTGCTAACTCAAACTTTCAATTTAGTAGAACATACGTGGAATATTTAAGTAAAATCAAATACATAAGAACTTTAAGTAATTTCAGCTTGTATTAATTTAGTCATTTTAACTCAAAATCAGAAATTATACGTATTAATCAAACAATTTATGTTGATTATTCTTATCTTTTTAAAGTAAGGACCGATGCAGTGCGTAATAGAAATATTTACATAATTTATGAATATTCATTAAGACCAAATTAAACTCTTTTTAAAATAAAACAATTCTTTTTTGTGGTTGAATGAAAATTTAAGGACTTTAAAACATTTACTAATTCATTTAACACGGCTAAGCAAAGACAAGACAATTTTCAATTGTTACCCAGTTCAAAACAAATAAAAACTTGATATTTCAGGAAATTGTCAACCAATTTTCCTTTTAAGATGCTACGATCAAGTATATATAAAATTTGGAGCCTTTCAATATGTGTCGAATTGAAGCGTATGTAATAGTTTGTGATGGTGGTAGATATATATATACGATTAAATCTTAAATAGAAGTAGTGAATGATTAGTGGATGTTACTTGTTAGATTAGATGGGTACCAAATCGTGCGATATGTAATCCTATCATAGCTTTTTTTTAATTATCTAAAATGATTACAATACCTAAATTATTTACGTTAATGTAACTCGATTTAACTGAGTAAAAATTTATTCAGCAAAATAAGTAAATTCTACTTAAGATGCCGTAGGTAATATTTACTTAATAAAAATAAGGCAATTCTTTTCCTCAATTTTATTGAGTTTTTTCGACTATTATTTTTTTACAGTGTATACAACCACGCTATAAGTATAGAGAAAGCAACATTAATTGAGAATGATGGATGGAGAGAAGACGAAATATAGATAGAGAAAAATAAAGGAACATGAGATAGAGAGAGATAGATAGAGGGAGAGAGAGAGAGAGAGAAAAGGAGAGAGAAAGAGGGGGAAAGAGAGAGAGAGAGAGATATAATGGAAGAGGGAGAAGGGGAGAGCGGGGGAGCATGAACTATGATTGAGACAGGGGTATGAGAGGCAATTTAGAGGCTGTTGAATATTAAGCTTGTTAAAACGCTGGGCTCCCACAAATTCTAAATAGCTCCGGGTTATTATGACACTTGGTGCGCTTATGAGTCATAAATAACCTTTTTGTACAAGAAAACTGATAATAAAGAATCTGAAAGGTGCTCGCGGTAAAAATTCCCCACAGTCTATTGATGTGCAATACAATAATAAGTTTATGAACTTTGAAACGGAATGTATTTTGACTAGTTTTTAGACAAATAAAGCGAATTGAATGTTATAAAGCAATTCAAACATAACAACTTCATACTCTAGACTACACTCTTATTTCCACGGCGTCAAATTTCACTCTAAATGGCGTCAGCTGGGAGTCAACTCTATTCCTAGTCAAAGCAGGGGCGGATCTAGCTTTTTGCTAAGGGGGGGGGGGGTTTGACCAAAATAATGACGATGCGGAGCATCGTCCACGAGCCGCGAAGCGGCGAGCCGATTTTTTGGGGGGTGTTTATTTGAACCCCGTAAGTGATGTTTTCCTGGCATCTATTAACACAATGGAGACCATAAAAAGCAGTGCATGATAACGTCTTTTTAAATCAAGTAACAGTTTAATACATAGTTATATCCAGAGTTATCATGTGTTTGGTTAAGTTACCAGATGAGTTGAATATCTTCTCACAATATTTGCACTTGAAAGGGTTTCTCTCCAGCGTGCGTTCTTTTTTTTTTCTTTTTTTCTTTCTTTTTTTCTTTTTTTTTCCTTTTTTTTTTTTTTTTTTTTTTGGGCCGCCCAAGGGGGGGGTTGCAACCCCCCCAACCCCCCCTGGATCCGCCACTGCAAAGTGACACGGATTCCGAATCACCTTGACTCTGAATTGAGTCAATTCTCAGCTGATGCCACACAATCCGAGTAAAATTGATAATATTAGAGTTTCGGTTATGAAAATTACTTCAAAAACGAAAAGTATATTGCAAATTCGACTTGTAGAAATAATAAATTCACAAGAAAATGTTTTCAATTCAGAAATTTGTTTACTAAAAATGATATTTTTTCTGTATTTGTTTTTCTTTCCATGAGTGTCAGAAATGAATTATTGATTTGTTAGTTTTCTGTTAACTCAACATTTCAACAATACTTGTATCTTGAAAAGCCAACTTTATTTATGTTATAAATGTAAATTACCTTGAATATATATTTGTTAATTTGTTTCAAATGAAAATCAATAAAATCCCTGTGGAGGGAAAAAATATGGAGAAAAAAAAAATTGATTCGGAATCCGTGTCACTTTAACTAGGAATAGAGTTGACTCCCAGCTGACGCCATTTAGAGTGAAATTTGACGCCGTGGGAATAAGAGTGTAGTTTGTCACCACGTTGACAACTTATACACCAGATCGTATATAGTACGCACGCAAACATTATATTTTACCTCCTCATAAACACTGAAAAGAAAGAATACAAATATGACAAGAAATTGCCACATTTTTAGTCATAAAAATTGTGTATTATATGCATGAATATAAAAACCATCTACATAATTTTTGTTTACTGATAATAACAATCCTTTCTTATTGTCAAAACCTAAATCCCGTTGATGCTTGAATGTACTGCACCGTATCAACTTTGCGGATGAAAACAACAGTGGTCAATGTGACACTACTTCACCTTCATAATTAAGTTCGAAAACAGTGAAAGTTTGAAAAGAAATCAATTTTTCTTTCTAACTGTGTCTTTATTATCTCTGTTTCCTACTTCAGTTCACAATTAGGCAAAGACAACAATTACCTTATCGAATAACGAGTATCGTGTCATGACCTAGTGTCATCATACATATTAATATGATTTCCTCCTTGTGCTTTGTTTTTGTCAGTTGGTTTGTTTATGAAATGTTATACATTTTAATCACCTTCATGCTATATTTTGCAGGTCTTCTGGGTGCACCAGTTGGTCGGGAAGAGGGACCATTACGGTTACAGTGATTAAGTTTGCTTTCCTCTTCCCCGGCAGCCAACTGATGCACTCAGAGGACCTCCAGGAAGATTGTGCATTTATAATTGACATTCTCTTAATGTTTGTTTACTTATATTTACATTGTTACATTTTTTGTGAATTGCCGAATAAATAATAAATAATAAATAAATAAACGTTTGATAAAATACTGGATACTGCAATTGGTTGTACTTGTCTCAATAATCCTCCCCCTCCCCCCCCCCCCCCTTGCTAATTATGTAAAGCCATTCTTGAAGCTTAAGGGCATCATTACTGCCCCTGGGCTTAATGTCACAAATACTAGCTTATTCCAAGCGATTGTACAAAACAAACAAAACATATAAAAATCTTTTTTCATGTTCAGCAAAAGAAAGTCAATAATTGTCATATTATTTTGGATAGTAAACTTCCATCTGAAAGTAACTGTTGACTGCAGGTCATAGTCCACCCAAGGGGGTAGCTAGCCCCAAATCCTATTTTCTGTAGTTCACTTTTCAAGCACTTGTGCTGTATCCAGAAATGTTGGATACAGAGACACATGAAAGTCTTGAAAAACTTCTGCATATTGATTCAGTTCCATCATAGTTCCGAATCTGATTCAGGTGGACCTTTGAATGTACCCATGGTCGAGTTGGAAAAGTTGGCCTCCCACGAAGCTACATCTTCCGTTACCGGTACAGCGCCCTCTAATCTCAGCTGGCCGTTCGTTGGAGGTGAACCGAACGCTGGGTTGATGAACCGTGTGACTTCGCGTTCTAACTCTGCATGCTCATAAGCTTCGGATTGTTTTCTCCTACATCAAAAATAAATTAAATTCAACAAAATAAGATATCATCTGGGAGGCGATGAAAGGATTCCCCCCCCCCCCCCCCCCATTACAATATTAGCGAGCTTTCGATTTAGGCACCCGACGTCGGCTACTACGAGGTACTGGAGCGTGGAGACGTTGCGCAACTCACGTCCGTTCCCTTCGCGGCAGTGCTTTCGATTTTTCACGTCGGTGCTTGCGTCGGTCACGTGACCAATTTTTTTAGATCAGGTGATTAAATCAGGTAATAAAATCAGTGCGCCAAAATCTGATACGAAGAATAACATGAGGATGACAGAAATAGAAAGTTAAAATGATAAAACAAAACATAACATAAGAGAAGGTGATAGAAGGAAGAAACAAAGAATAACATAAGGAAAGACAGAAAGAGAAAGTGATAGAATGATAACAACAAAGAATAACATAAGAGAAGGTGATAGAAGGAAGAAACAAAGAATAACATAAGGAAAGACAGAAAGAGAAAGTGACAGAATGATAAAAACAAAGAATAACATAAGAGAAGGTGATAGAAGGAAGAAACAAAGAATAACATAAGGAAAGATAGAAAGAGGGAGTGATATAATGATAATAACAAAACAAAACATAAGAGAAGGTGATAGAAGGAAGAAACAAAGAATAACATAAGGAGAGACAGAAAGTGATAGAATGATAAAAACAAAGAATAACATAAGAGAAGGTGATAAAAGGAAGAAACAAAGAATAACATAAGGAAAGACAGAAAGAGGGAGTGATAGAATGATAAAAACAAAGAATAACATAAGAGAAGGTGATAAAAGGAAGAAACAAAGAATAACATAAGGAAAGACAGAAAGAGGGAGTGATAGAATGATAAAAACAAAGAATAACATAAGAGAAGGTGATAGAAGGAAGAAACAAAGAATAACATAAGGAGAGACAGAAAGTGATAGAATGATAAAAACAAAGAATAACATAAGAGAAGGTGATAGAAGGAAGAAACAAAGAATAACATAAGGAGAGACAGAAAGTGATAGAATGATAAAAACAAAGAATAACATAAGAGAAGGTGATAGAAGGAAGAAACAAAGAATAACATAAGGAAACACAGAAAGAGAAAGTGATAGAATGATAAAAACAAAGAATAACATAAGAGAAGGTGATAGAAGGAAGAAACAAAGAATAACATAAGGAAAGACAGAAAGAGAAAGTGATAGAATGATAAAAACAAAGAATAACATAAGAGAAGGTGATAAAAGGAAGAAACAAAGAATAACATAAGGAAAGACAGAAAGAGGGAGTGATAGAATGATAAAAACAAAGAATAACATAAGAGAAGGTGATAGAAGGAAGAAACAAAGAATAACATAAGAAGAGACAGAAAGGGATAGAATGATAAAACAAAGAATAACATAAGAGAAGGTGATAGAAGGAAGAACAAAGAATAACATAAGGAAAGATAGAAAGAGGGAGTGATAGAATGATAAAAACAAAGAATAACATAAGAGAAGGTGACAGAAGAAAGAAACAAAGAATAACATAAGGAAAGACAGAAAGAGAAAGTGATAGAATGATAAAACAAAGAATAACATAAGAAAAGGTGATAGAAGAAGAAACAAAAGATAGCAAGAGGAAATAATAGAATAATAAAAACAAAGAATAACATAAAAGAAGGTGATGAAACTACACTCACGTTGACGTTTTCACGGCGACGTCGATTCACATAAATTGCCCCCGACTCCCGTCGGGTGATTTGGAAGGGAACGTGGGCCCAGAAGCTCACGCATGCGCAGGGGATAAATATGACGTCACGCGTAGTAGCCGACGTCGGGTGCCTAAACTCGAAAGCTCGCTATTGTACAATATGCTATCAATGTCTCGCATTGTTATCTCAACTGAAAAGCAACTAGAGAAGTTCATAAACATACATTATTTAATATCATCGTCACTCTTAAACACATTATTGTTACCAAAGGTCATCATAGTTCACTATGCTTTTTAATCTACATTTTATCTCCTCCTTATCTCTTCATTCAACCCTTCCAACTTATTTTGTTATGACGAGCCAAATTTGAGGCTCACAGAACAGGGCAGTGCTTTACTGTCCATACGTATACATAAGTAGGCCTAATGTGATTAGAGTTGCATATGGAATACCCTACCTTTTCCTGTAAATATATGCGAATAAGACCAAAGCTATTAGGATGAGTAGTCCAATGATACAGAAGACAAACCAGTTCTTTGACATCCATTGCTGTAGAAAAGAAAAAGAATAAGGTCAGGCAGTCTAATATTTATAAATAGATGCATAAACTAAAAAGAAGAATCTTGAATAAAGATGCGATATCATAATAGTATCATGTACATAACTTCTATTATATTACATTCGAGAAACACGGCTTATAGTTTGTGCAGTACTTAATTGATCTGTATTTATAAATTGAAATATCAGATTGTGAAATGTTTAAAGAAATTTAGATAATTCTTTAAAGATTTTGTCAGATGTAAGATACAACATTCCGGATGATGTTACAAGGGTGCATACAAACTCTAAAGCCAAGCAAATCTTGATGAAAGGTCATTTCATGTCAAACCCATCATATCGAATCATAAGTATACATACAGTATATAGTACACTGATATACAATTGTATTTTCAATTTGTATACTTTTCTTTGGATTAATTTCCTCATGAACTAACCTTATTTCCATTTGATGTTATGTGTGCCTGTGGAGTTTCTATAAATAGTCTGTAGGGCTTGAGTATGGCATCAATCTTTTGGTTTGAGCGGGAATGAATTGCAGAAGTTAGTTGAGATTCAGTCAACACACCCTCATCTGCGCGTACGAAAAAGTCGATGGTGGTGTAGGCAAGGCTAAAGTGTCCAAAATATAAAAACAGAAATACTCGTAACTAAGAAAATACGAAATAGATGAAAACAGAAATGCAAATTGATTATGGAAAGAAGAAACAGAAAAACAAATCATCGAATGATGTGCCCTTTCATACCTGACGATCATAATAATGGTACTATCAACAAAATATCTGGAAACTTTCTGAATTTGCTCGTATTGATTCTTACATGAATTTTAATTGTAAATAAGTCTATCTGTGATGATTTGGGGCTAGCTCTTCCATATGTCAGGTGATTTGATAGCTGGGATTCTTGTATTTCTCTATGATCCATATATTTTGTAAATAAGAATAGAATGATGTGTACGTATCAGAATATAAGAGAGACTTGGGGAGACTGATGGTGACGGCTTACTTCGAATCATCGCGTCATCGCGTCGGGTCGGGTGGTCGTGTTACCCGACCTTTTGTAAAAACATTTCGGGGGTAATGTTTGTGAAATAAACACTATCATCTGCAAATGGTCTGGTTCAATTTACCCGACACTCTGTGAAAACCCAACGGGATATCTATAAAAGGTCGCGTGATCTTTCGCCCTCGTTTCACTAAAGGTCGTGAAACGTGACCACCCTCCCTACCGGACGCGACAACCCGGTGATTCGAAGTAAGCCGATGTGATCGTACCTGGTAAATTGGGATTCCCCGTACTGAGCTTTCTGGAAGACAATCTGAAGGCTCTCGGGATCTCGTATGTACAGGGTCGATGTGAGAAGTTCTGAGATGTGTGCTTGGAGATCAGCAGATGGTTTGACGTGATCAGCCAACGTGATGGAGTAGATGTCCCTCGTCGGATCTGTGCAAAATATTGTGATAAGTTTTGAGTTATTTGGGTCAAAATCTGTCTCTGTGCCTTTGTCTGTGTCTGTGTGTGTATGGGGTGTCCCTCTCTCTATTTCTCTTTCAATCACTTTATATCTCTCCCATCCGATGTATCCACCATTCCTCCCTGAATATCCATCTTCCCCTCTCTCTCTCTCTCTCTCTCTCTCTCTTATTTCTCCCCTCCCTCTATCTCCTTCTTTAAGCAGCTATGTCTATTACTTATTCTTCCATTTCCAATTCCATCTTGATCACATTATTGTTAAATGAAATGGAAAGCAAAGATCATGTCATTACGCAAAATAACACATACAAGTCAAAGTATTGAGTATAATCGACAATACTGATCCTCACCAGGTGCTAATATTATTGATATACATGTCATTTTACACAATATCCCCACGTGCACGAATACAAGTTACTTAAAGGGATTGGATATCTTTGCCTCAGACTCTGAAATAAAATCCCGATTTTAGCTCATGCTGCAATCATAATTATTAACCTTCAGGTCAGTCAGGAATCCCATGACTTTTACAAGCCGATCGCCCTTTTGATTATCAAGATATTTATGATTGGAAATCGAAATTTCATTTTTCGTTTACCTAACGGTTTTTATAACACTACAGTCTATTGGGGAAAATGAGTATGGTAAAACCGGTCACTCAAAGATTTTTACTTATTTGAGGCACTTCATGATCCTTTTGAAGCGCAACTTTTTTAGGGCTTCAATATTACGCCATATTACAGACACTGAGAACACGTAGAGCCATGCATCTCAGATTTAACATTGTTAAACGATGCCTTTAGGAGTGTCCGTCACGTACCAACATCACACAAGTCCCCGAGGAAGTTATCACTGCAGATGCATCTGCGTGACGCTGTGGTATTGGCGTCTCCAACAACACAGATACCATTAAAACATGGCGATGGGAAGCACGGTCCGCTCAATACATCCTGGCAACGAGGACCAGTGAAACCAGGCGCACAAATACATCTGTGTGGATATGAGAGGTGAAACAAGGTTAATGGATGAATGTGAACCTCGATGAATGAATGACAATGGGAAAATGGGGACACTTACCTCCTTTCCCCGTCATCTTTATTTGAAGGGTACTAAATTAACACAGGTTTTGATCAATGTTAAATTGCAATGAGGAATATATCCATTATAGTTTTTTAATCGCAAATTAAAGTCAAAAATGATTCTGTGATGTGTTTCTGTTAGGATATGATAAATAACATTGTATGGAATCTAGAATGGTATATTTTAATATCCTTTTTCCTATATAATTTTTTTTAGAAATGGTTCAGGAAAGCTACTATTAACACCAATGCATATTTGCAAGGATTACTATCTCTAAGATTTTAAACAGAATTGAACTAAAAGAAATGGAATGTCTAACCGTTCTTGGCTATCTTGCTGGATGCATGTAGCCCCGTTCTGGCAAAACTCCTGGGCACATAGCGGTACCGGAGGAAGTGTCACCTGTTCAGAACATAGGCTCCCCGCGTATCCAGCAGGACAGTCACATGAATAAGATAATATTCCATCGACGCAAGTTGCGTTGTTCAAACAAGGAAGGGTGACACATTCGTCGATGTTCATTTCACAAAAGTCTCCATCGAATCCTTCGGGGCAATTACACGTGAAGCCTGCCACCATGTCCTCGCATGTCCCGCCATTCGCGCAAGGTGTACTGCTGCATTCATCAAGGTTCTCCTCGCACACCATACCTCCGAAACCCTGTGTACATCGACAGTAAAATCCGTTCACGATATCAATACAAGAACCACCATGAAGACATGGTGCGCTGGCACATTCGTCATGATCAACTTCACATGTCAATCCAAAGTAACCATCGGGGCAGGAACATATGAATCCATCGATGCCATCGATACAATAGGCACCATTTTGGCATGGATTACTGCCGCATTCATTGACATTGGTCTGACAGAGATCACCACCGTATCCCGGCTCACAGTCACATCGGAAACTGTTCACACCATCTATGCAACTCCCGTTATTGTTGCACGGTCGACTTTCGCATTCATTTACGTTAATCTCACAAAGAGACGCCTCAAAGCCGGGAGGACATCTACAGGTAAAGGAATTTATTCCATCGATGCATGTTCCATTGTTCAAACATGAAGATTCAAGGCAGTCGTCTATGTTGCTGCCACACGTATTGCCTGTAAACCCGTCTTTGCATGTGCATCTGTAGCTGCTTACCACATCAATGCAAGAACCCTGGTTTAAGCAGGGCTGGCTCTGGCATTCGTCTATGTCAAGCTGACAGAATTCACCATCAAATCCATCAGAACAATGGCATGTGAAGCCCGCGATCACATCCTCACATGTTCCATTGTTAAAGCACGGATTGCTCTGACATTCGTTTATGTTTTCAGCACACAATTCTCCTTCATAACCTGATGCGCAGTGACAGATAAAGCTGTTGACGAAGTCCTCACATGATCCATTATTTAGGCATGGACCACTTGTACATTCATCAATATTGATTTCACAGTGAGTACCTGTATGGCCTGCCGCACAATGACAGGTGTAACCATTATCTCCATCAACACAAGTATGATCATTCTGACATGGATTACTCATACATTCATTGATGTTTACATCGCATAGGGCACCTTCGAATCCAGACTGACACTGACACTGAAACATGTTAACACCATTAGTGCAAGTGGCGTTATTGTTACAGGGTGTACTTTCACACTCATCAACGTCAAGCTCACAGTGTGTTCCTGTAAACCCAGGACTGCATTGGCACGTGTATCCATTCACCTCATCGACGCACGTGTGATCAAGGGTACATGGATTACTGCTACATTCATTTATATTAACTTCACAGTTAACACCAGTAAAGCCTGGGGTACAAATACAGTCATAGCCATTGATGGAATCGGAACAGGTTCCGTTATTCTGGCAAGGGATGCTCTCGCATTCATTGATATCAATCTCACACACCGATCCATTATAGCCGTTCACACATAGGCATGTATACCCATTTACCGCATCAATACACGAACCATTATTCAAACAAGGTACACTGTTACATTCGTCGATCTCTACCTTACACTGAATTCCTTCATAACCTGGAGAACAGTCACACGCGTATCCATCAACTCCGTCTACACATGTATGATCCAACGTGCACGGGTTACTGTCACACTCATCTGTATTGGTCTCACAGGTGGTTCCTTCAAAACCACTAGCGCAAGCACAGCTAAACCCGTTCAGTTCATCCTGACAGGTACCTCCATTGTTACAAGGGTTGGAGGAGCATTCATTGGCGTTCGTCTCGCAGTTACGTCCCGTGAAGCCTGCTGAACAGGAACAGGAATAGTTTCCAACAGAATGTTCACAAGATCCACCGTTGAGACATGGTGAGCTTGAACACTCGTCGATGTCGACCTCACAATTTGAGCCTTCAAAAGGAGAAAAAGTAAATATTTTTTTTGTATCACCTTTTTTTCTCGATTTTACATTTCTCCTATAATATCAATCACGATTACAAAGCATCAGAACACTTGTTTGATATTGGGTTTTCTCATCCAGTCCGACAAACTGCATTACGATCATCAGTATTCATTCTCTTAAGAATAAGTTAACTTTCAGCAAGAACTGAAAAATACCAACAAAAAGTTCCACTTTAGCAAGAATTCATTACATACATTTTTTACACTGTCTTCTATTTATAGCTTTCTCTCTACTTTAAATGTGCTCTTCTTTTCGACTTTCTCACAACAAATGCCATCTTTATACAAATGATTGTGATGTTAATGTAATACTTTTCGGAAGATGATCGATGTCATCAGAAGAAAATTAATACCTGATATTCCATCTATACAATCGCATGTGTAGCCGTTCATGATGTCCGAACACGTTCCACCATGTTGACAGGGCCCTGACTCGCACTCGTCAATCTCCTACAAGATAAAAAATAATGGGTAATCATTAAACGTAACTTGTTAGAAAATATAGGACCGGTGACAATGAGATATTATTTAAGACGATTTAAACAGCATATTTTCTCAAGACGTGATTAGTTGATAAAGCTCTGCTGTTAATTCACCCTATACGCCCTCGATCCCTTTAACAGATAGCGTCCGACAGCATTATCACTTTCTGATTGTAAAGAATGTAATCTCCGATTTTTTTTTCTTCATGATGTTAAAAGCATGTGGGTATTTTGTAATTCGAGATGAAAGCATGATTTTCAATATGACTCCCCTACAGTGTACTACACACGATAGAACCTTAACAAAATAAGGTGGTCATGTTGCAGATGTTGTACTTTTGTTTCCTCTCAAAGGAAAGAGACACACTGATGAATCATCTGTCCGTACTGCCTCCCCTCCGTATAGTCTGGCTCTACAGACTTTACCATGCTGTTCCAATCAACGGAATAACAGTCGAGTGATACAATTTCTTGACTTTTAGGTCGGAATCATTCAATAATTCTGAATATGCATGTGAGTCACTTCATGCAACATGCTGCTGCACACCGACTGACATGCGTCCATGGGCTCCCTATCAACCGTGTAAACAATGGCAAACTGCGAGGGAGCTGCTTCACTAGCTTCGCATTCTAGTACTCATCAAAGGTCAAATGTAACGGAGCAAAATGATGTTGATTTATACAATTCTGTAACGAATACTGATCGTTTGTTGGCACGGAATATCCTTAAATTAATTCACAATTCTCGACATAAAAGTTAAAGGAAAGGAAATAACCATATCATATGGAGCGCAGTTGCTAATGACTCTGTAAGCCATTATTGGTTTTGTTTTAAGTGCTCATCAATACATGAATGTCCATCTGCTCCTGAAATAGCATCCCTTCTTTAGAAATATTACCTAATTTAGAAAATAGAGTATACACTATAATACAAGTTTTAATGTTTAAACCAACATTTCCCTTTATCATTTCACCTACTGGGCACAAACTTTATACGACTCTTGACTTTTAATTTGTTTCGTCTGAAATGACCTTAATCAAAAGTCAAATATGATTATGACAATGAACTTGCAAGAAAAGAACTAACATTGATGCAGTTATAACCCGTATATCCTGGATGACATATTTTTTGTCCTAGTGGATTGCAGGAGTAGTGTCCTAAGTCAGAGTTGGTGGGCTGGCAATAGGTCCGGCAGTTGCTTCCGTAGAAATGAGGGTCGCAGAAAACTTTTGCCTCAATGATGGTCCTGGTGAAGATATACATAATTACATAGATTGATAAGACCGTCTTTGATTAAATTCGATTAAGCTGTAGGCATATATATATATATTAATGTAAGTCCCAGGGAGACTCACATGGGTTTAATCCTAGATTGGATTGCATATAAAAGGTATCACAATCATGGAAGCCAAAGTAAGAGGACCTGCCCCTATCTCCCCCCCCCCCCTCAATCCCCATTTTACACCCCGTGAATGTTTTAGTTGTAAACGTACATTTCGCCAATGTGAGTATATTAAATTTGGCATCAAATCTATACTTCCCCCTGAACAAACATAAACTTTGTTGTTATAAACTAATAACACAGCTAAGGTAATACAAGTGAGACGTACCAGTAAAGATCATATCAAGACAATAAAATAAAACATAAAGGTATATTATATAATAAGCCACTGAATATATCCCCAAGTACCGGTACTGGTATAAAGAGTATCAAAGCATTAGACCGGTCACTATTTATATCCATCCTCCGTTCATTACCACAAACTATTTCACTGGGGCCTACAGCTTTACAAGCTTGCTTTCATGTAGGTCCCACCATATTTCCCTCAGTTAAATCAGTACTCTATATTGACCACAGTGGTCAATATAGAGTACTGATAAATAATAAATAATAAATAACATAAAGATAAGTGACTTATCTTTATGTTATTTATTATATATTATTGATTGTTAATGTATCACACAAAAAACAACTTGTACTATAATTTTTTGAAATGTATATGTAACAGGAGAAATATGAAAATTAATTAAATGAAAAGAAGAAACAAAATTAGATTTGCCTGCTGACGATCGGAATTGACATGGTACTCACGTTGAATACCCTCGCCTACTTGAGAGTGTGTATCTTCTTGCTGTAGCAACAGCCTCGTTACGTGCCGCGGGTAGATTAATATTCACTGCGTAGAAATCAATCTTATCATCTGCATTCGGATCTACATCCCATACTTCTACCTTCACTCGAATTCCACCCTACATTAGATAATATAAAATATAGTCACAAATACTCAATTACCATGACAACAGTAGCAGATCTTGGATAACCTGACTAGAGGGGTGGGGCGGAGGGGCAGTTTAGAAGAAAAAAAATCGATGACAATTAACCCCTTCTCCTCCCCCAAGGGACTGCTATTACGGCAACATGAGTCTATTCCTTGCTCTCATACTTTCAGAGGCATACTCAAATCGAAGTTAGGATGATTTCGTGTAGTCGGGATCGATTTACCCGCTTGGAATCCGCCATTGGACAGAACTGAATTATATCGTTCTTTGTACGAGTATATTATTCATGTATTATTCATCAGGGGGAAAATTAGATGTTATAGGAAGCCTTTATGCTACTGATCCTGATATCAAAAAATGATCAGTGTATTATTTTCCGTTAACCTTGTTTACATGTACATGATTATACGCGAAAATCGATTAAATATTCTTTAAACAAATTTCAAACTTATATAACATACATTAATATTTATTGCACAACTATTTCGTTGAAAATTGTATAAATATGTTTGCTTATCTACAACGTATTTCATTATCCATGTTGATGGCAAACACTAGACAATTTCGATAAGTTACGTAATAACATTACCATCCAAGTTGGAATTTGGCGTCGAATAGGGTTCGCAATGTTTGATGGGAGAACAGCAGGAAAGGAGAATGATTGTCCGTTGTCTTTGATAAGCCTAGTCTCAATTCGGCCATGATCACACGCTGTCATGCTGTTTGAACTGTATAGAAATAAATACACAAAACAGATTTCATGCATTAATATGCCGTCTCTTTTATCATTTCCTTCCATTTTTCTTCCAATACGATATCAATTCCTTTCGAAAAATCGCCCCTGAGTTGATTTTTTTCTCGAAAATTGTTGCGATCGTTTTTTCCTTAGTGTTAACTGTTCGAAAATAGACTATAAAATTATCGCTACAAGGGTAGCAAATTGAGAAAAACTTATTTGAAAAATCACAGAACCTAACCGCATCGCAACATTTGATATTTACACATAATGTGAAAGAACGTAACAGCTTCACCAAATGGAACCATGGTTTAGATCTAGAAGATAAAGTATGGTGTTCGTGTGGTCTCATTCCCTACTGGTCAACTGTTGATATAAATGTGTGGTGATTCCAGTTTAAGGATTTAAACAGAATACTTTGCATGAAAGATTCATTGCTGAAATTCCCAATAGTTGCTGATAAACATTGTACATTTTGTAACAGCAGTGACGAGACAATTATGCATGTTTTTTTGTAACTGCCCATATTAAGATAAAATACGGTCAAAACTCGCGCAATGGTTTTTCAGTAAGACCCATATAAGGGCCAAACTCACAAACCAAAGTAAAGTGTTTGGCTTGGTTAGAGGTCACAAGAATTAACGCTTTTAATTATTGTAAGAAAAGAAATATATTCAGCCGAATGCAAAAATCAGATATCACTGTTTGAAAAGAAGTTATGTCAGCTGTTAAAACTTATTATGATATGGAAATCTTAAAGAAAATAATTTCGTGAACAAATAGTTTAATTTTACCAAATGTTTCTGAGTGTCTATGTTTAGTTTGGTTGATTGTTTTTATGTTATAGAATTGGTGTACAAATTATGTTTTGTCAAGTTAAATATCTTATATGTCGCTGTGCGGCTGAGGTTATTTTGCAATACTTTATATGACGAGTCATGGAATCGTGCATGTATCGATTTCTGATGAAAATGATTATGTCGATAATTAATAAAGGAACCCTGTGGAAGCATAAATGGAAAAGAAAGAAAACAACAATATCAACACGGGAGGGTTATGGTAGTGGCAGAGGTGGTAATGTGAGTGGACATAAACAAACATACAAATAAGAGTAAATTTTAAAAGAAAAAAAGAAAAAACAAAGGTTTATTTACCCGCTGATTCTATGAAAGCAGACGTTAAACCTTGGATCACACTTATCAACGTGGCAAACCCATATTGTATCACAGCAATCTCCATCTAACTCCCGGTTTGCTGCGTTAGCGTAGCTGACAAGCTTCAACGAGAACGTAGTAGTACAGTTCACTTGGGATATCTGGAAAGAGGGTAAAGATAATGACATGAGAACTATATAATAGTACGTTATTATAGTCATGATTTTACAGATGTGTCAAGCAAAACAAAACGGTAGTATCATGTGATTAAAAATAATGTAATAATAAAACTGCACGAAATCGTACCTTCAAATTGTATCCCTTTCACTCCCATGATTCTGGAAAACATAAATATTACTACTCTATTATTATATTACTGCTATATTAGGCATAATTATGCATTAAAGTCTCCACATTAATATGCAACTGATCTCAATGAATTAGTGTTTAATATTCACCTCTCGTGTCTATCCCTTTTTTCGCACAGTATCTGTTTTTCTTTTTACACATCACTTTCTCAAACATACAATAAACAATTCAAGGTTGCTCAAATCATGCAAATTACTTCATAACTAGGTATTTCGAGCTAATTCTAGTTAATGTTAAATATATATATATATATATATATATATATATACATGTGTACATACATATTTACATGAATATGTTGAAAAAGGTGTTGATCACTTGAAATGAATAGGTATTTGTTCTGGTCTGGTCTTATAATGGTATTGATAATGATTTCTTTGTTGTTCTTATAAAAAGTAACAATGATGCATACATTACAACAAAGATTGATTACGATCTTTTTTTAAAGAAAGAAACACAAAGCAGAAAAAGTCTCCTCCCCCCCCCCCCAACAAAAAAAAACACAACAACAACAGAACAAACCCAAGACAAAACAAAACATGTTATCATACGAGAAAGTTCGGATGAAAGACACTTCTTGTCAGGACGTGCCAAATTGTGATAGGAGAATTAACATCCGTTAAAATAATGAGACTCTTAACTACCGGGCCAGCTTCCTTATTACACTTGAGACAACTTTAACTATACTGAAATGAAACTGGGTATTTTCATAAAATCCTATCCCTTTCACTTTCTCATTTAATGATTTCTTCTCTGCTGTAGCCAGAAAGTATATCTAATTTATAGCTGATTGTTTCTCAAATGTATCTTGAATGGGGGTGTCGGACAAATTTCCTGACAAGTTAGGTGAACATTTTAAAATCCCCCAACAAGGGAAATAACGTTTGTCGGATTTTTTTAATTTGCCGACATAGTTTCACACTTTTTTCCAACTAGCAGGGGAAAAAGAGGTCACCGTTTCTTTATTTCTTATATAGATTTGCCAACAGCCTGTAAAAATGTCAAATTTTATCTGCAGAAAATGTTAGTAGGGCATGTAACAACCGCCCCCCCCCCCCCCATATCGACGCCCCTGTGTCCAATCTTTTTCTATTATGAATGAATATTATAATGTTGTATCTTGGTTATTCCATCGAATCATTTATTAAGTGTTTCCGATCCATACTAGAGGACACCTAAAGTGTTTTCAACCCGTGTTTTGAAATGAAATACGTGTGTATGCGTAGCTGCATAAATACCATTGTATTCGTAATGATATACTTGACATTGTTTTTCTTTTTTGAGAGTTGTTTAGAAGATAGATGAACTCAAATCGAACCTATACTTTGGTAAGCTATAAGGAGGTCATTCGCATTAACGTTTGAACTCCCTCTCCATTTCTTTCTCCTCTCTCTATTATATCCTCTCCTCTTCTACCCCCCCCCCCCCCCACACCAACACAGACACACACACACAATCTCTCTCTATCTCTCTCTCTCTCTCTCTCTCTCTCTCTCTTTGTGTTAGGAAGAATTTCGCAGAAATCGTTTAAATTACGTTTTTCGAAGAATCGTCTTTAACCAATTAACCATATCATTCCCTAAAGAAGCCGACTACATGGATAGAAGCAAAATGATAATAGGCCTAATCAGATAACAACATAACACCAACAAAAGGCAATCTGATTAAAAAGCAATTAAATTCAGATTTAATTTGCGTATAAGTCGCTTCTGGCTTTGTCGTCGCAAAATGACTGTAGTCGGACCAGTTTATCATTCTGTAAACAAAGTACTGAAAGGCCATTTCCATTATTAATCTGATTAACAAACTTAAGTATATTTTACAAAAAGCTTCTGAAGAATGTTTTCCGCCCTCTCCCTCCTCTCTCCCCTCTCTCTCTCTCTCTATCCCTCTATCTCTCTCTCCAATCTTTAATGTATATTCCTGAAGTGCTCGTTATGCTCCCACCCCCCCCCCCCCTTCTCCGCCCCACCCCCTTCATTCGAGCCTTGAGAACATCGGGTGCACGCCAAGTGTCTTTTACCAGTAGTTACATCATATTTCTATGGTCATGATGGTACTATCATTCGAAACGGCAAGTGGTAAAAACGATTAAGTTTTGTGCTAATAAAAACATTGATATTGGATATCTCATCGTTTATCTAACCATATTCTGAGGTTTTCCACCATGCGCAGAAGGCATTCCTAAGGAGTTGTGAGTGCGTGGGTGAAAGAGGAAGTTTATTGTAAATTGATCCTGCCTCTGTGTTTCCGCCACAACTAAATAGAAAATCACCTCATGTTGGTCCGATCATGGAGCCCGTTAAACAAATTTACATTTTTTAAAAATATTATTTACCACTTATGTGACATTCTCTCATCTCTCCCTCTCTTTCTTTCTTTCTTTCTCTCTCTCTCTCTCTCTCTCTCTCTCTCTCTCTTTCTCTGTCTTGAAATAGGCTATCAAGTATTTGGGTTAGTGTGGAATGGTCGAAATCTACCCAGTCGACCGGGAAATATGGTGAAACTATCCGGTTGAATATCCCGATTCATGTCCTGCAATGATCGTGGCGCTAGTGATTATAGTGGCCTGATACTGAGAAGCAATAACGGAAAACAGTTATTATAACGGACTTTCATCATGACCAAAACGAAAGAAAAGAAGAGTGTTACCATCTCAAATTGATTCGATGATCATAATATTAATGATATCTGAGTGGAACCTACATGATTGTATTTCTCTGAACAAAAATAGTTGTTATTTCCACCGATTTTGCTATTATGTTGATTCATTTACTTAAAGGTAAAGACCAGTAATGGTCATGCGATTGCATTGTGAAAGAAACGTTGTGGAATCGATCAGAAAAGGTCGATCATCTAGCATCTAGCATCTGCAAGGTTCTGGAATCATCAAAATGATAAGAAATTTGGCTCATTCTTCGTAAAGTTACAAGCACTATACACAGAAAGATGTATATGGGACTACCCTATCTCTCTCACCAGACCATGAGAGAAATAAATTTACCAAATATATGAATTAGTAGGCGGTTTCCCGGCAAATTTTTTATCATCATGTATTAGTCAAAACATATTCTTTCACATGATTGGTAATGAGAGCTTCCATTTCATTTTTTGAAATTGGGGCGTTGCCAATACTGGTCTTTACCTTTAAGAATATTTCCTTGTAAAAAACCCTCAGTAGATCATGTATTTGTTGAGGAGGGTAACTAGAGGCAACCAGGATGGTTATTATCTAGGGAGAAGCTATGCAGGAAATTGAGAGTACAGACGATATTTTCTTCAAAAACTTTACCCGCCGGAATTTGAAACATCGGGAGCCAATAAATCTCCACTTTGAAGTGTGACCTACGCACTATCAGCAGATACAAGGAAGCATTTCATATTGCTCAAGCACAAATTCGACGGCGGTGGCAGTGGGTTAATTACTCTAAGTTTCATTAAAAAAGAATTAAATTAAGTCAAATACAACTGATTTAATATCCCGCGAAAAACACATTTTGTACGAGATAGCGGCAATGCCTCTGACAGATTAAGCATCCATATAGTCTGAATGCAAAGCATCAGCTTTAGCAGTATCAAATACATTATTGGGTTTATGTTTGTTACCACTGAATATTTTACAATCTTTTTGGTGCCGTTTTATTTCGTAAGAAGCGAGATAATAATGGCTATTCCTTATTCGGAAGTTGATGACAGTTACCATGCTGATACAAATTATAGTATGCCACGGGTTGCCATACTCTTCATCGTTATTATCGTGTACATAACAAAAAGTAAAACAGCGAAGCAAGCTCGCAAAACTCTTTTTGTTAGCATGAGTTCACATTTTCACCATGATGTTTACTACATACACCCAGCGGGCTATAGAGTGGGTAGAGATATCCTGATAATGCATAATATTATGTGACATGTAGGAGATTCTTATCTCATACAAATTTCAACATTTTTTCTTATCATCCATAAGTTATTGCAAGCTACTTTATATTATTAGGAATATTTTCCCAGCTTGTAGGAAAAAAGTTGTCGAAAAAAAATGTGATATGCATATATAGGCCTATATCTTCTTCTTTTTTCTTTTTTGTATTATTATAAATAATTGACGATGGTCTATTATAAAAGTGGATCTAATCCTGTTGCGGCACAAATTTTCGTGAAAAAGGCACTTCCAATATGTTTACATTATTAACATCACCCAGGTATATGTTCATTGTGAGCCAAAATTCAAGGTCTTTTTGTGAGTAAGCTGTATGATTATGTTGAGATTGTGTCAGTCATCCTGGCTAGTTCAAGATTAAATCAATTCAAGTAAAAAATCGACACAGGGAGTAACAACTACAAATTGTATCTAACGACATTACCAACAACATAAACAGTAACGGGTTTTATTAGTCATACACCAAACATGATTTTAATTTCAGAATGGTCAGAGCAGTGTCTACGCTTTCTTTCACTAGATTTGGGGATTTCCTACCATATCGATTCGTTTCCCATTTTTTTGTTCAAATCTAAGAAATTAAAAAAAGATATCAATTCTAGCTTGACTGACATGGGCAATTAATATCGTAAATTTGCCGGAGTATATGATTATCGCATAGGCCTATTAAAGTGAATAAACAAAGAACAGATATGAATGAATAAGACTTGTTAATAAAAACATGTTAATGATAAGTTTATGGTTTCCAATGGATCATGAGGCCAACTCATTGTTTTTTTCTTTCTACTGTGAAAAAAAGGAAATATCTTAAATTTGGGGTTTAAATAATTAAAATTATCAACCATGCCCTGTACATGTCAACATGTTATATTGTTTCATTTTATGGTTGGAAATGAAAATAAATAAAATGAAATGGAAGGATAATTCCATAATTTCCTGACCAAGTAATACGTTAGTTCCTACAGGATTATGTTATAAACAATTTGTGAGTTACAAGGTCATGATCTCGTGTGTATGATGCTATGCCCGTGGCGTAGCCATAAATTAATTTTAAAAAGGGGCCCAATATACTCTAGACTATACAATGATTACAAACTACATATGGCTATGTTAAAGTTTGGTAGATGGACCTGAGCAGCTCCGCGTATACTCTAAAAACACAAGACATACAACAAAGATTGATTTCTTTTTTCTTCTGAACCTTCAATTGGGAGGGGGGCGGACACCGGCACCTTTTCTATGCTGGATATGCCACTGATTGGAGTGGATTACTATCGCGCGATTGGAGTAGTTTGGCATGCAGGTAGACAGAGATTTCCTGTACCCGTGGGGGAGGGAGCAGAGCAGGAGGACTCAGCGGAATACTGCATTACTCATTTTTACGTCTTGTAACTTGCTTTTACCCGAGGAGCTTTGACATTATACACGCACGGTTTGGAGCCCCTTCTTTCAACAAACAAAGGGATGAAGCGTGTACTACGACTAAATTATAATAATCTTTATTTTTTAGGCTTTGATCAGGGACTCGTGGCGTAGCCTACAGGTACAAAGGGTCATGCGTCCCGCCCCATCAAATCGTGAAAAGAGAGCGGAAAAGAAAAAGGAAATAGGGATAGAGAAAGGAAAAGGGGGAAAGGAAAAGAAAATTTTGATAGCACCCCCTCCCGCAGATACTCCATAATTAGCGGCCTTTAATTTACCAAGTAAGAGCGATACCACCCCGCCCCCTCCCCCTCCCCGATACAAGTATGCGGAAAGCCCCTAAATGCTTTTACCCTAGCTACGCTACGCCACTAAAGTATCGAGTAGAAGACACTGAAATGAATTTCTTATATCATGTTATAACGGAAAGAATGAAAATAAAGAGAATATAAATCGTTTTGGATTTTTGTTTTCTTTTTTTTCCAACAAATACAAATTCTATTTTACACCAGAAAGAGTATTTCAAGCGTTGCATCGGATATCAGCACACGTGAGGCTATTAAAATTGAACCCAACCCGAACTGATTTAATTCACTGGAAATCAGTAGAGATGTGGTGACAGTTGTAGCCTGTCGATTCCTGTCGATTTTTAGAAAAATCATTTCAAAAGGTGTTTAATAAGAACCAAGGAAACGTAAGAATTAAATTTATGAAATATTTTCCACTTTTTATTATAATACACCAACTGTATAATCACATGTATTATATCGTTATTTTCCTCTTTATGAGTATATTTTAGTTTAGATGAAAAGGGTTTAAAGTGCATACAGATACATTTGTTCAAAGCTGATTTATGGGGTGAGTCAACTCTTTTTTTACCCCTGAAATATTGTGAATTAATTTGTATACCCCGTAAATTGTATTCACTTGTAAATGAGGGCATTTTTCTAAGAGAATACGATGTTAAAAACTTCTTGAGAGAGGCCACGGTGGGTGTAAATTTGCCTTCTATCCAGCCCCTTCCTCAACCAAACATTGGTAATTGATGCTGAGGTTAAATGAGGGCATACTATTATGGAAATAAAAACCTCGCTTGAGGATAAGAGGGAAAAAATGAGGGCAGGAATATGTACCTGATGGATATAAATATTCTGACTCGTGCTTGCATGCACCAAGAGCTATACAAACCAGGCGTGTTCATGGTACGACATATCGCCTTATCGGTCAATATCATGCTAATACCCCCCACCCCCAGTAGACTTATTTTGAGCGGATTGGCCTATACAAAACACCAACCACGCGCAGTCAAACAATTAATAGCAGAACCAGTTATGTATTCAACTTGATAAACTATCGACAACATTTGAATAGCATTGCTTAAAGGTACTATGGCTCAATTTCAGGCCAAAATAATGAATCGAATCGACTTTAGTGATTGCAATCCCTTTACTAATAGTCTGATTTTCAGACCCGTGTACTGAATGATCGTACGTTTTATGCTGCGCAAAGATTTAATCAGTTTAATTTGGTTATTGATGTAAACAAATGCTCATGCACCCTTTTCAGCTGATTACAAAAGAAAACAAAAACGCAACAACAAGAATTTTGCTAGGAAAGAAAGGTAATTGAAATAAGTTCAGTAATCATGCGAAGTACATGCATATGGTATGATGATATAATTTTTCGTTGTTGCTCAGTGGGCAAGGGTTTGAGAGACCTTGCGAATTTATAAGGAGTTCAACTTAAAGGTTGAAGCAAATGAATACTGATTCAAGTCGGAAACCAAACGTAACCATATTTGGTCATGTTGACAATATAAGGAGTTACGGTCACAAAACTTGCTTAGAGCAATGCTAACTGGATTAAGGCCAGATTTTCGAAATATGTTAAGTGTCTCAAATTAAAATATTCAGATTGGTTGGAAAACCTAAGCAAGATAATTAGGAAAGTCGGTGTAATACTGATCATCGTTGAATACTAATAGCTTCCAAATCTTTGTATACATTTTCATGTACTTCAAAAAACAATGCGAAGAACCAGTATGTTGATAGTTGTCCTAAGGTGTACTGTACGCTAGTAACTGTCGAGGATTATTGTTGGATGGTGAGGTTGTCCCAGGGTCGCTATCAGATTGAAAATCCAGAGTAAATATTAGGACATCGTTGATCAGGTAGTTATGATAATGCAGACTCGAGAAAAGATCGCGCCATAATGCATGTATACAGAGATATTTAAAAGTTGTCGTAATACTGATTCACAACATATTTTATCGGGCAATATATTTCTGTTAAACTTAAATATTAATATGAATCAATAGTTCATTCAATCTTCAAATATTCCATAGAATATAATATATCAGTATAAATCAATATGATGAAAGGCATAGTCTGTCTCCCAATAATTTATATGAAGAAAAGCAGTGCTTAAATGCTTAATTGAGTTTTGAGAGAACGTTGCATCACACCTTGCGACAAAAGGCTTTCTTTAAGACTTTTATTGTCTAATCAAAACTACCATAGTCTAGAAACGTTTAGTTTGGGAGTATAGATTTGTCAACTGTGGGCCACCGTTGCAAAATCCTCAAATTTTGGTTTAGTGCAAAGCAAAGGGACGAGGAAGTACACAAAGTATGGCCATTCCCGAGGGCTGATGAAATGATTTGTCATCGTACCATGTTGACAGGATCCATCAGCCATGATAGCTGGATGAAGGAGGTCAGCAATTGTAGCATGAATCCGGGGCTTATAGGGAAGGGTGGGGTATTAATGGGGACGTTAACCTTTACGTCATGTAAATAAAACAAGGCAATAATTTGAACTAAATTAATTCATACCAGTTTGGTTTTTAATTTTGTTAATAGTCTGTCTGCAATAAATTAAAACGTGAGCAATCACTGCAGAAAAACTGTCCCGATTAAGAAGGTTTCAACAAAATTTAACAAACCAATCAAGAAAGGTATTTGATATAGCGCCTTTTCCTTGCAATAGCTGAGAAGCAAAAGACTAGTGAATACTTTTAGGAACAGCGCAAGCCAATATCACCTTCAGTTAGCAGATGGAGGTTTCTCTAACAATATCTTATTTCCATTAAAACACGTGGCCATCTGCTTCGTATTGCTTCCATGAACCTATATGTAATGATAGCTCGACGTCCCTAATATGGCATGTAACTATATGATTTCACTTTGCATATTTGCGAAGTGCACCATAAGAAGGAACCTGTAAAATTGTAGACATTGTGTTTTCGTGTATCTCGTTTGGGGAAATAAAACCAAACTCAGTTTCTCTTCCTTAAGGCCCGGTCACACCGCCCGAACTTTGTTGGTGCCTTCCTTGAACGGTAGGGAGAGGGGGCCGAATTTCGACAACGCTCGTCACCGCGCACAAAATGGGAAACAAATCGAAAACACGGGCGTTGCCTTAGCGGTGCACCGCTGAAACCGGCGTTGCTTTAGCGTTGGTTTAACGGTAGCGAGCGTTGGTTTAGCGGTGACACCTCCATACCAACGCCAAATCAAAGTTCATCACCGCAATGGATCGCTGCTTCAACGCCCGACACCGTTCCAGCTATCCCGTGTCCGCTCGTAAAACGCTTACAACCGCTCCACCAAAGTTTGTGCAACGTTTAATCACCGCCCGGGCAAAGCTGGCGAAGCAGCGGTGGTCCAGCGTTCAAGATTTCTGCGTTGGCCTAGCGGACCAAAGCGTCCACGAACTTGCGTCTAGCGGTGCCAAACTTTGACTGGGCGTTGTTGGAGCGGTGGTGAACTTTGCCGGAGCGAAAAAATTGCCCGCTCCTCACCGCTCGCAATATTTTGTGCAGCTCAAAACTTTCGGAGCGGTAGGAGGGACCATCAGCGGTGGCCGAGCGTATACGGCGTTGCCTTAACGGGGGCCAACTTCTGTTAAACTGTGGTGAACGGTTACGAGCGGTGATGAATTTTTTTCACCGCTCCAGGAACGCTCCAGCAAAGTTCTGGCGGTGTGACCGGGCCTTTATAAACGACGTGACATTAATCTTTACTATATCACTATCGCAAAACTCCAACTTGTATTCAATGTTTTCTCAATGGTCCAGTCCGTTGAATAAATAGAACCAAAGCACAACAGCACCACTAACAAACAAACAAACAAACAAACATAAAGCTCACAATAATAATACATTTTAACATAATTTAAATCATGTTCAAAAGGCGACACAAAGGGTATCATAACATCGAATACTGTCCGAAAAGTGGTATATATTTCCATGATTGTGTGTCATATTTATTGTGTATTTCAAGACAAATCCTTTAAAATTCGCATACCATTAACAATGCATTTTCTTTCAATATTCAGTAACTTTGAAAATGATTTTCAACGTAAACAGTTCAATAGCTTGTGTCAATATGTTAATCTCGCTTTGTTCTAATAACGGGGAAGTTGGAAGGCACATTGACTACTTATGGCTTCCGTTCTGTCAAGATTGTGTTGATTATAGCGGGTCTTTATCTCCCTAGAACCACCCCACTAATTGTTGCAGCTTCCTTTCAATTTAGCTGAACCGGGCTTTGAGCCAGGTTTCCTTCCCAACCTGTTTAGTAAGGTACGTGCAGATAGCTAGACCTAAACGTTCATCAGTTCATCGTTTTCGAACCTGCCATCTCTTGTCTTAGTTACTGAGCACTGCTTTCAAATCAGAGCTTCAGCAGTAGGCCTACATGACGCATTGTTCAGTTTTGGCAAGGAATTTTAATTATCTCGTTGGTTTTGGACAGTTATTCTAATACTCAGATTATAACCGATGAACTTCGCATCACCAAATACCAATATCTTAAATAATGTGTCAGGCGAACCCAATCCAAAGATTGTACAAATCCGATTCAAAGGCTCTGGTATGTTCATTATTTCACGATTGACGATATACCACGCGTCGACGCGGCGCCAAATCTGTTTTCCAGATTCGATAAAAAAAAAAATGTTGTTACTAAGAATAGGAAGTGGATGAAACGTTTATTGTATTTCACTTAGAAAAGAAGGGGGAAATTCTTTTCTAGGTATATAAATAGGTACCCTTTTCCACCACCCCCCCCCTTCTCTCTGTCACCCCCCCCCCCCCCTCTCTCTCTCTCTCTCTCTCTCTCTCTCTTTTTCTTTCAATTCTCCCTCATATACTCGACACTATCTTTCCAGGCCTATACTTTGTGGTTTTTGAACAGTGACAACATTAACAAAATTTATGAAGAAGAAAAAAGTTAACATCAACTTCTTTTTGTCTGACGAAAAATCTCATGTAGGGGTATAACATTTGTATTATAAATTTCTTTTTATCAATGTATAATAATATGGAAACAAAATTTATTCTATAGTAATATTTGATTTCTTATCTATAAAGAACACGCAGGCTTGGCCACAAATCATTGATTAGCCACGGTTCCACTTGGAAATGACTTGTTTAGACAAATCATCTAAAAATAAGGCAGCAGACTCAAATTGTGTAATGATTCGTGGAAGTCAAATAATCAAATAAAAACAAAAAACAAGTCTAGCATCCCTTTCATTTCCTGTGAAAGGAAACTCACGTTTACAAAGTAGTACGTCCGTGTAAGCAATATTTCACTCCATCTGTTCAAGGTCGTTGCAATGTTATTAAACTTCTGCAAGCCCTGCAAAATAAACTCAACATGCCTTTATACGTAATAATATATATAGGCTACACACATGCATCACAAAGTACAAACTCTTACCTTGAGAAAGCTAAGAAGTAGGACGATGGATAACTTAGGGTCAAGTAGCCACGCCCTTCGTCTTATTGGAGATGATGGGTCCATGCTGGGGGTCATCTGGTTGCCCCTTGACACGTGGAAACCTAACTTTGACCACTGTCTTTAGCCCCTCTCTCTGTCTAAGGGGACCCGTCTGCCGAACAACGTTGTCACTGAAAAGTACTACACGAATCCGCCGAAGTAACCCCTCGGAGAATGGTGGCTATAGCTGATATTGCGGGTATTCAAATTGTGAGTCCTTCTGTAACTTCGGATTGTTATGAAAGAGTTGAGGGTTGGTAAATTGCTTCCAAGAATATGCTTATATCATTATCTCTTGATTGTGAACTACTACCCAAAACCAACTCCTTGACGTATCTTCCGCATTCAATTTCTATCTGAGTGTGTCCTCCGAAAAAATACTACGAGGATGTCATTGACAAGGAGTAGGGAGTGCCGTGATTAGTGCGCGTGCCAGTGGTGTGTAGTCTGGTATCCACACACCGTTTAACTCATTGTACTTGCTAAGACGTGATCGTTTTCTTAAGATCTTGAACTTTCGAAACCCTGATTAGCGGTCGAATAGAATTACAAAAACACAACATCAACGTATATTCATTATAGCTTTTTATGTGCAGTTGCTCAAGATGACTCTTTAAAGCATAGAAGATATTCTGCAAATCTAGACTACTAGCAGGGTGGGCGTTGTTTATGTACATCACGTGATCAAAACAAAGGGTTTTCTGTGAATTGATTTGACAACATAATAGTGGTCATTGCCGGTGTATTACGATCTCAACTGGACAAAATGCTCGAGAGATCTATGGCCTATTCTTCCTTTTGTTTTAGGATATCTAGCTTATCGGAAAAGGATCAATGATATTTCTTATTTTATCTGTTGGTCTTTCAAGAATTCCAGCTAAGCTGCTACAATTTTATTAGCGGATTATAAAAGACGATTTACAACTCAGTGCTAACATAATTACACAGTCACCGCCATTTAATCCCCCTCCCCATTCCCCATCCTCGACCCCACCATCTCTCTCTCTCTCTCTCTCTCTCTCTCTCTCTCTCTTTCTCTGTCTCTCTTTCTCTTGCTCTCCCCCTTCCGCTTTCAAGGGTTTTTTCTCATTCTGTACCTCCATTATATACACTAGTAGTATCTCTGGCCCTCGATCTCCTTCTCGAAAACTGTACTGAGGTGAAATATTGGGATGCATTGGCTTCTTCTTATTTTCCTCCTCCTCATTTGCCTCTTCTTCTTCTCTTTCTTCAGGGTCATTCTGTTTACATTGAAGAGCAATCCAATTAACTTCCTTGTAATAATTCCAGTTGAATGAAAGCAGAAAAGGTCAGAAATACAGGATGGCGAAAGTTTGAAACAATTCGGGCCAATAATTGGAAAGTTATGAATGATTTAAGCGTGAGATCACTACAGCTATATATGTGAATCTAAAATTAACTGTTTTTTTCAATTGATTGTGACGTGGTGACGGATAACTCTCCCATTTATCGTGTACAAGAACTACCCGGTAGGATGCGAAAGCTAATGTGCTTAGATTAGCAAGTGTGCGCTTGTAAAAATGATGCACTGGCTGGTATGCTCCCCAGGGAGTGAAGAATGTGCATACATTGTGTGCGGGTAAGCCTGAATCCGATGACTGGGGTAATAATATGATTGCAGGGCCCTCAGGGAGGACAGTATGAATACTGATGAGGCTACCCAGGGTAAACAAGACATATTATTATTATTAGTAGTAGTAGTAGTATTGCTTTTTTCTTTCTTTCTCTTCCTAAGTGTCTTCACCCCCAAGGGCAATATTCAAAATAAATTATGAAAAGTATATTATAACAGGTCCTCTAAAAAGAAAAGATAATTCCGAGTCATAGTATTATTGAAAAGGAATGACATTTGACTAATGGCATGTGTTAGAACAAATGGGGAAAGTTATCCGGCAATACTACGTAGTCTAGGGTTCAATGGGCACTACATCATACCGATTCGGTGCCATGTAGCAATATCTGATGTAAAAATGTCAGAGGTTGCAATAGTTGATACGATAAATTATAATACCTAGAAAATTAATTGGAATGGAATATTGTATTCAAATTACTCCTCGTGGAATTAAAATATAACTAGCATTTAGAATAATAATTAAAACCACCGTCGTCCAGTGGCAGATCCAGGGGCGGGCGCCCGCTCCCCCCCCCCCCCTCCTTGGAAAAAAACGTGTAAAAACACGCTAATTTTACCTTTTTGGGGGAGATGGGCCCATCAAGATGGGAGGAGCAAATTTTCGAGGTCCAAAAAAAAAAAATGTGCTCACTACCCCGCCCCCCCTCCCCCCCCCCCCCCCCCCACCACACCCACTGAGCGAATTTTCGGGAGTAAAAAGAAAAAAAATGGGCCCCCACCCCTAAGAAATCCTGGATCCGCGCCTGCCGTCGCCCCCCCCCCCCCCCCCCCCCCCCCCTCAAAAAAGAAAGGGGAACAAATAACAACTTTCAACAGTAGCTGGCGACAAACATCGTCGAGCTTTTGAGCAAGTTGACTTTTGCCTCAGCTCATGGTGGGAGGCACCTGCATGCACAGCTGATCTGAGCTGGGGCCCTCGACCTCCGCACCAGCGCAGCTCAAGCTAGCCTCGATGGGGAGGCGCTGGCCTGGGAAATGAAAGCGTGCATGTAACACGCGAGCAAACTGTGCATTGCCATTGACATTGTTGTTGTGGACTGTCTTTGAAAAATGGCGACTTCAGAGAGCAAATTGTTTCTTGGCTTTGATTTCAGCACACAAACAGTAAGTTCGTGCTTAGTATCTGCATGGTTACGGTTTGGAGTGGATACAGACAGTGTGAATAAGTCAAAAGAGAGAAACTAATGACAATGTGCAGTATGATTAGTGACGGACATTAGATTTAGTCTAGTCTAGATCTACATTGCATTTGTGAAGAAGGGATAGGTCTAGATCTACTTGTAATTCTGGGAAATTTCCTTGATACTTGAATGATATAATTGATGGAGTTGTCCCTTTAGCTTTAGCAGCTCACTCAGGAAGCTATACTGGGATGGGTGGTGAGGCGAGTAGTTTCAACGGGTGCTGTATTAAGTGCAGACCTAGCGTGTACAAAAGATTCAAGCTCGCTATCCATATTATGATAAGGACCGCTATTTATAACGTGTGACGAAATGAATAGCGATCCTTTATTAATACTTAATAGCAGCCCTTATAAATAGTGAACAAACCATAAACAATTTACTTCACTATTCATAAGGACCGCCATTCACAAGGACCACTATCCATAACGCATGACTAAATGAATAGCAGTCCTAGTTATAATTAATGACAAGCAGAACCCGTACATAAAGCACTTATCAATGTACAGTAAATAAGTCTAGTGTGAGTTCTTATAGTTATACTTTTAATATAGATCTAGAGAAAATATAAAGCCATCATCTAGTAGACCAAAAAAAATAAGCAGCCTTCTATTTCTTTTGGGGATATGTTCTGCTAAGATTAGGTCTGCTTTTCCTAACATATTTATATCTTTTTGAAAAACTCCTCCAGGGCAGGGCAGACAAATATTTTGTCAGATCTTTTACAGTAAATTGTGTCCAATGTTCATGGATAAATTTATCCTGACCTTAAACTTCAATTATCATACATGTATGTCTGCATGGCATGGTTTCAATTCATACTGGATATTCTTGGGATCCATCCACACTATACTCTTTCGGGAGGGGGTCAAGATGAAAGTTTTAACAGTCTGTATACATGAAATCTATGTAAAAACAAAATATGGGCCTGTCAGTGACGATCCCTGCATACAAGTATTCTTCTTGACCACTCATTTAAAATCTGTTTCATGATTTGTATACCCTCAAGGCTAAAGCTATTGCAGTCAATGATGCCCTACAGGTTGTCGTGGAAACCAGTGTTAACTTTGATCAAGATTTGCCAGAATTTAGGTAGGTATTAATCATCATGCTGACCCTTTTTTTTTAAAGTAGGATGGGGAGTTGTGTGTCTATAGACGCTTAACAAAAATAAAACTGTCACTTTTGTCTCAGTATTTATAGAAAATTATGAATCTGTTAGCACTAATCATAATTATTTATCTTTTAACGTTTTCCATCAGAATTTGTACAATATTTTTGAAATTTTGGCAGCAAACTTCCTAAAATCACTTTCTTAAATCACTTTCTTAATTCAGCTGTCCCGATACACAACGTCTGGGTATACTTTGTTGAATTTATTTAAATTATTTTCTGCCATGAGCAGGTTTTAGGAAGAGCAGGCTAGGCATGGTAGGTGTGTGTGAGAGGAGCAACAAAATATCCTTTCAAAGATTGCATAGTTCCAAGTATCACAAAGGTTAATCTTTGAAAGCTTAACCTGTTGGATTCTCAGATGAGATAATAGTAAATAATCTTCATAATAATAATAATAATAATAATAATAATAATAATAATAATCTTTTGAAGTCAATTCCAAATTTTATTAAACCGAAAATGGAAATTCTTTTTGCCCAATTGATTGTGAGCCCTGCAGCCACTGAGCAGCGCCAGATCGATGTTATTCTATCTGTAATGACAAATTACGTAAAGGCAAACTACAAAGCTTTAAGTACACATACACATAGTACCAGTGCATTGTAGAAAGAAAAAAAATCTTGATTCACAGACTTTGTACCTTGCATGGCCCCAAACGTCTTCCTAAATGAATGATGAATCATGAAGTGACACATCTCTGTTGAAATTGCCTTCAGTGACCAGAAGTCACCAGGGGACTGTTTCTCTAAACTGTCATAGGTCTAACTTCTTGGACATCTCATAGAATCATGTGTTATAGAATTAACACGCGTTTCTATGGGATGTCCTCGACATAGACTCATGACGGGTTTGAAGAAACTGGCACCAGTTGCCATGATCGTCTCTTACTTGTAGAATTCTTGTAGAATACTTACTGATTCTTAATAAAACTAAAACATTATAGCTATTGCCTATTAATGTTCTGCAGAAGAAGAAGAAAATAATTCATGGAAATTTCAGTTTTGACACATTTTAAATTCGGATAATTGAATGGATTGAATGCATACTTCGCTAATGGTATCTCACTAAAGTGCTCAATCATATATGATTTGATTTGTTATGAAGCAGAAGCTGGTTTTGAAAATCAACATCTAAGGCCCTTTGAAGGATATTTAGAAACTATTAAAGTATATTATTAAAGTATCTTACTAATTTACTATCTTCATTGATTTCCAAAAAATATTGTAGATATATGCTAGGAGATGAACGATATTGTCAATCAAATCTTTTCATTGTCAAAAAATTGGCCCACTCCCAACAGGAAAATTGTCCATGATTAGATGTTAGGTTAATAATTCTTTAAAATGCTAGAGCGCCGTAATGGCAGCACAGCTAAAGCCGGGTAAATAATCTCCAAGTTTGGAAGTGCTTAGTGATTTTAATAAGGGCTATATAAAACCTGAGTATTATTATTATTATTATTATTATTATTATTATTATTATTATTATGATGTTTGGCTTCAAATACTACAGAACAGAGGGTGGAGTCCATATTCATGATGACCAGTTGACCGTGACCTCCCCTACCATCATGTGGGTCAAAGCAATGGACCTTCTCCTGGACAGACTGAAGACAAAGAAGCTGGACTTCAGCAAAGTAGCTGCATTGTCAGGGACAGGACAAGTGAGATATGGAATCTACTACCTCCTGTTTTGCATGAAACACTACTTCATTAGCTGGTCTTGAGAACAAGAACATTGTAAAACAAAGATCCATATAAGTACAAAGCAATGACTCTTACAAAGTAGTTGCTGTTGCTTTTACCTGACTGCTAAGACAGCAAATGTAATGTATCTTTTCAAAGAGCAGTCAAGCAAAACCTTGGTTTCTAACCAGGTACCCTGCAGTCCCAAGGCCGAAAAGTCCCTGTCCAGCAAATCCTCCAGTCTTCAACTTTTGTCCTAGATTGATTGCAAAGTTAAATCCGTAATTCTAACAAAATCAATTTTATTGTCTCGTCTGCATAGCAAAAGCGAGACATAGGTGCCGCTTTTCTGGTGACGCCGTCAACATCAAAAAGGTTAAGTTTTTGAACTTTTAATATAATTTTGAAAGTATAAGTTCTTATTCAATGAAACTTGGACTATAGGGTTATCAAGCATCCCAAAGAATGTGAGAGCGTTTCCCTTGTTTTCATTGGATGTTGTACCTTGTATTTGTTGTAAGCTTTGTATCTCTATATTAGAGAGAAGACAATGCATTTATGTTACTTGTTTGTCTATTCATTTGTTTTAATAGCAACATGGGAGTGTGTTCTGGAAGCATGGATCACAGGCTGTGCTGAGCAAACTTCAGTCGGATAAACTCTTACAGGAACAACTACAGGTATGAGCAATCTGGGGGGCGTTTCACAAAACTTGTCATCAGTGACAAATGACATCTTTTGCTATAAGCTACTGAAATCCTTGTTTTTGATTGGTTATCAGCGGATTTGTCACTGATTTTGGTCATTTGTCATTGGGAAAAGGCTTTGTGAACCGGGTCCCTGGTATGATCATTGTATGAGAAAAACAATCCTCCTGATAGAACAGGAATTGATTCAGTCATTGCGCACATGCATTTCTTACACCACTAACCAAGACCAAGAGCATCATACAAATTTTATTACGGTACTCATCAAGTAGAAATAGTGCTTGATCATTATTGATTTGATTTGATTTGATTTGATTTATTTATTTCTGTTTGATTTTCTTTTTCTTTTGCACTTTAACAAATATATAACAAACAAAACATTGCAAATTTTAGACGTAACAAAAGAATATATGTAGAATAAAGTAAGGCTGGCTGTAACTAATCGAAAACATCAAACAGGAGGGTTGACAAAGTGAGCAATATGATATAAAAATGAAATCGTTGCCAGACGAGAAGAATTCATGCGGCTCTGGTGCTTCTAATTTTGATTTGCAAATTAACATTTATTTCTTTACTCTCCTACAGTCACATTTTCATATTTGAACCATATCAATCTTGAAAATTCAATTTTGATTGTGCAGCCTTTACTTTGATGCTTACGATTCTGATCGGTTGTTTAAAAATGTTTGTTTTGTCCTCAGGATTCCTTTGCTGTGAAAGATTCTCCTATCTGGATGGACTCCAGTACCACTGCACAGTGTAAAAACCTCGAAGATAAACTAGGAGGCCCTCAGAATGTTGCCAATATCACTGGATCCAGAGCATATGAGGTATAATGTCTAGCTGAAATAATAATGATAATAATCTGGTTTTATATAGCGCTTAGTACGAAACACAGTCTCTAAGCACTTTACAGATATTATTACCCCCGTCACAGGATTTATTCACACACAATGTGCACCATCTCCTCTCCCTGGAGAGTGTTCCTACCATATGGCCACCTTGAGGGCATATGGCAATTACTAACACAAAGGCTTTTGTCATCCTACCAGGGGGGTGTTTCATAAAGCTGTTCGTAAAGTTACGCATGACTTTACGAACGACTTGTATATGAAGTGCTAGATAGGATGCCCAAAGTTTTTTCTGATGTTTTAACAAAGTGTGACTATATTTCCAATAACCTCAATTAAGTTATAGCTAAAAAATATACTTTGCATTAAATATGTTTTTATAATAAGAATGTTAATCTACATCTGCACAGTTCAACTTTGGTTGATGCAGTTAATACTGATTGAGCATCCTATTTGGCTTTCCATGTTTAAGTCTTCATAAAGTCATGCGTAACTTTACGAACACCTTTTTGAAACACCCCCCTGGTCCCCATTTCTCTCCTGGGTATGGAGTGGCAAATATAGATTAATGCCTTGCCAAAGGACATTAGTGCAGTGTAGGGGATTGAACCCAAGACCTTTAAATTTCAAGTCAAGTGCTTAAACCACTCAACTCTGACACCTCTATGATATGATTGATTGTTACAGTAGGGTACTTTGAGTTGTGAAGTATACTTTGCTCTCTGAGATTTACATTTCTTATGAAGTTGTCTTAGATTATACATAGAAGTATAATAATAACTAGACTTATAATACTTGTTTGGAACAAGTATAGGTGGGCTGGTCAACTAAAATTTGAGACAAAATAGAGCAAAAATAAGCGACATACTGCTTACAAATTCTTAAAAAACAATATCATGTAGATTCATAACGTGAACTAAATTCACCTTCTATAGGCATAACACGCAAATTATGAAGTTTTTGACATGAGGCCTTTAATCAAAATTTTTACTATGATGACGTCATCAAAATGAAAAATAGTTATTACTGCGCTTGTAGAGAATTGTCTTAGCTACAACATATCAAAATTTTGAAGAAAATTGATCAATATTTACAGAGATACAATCAATTTTACATAAATATGCTGACGTCATAATATGCAAATTCGTATTTTGAGTTCCAAGGCCATTGTGATGATGTCACGATACACTTAATGGCCAAATGAGACATGGAATCATATTTCCGACACATATTCTATCTAAATATGAAAAAAAAATTGAGGATCCCGGTGCATTCCAAAGGGCTATAACGGATTTTGTATAGGCATGTTTTTGCCCATATATGCTATGTATTAAAAGAGCTCGCGCGCACTGACATTTATCTTGAATTTACGCTCATCTTGTTAATAATGGTCAAAAAGAGATAAACATGGTATCAAATTCCTTGAAAAAATATGAGAAATATCATGAAAGAAAAAAAAATGGCGATTCTATGTTTTGTAATGGTGTTACGCGCGAAAACGCGCGCGCATGCTCGTACGCGCGATTTTTTATAAAATGCTTAAAATGACCTGAAACGTATGCAAAATAAATTTAAGACGATTTTGAGCATTTTAAAATTTTGCGCGCGGACGTACGCGCATGCGCGCGTTTTTTTACCTGAAATTGACCGGACTGATATTGACCTTGATCATGATAAATATGAATGAGAAATAACCTTTGGTTATAAAGATATGATCAAGAGTTTATTTTCAGAAAATTTCACAAAATGGCGCCTAGATGACGTCATCAGTCAAGGTCAAGGTTCAAAACCTTACCTTGCTTTGTTCATATGCCTATACATATGTGTGCCAAATTTCAAGTTATTTGACTGAGCCATTGTCAAGTTATCTTGCTAACAAAAAAGTGGTTCAAAATAAGAAAAATAAACTAGACATATAATACTTGTTTGGAACAAGTATAGGTGGGCTGGTCAACTAACATTTGAGACAAAATAGAGCAAAAATAAGCGAGAAACTGCTTTAAAATTCTTAATAAACAATATCATGTAGATTCAGTACGTGAACGAAATTCACCTTCTATAGGGATAACGCAAATTATGAAGGCCTTTTGACATGAGGCCTTTAATCGAGATTTTCACTATGATGACGTCATCAAAATGAAAAATGGTTATCTATAAGCTTGTAGAGAATTGTCTTAGCTAGAACATATCGAAATTTTGAAGAAATTTGATCAATATTTACAGAGATACAATCAATTTTCCATAAATATGCTGACGTCATAATATGCAAATTCGTATTTTGAGTTCCAAGGCCATTATGATTATGTCACGATACACTTAATGGCAAAATGAGACATGGAATCATATCTCCGACTCATACTTTATCTAAATATGAAAAAAAAATTGAAGGTCACTGTTCATTCCAAAGAGCTATAATGGGTTTTGTATAGGCATGTTCTTGCCCATACATGCTATGTATTAAAAGAGCTCGCGCGCACGGTCATTTATCTTGAATTACGCTCATCTTAAAATTAATGGTCATAAAGAGATAAACATGGTATCAAATTCCTCGAAAAAATATGAGAAATATGATAAAAGAAAAAAAAATGGCGATTCTATGTTTTGTAATGGTGTTACGCGCGAAAACGCGCGCGCATGCTCGTACGCGCGATTTTTTTATAAAATGCTTAAAATGACCTGAAACGTATGCAAAATAAATTTGAGACGATTTTGAGCATTTAAAAATTTTGCGCGCGCACTGACGCGCGGACGTACGCGCACGCGCATGTTTTCGGACATGAAATTGACCGGACTGATATTGACCTTGATCATGATAAATTTGAATGAGAAATACCTTTTGGTTATGAAGATATGATCATGAGTTGATTTTCAGAAAATTTCACAAAATGGCGCCTAGATGACGTCATCAGTCAAGGTCAAGGTTAAAAACCTTACCTTGTTTTGTCCATATGCCTATACATATGTGTGCTAAATTTCAAGATATTTGGTTGAACCATTTCAAAGTTATCTTGTTAACAAAAAAGTGGTTCAAAATAAGAAAAATAAATAAATAAATAATAAATAATAAAGGCGATTTTAACAAAAATATAAGGTGGTCTGTATTAGATACAGCCCACCTGACTAGACATAATACTTGTTTGGAACAAGTATAGGTGGGCTGGTCAACTTAAATTTGAAAACAAAATAGAGCAAAGTTAAGCGAGATATTGCTTGAAAATTCTTAAAAAACACTATCATGTAGATTCATTACGTGAACGAAATTCACCTTTTATAGTCATAACACGCAAATTATGAAATTTCTGACATGAGGCCTTTAATCAAAATTTTCACTCTGATGACGTCATCAAAATGAAAAAGGGTTATTATTGAACTTGTAGAAAAATATCTTAGCTACAACATATTGAAATTTTAAAGAAAATCAATCAATATATACAGAGATACAATCAATTTTCCATAAATATGCTGATGTCATAATATGCAAATTCGTATTTTGAGTTCCAAGGCCATTAAGATGATGTCACGATACACTTAATGGCCAAATGAGACATGAAATCATATCTCTGACTCATACTCTTTTCAAATATTAAAACAGAATTGGGGTCCAGGTGCATCCCAAAGAGCTATAATGGATTGTGTATAGGCATGTTTTTGCCCATGTATGTTATGTATTACAAGAGCTCGCGCGCACGGACATTTATGTTAAGCGAACGCTCATTCCCTTAATAATAGTCATAAAGAGATAAACATGGTATCAATTTGTTTGTAAAAATATGGGAAATATCATGGAAGAAAAAAAATGGCGATTCTATGTTGTATAATAGTTTTGCGCGCGAAAACGCGCGCGCATGTGCGTGTGCGCGATTTTTTATAAAATGCTTAAAATGGCCTTAAACGTATGCAAAATAAATTTGAGAAGATTTTCAGCATTATAAAATTTTGCGCGCGCACTGACGCGCGGACGTACGCGCACGCGCGCGTTTTTTGACATGAAATTGACCGGACTGATATTGACCTTGATCATGATAAATATGAATGAGAAATGATTTACCGTTATGAAAATATGACCATGAGTAAATTTTAAGAAAATTTCACAAAATGGCGCCTAGATGACGTCATCAGTCAAGGTCAAGGTTGAAAACATTACTTTGTTTTGTTCATATGCCTATACATATGTGTGCCAAATTTCAAGGCATTTAATTGAGCCATTTTCAAGTTATCTTGTTAACAAAAAAGTGGGTATAATTAAGAAAAATAAATAAATAATAATAAATAAATAAAGGCAATTTTAACAAAAATATAAGGTGGTCTGTATTAGATACAGCCCACCTGATAAATAAAGGCAATTTTAACAAAAATATAAGGTGGTCTGTATTAGATACAGCCCACCTGACTAGACATATAATACTTGTTTGGAACAAGTATAGGTGGGCTGGTCAACTAACATTTGAGACAAAATAGAGCAAAAATAAGCGACATACTGCTTACAAATTCTTAAAAGACAATATCATTTAGATTCATAACGTGAACTAAATTCACCTTCTATAGGCATAACACGCAAATTATGAAGTTTTTGACATGAGGCCTTTAATCAAAATTTTCACTATGATGACGTCATCAAAATGAAAAATGGTTATTACTACGCTTGTAGAGAATTGTCTTAGCTACAACATATCGAAATTTGGAAGAAAATTGATCAATATTTACAGAGATACAATCAATTTTACATAAATATGCTGACGTCATAATATGCAAATTCGTATTTTGAGTTCCAAGGCCATTGTGATGATGTCACGATACACTTAATGGCCTAATGAGACATGGAATCATATTTCCGACTCATACTCTATCTTAATATGAAAAAAAATTGAGGATCCCGGTGCATTCCAAAGAGCTATAACGGATTTTGTATAGGCATGTTTTTGCCCATATATGCTATGTATTAAAAGACCTCGCGCGCACTGACATTTATCTTGAATTTACGCTCATCTTGTTAATAATGGTCATAAAGAGATAAACATCGAATCAAATTCCTTGAAAAAATATGAGAAATATCATGAAAGAAAAAAAAATGGCGATTCTATGTTTTTTAATGGTGTTACGCGCGAAAACGCGCGCGCATGCTCGTACGCGCGATTTTTTATAAAATGCTTAAAATGACCTGAAACGTATGCAAAATAAATTTGAGACGATTTTGAGCATTTAAAAATTTTGCGCGCGCATTGACGCGCGTACGTACGCGCACGCGCGCGTTTTTTTACCTGACATTGACTGGACTGATATTGACCTTAATCATAATAAATATGAATGAGAAATACCTTTTGGTTATGAAGATATGATCATGAGTTTATTTTCAGAAAATTTCACAAAATGGCGCCTAGATGACGTCATCAGTCAAGGTCAAGGTTGAAAACCTTACTGTGTTTTGTCCATATGCCTATACATATGTGTGCCAAATTTCAAGTGATTTGAGTTAGACAATTTCAAGTTATCTTGCTAACAAAAAAGTGGCGAGAATTAAGAAAAATAAATAAATAATAAATAAATAAAGGCAATTTTAACAAAAATATAAGGTGGTCTGTATTAGATACAGCCCACCTGACTAGACATATAATACTTGTTTGGAACAAGTATAGGTGGGCTGGTCAACTAAAATTTGAGACAAAATAGAGCAAAAATAAGCGACATACTGCTTACAAATTCTTAAAAGACAATATCATGTAGATTCATAACGTGAACTAAATTCACCTTCTATAGGCATAACACGCAAATTATGAAGTTTTTGACATGAGGCCTTTAATCAAAATTTTCACTATGATGACGTCATCAAAATGAAAAATGGTTATCATTGCGCTTGTAGAAAATTGTCTTAGCTACAACATATCGAAATTTTAAAGAAAATTGATCAATATTTACAGAGATACAATAAATTTTACATAAATATGCTGACGTCATAATATGCAAATTTGTATTTTGAGTTCCAAGGCCATTGTGATGATGTCACGATACACTTAATGGCCAAATGAGACATGGAATCATATTTCCGACTCATACTCTATCTTAATATGAAAAAAAATTGAGGATCCCGATGCATTCCAAAGAGCTATAACGGATTTTGTATAGGCATGTTTTTGCCCATATATGCTATGTATTAAAAGACCTCGCGCGCACTGACATTTATTTTGAATTTACGCTCATCTTGTTAATAATGGTCATAAAGAGATAAACATGGAATCAAATTCCTTGAAAAAATATGAGAAATATCATGAAAGAAAAAAAAATGGCGATTCTATGTTTTTTAATGGTGTTACGCGCGAAAACGCGCGCGCATGCTCGTACGCGTGATTTTTTATAAAATGCTTAAAATGACCTAAAACGTATGCAAAAAAAATTTGAGACGATTTTGAGCATTATAAAATTTTGTGCGCGCACTGACGCGCGGAAGTACGCGCACGCGCAGGTTTTTTGACCGAAAATTGACCGGACGGATATTGACCTTGATCATGATAAATATGAATGAGAAATGAATTTTGGTTATGAAGATATGATCATGAGTTATTTTTCACAAAATGGCGCCTAGATGACGTCATCAGTCAAGGTCAAGGTTGAAAACCTTATTTTGATTTTTCTATATGCCTATACATATGTATGCCAAATTTCAAAGCATTTGATTGAACCATTTCAAAGTTATCGTGCTAACAAAAAAGTGGGTCGAAATAAGAAAAATAAATAAATAAATATAATACTTGTTTGGAACAAGTATAGGTGGGCTGGTCAACTAACATTTGAGACAAAATAGAGCAAAAATAAGCGACATACTGCTTACAAATTCTTAAAAGACAATATCATGTAGATTCATAACGTGAACTAAATTCACCTTCTATAGGCATAACACGCAAATTATGAAGTTTTTGACATGAGGCCTTTAATCAAAATTTTCACTATGATGACGTCATCAAAATGAAAAATGGTTATTACTGCGCTTGTAGAGAATTGTCTTAGCTACAACATATCGAAATTTTGAAGAAAATTGATCAATATTTACAGAGATACAATCAATTTTACATAAATATCCTGACGTCATAATATGCAAATTCGTATTTTGAGTTCCAAGGCCATTGTGATGATGTCACGATACACTTAATGGCCAAACTAGACATGGAATCATATTTCCGACTCATACTCTATCTTAATATGAAAAAAAATTGAGGATCCCGGTGCATTCTAAAGAGCTATAACGGATTTTGTATAGGCATGTTTTTGCCCATATATGCTATGTATTAAAAGACCTCGCGCGCACTGACATTTATCTTGAATTTACGCTCATCTTGTTAATAATGGTCATAAAGAGATAAACATGGAATCAAATTCCTTGAAAAAATATGAGAAATATCATGAAAGAAAAAAAAAAGGCGATTCTATGTTTTTTAATGGTGTTACGCGCGAAAACGCGCGCGCATGCTCGTTCGCGCGATTTTTTATAAAATGCTTAAAATGACCTGAAACGTATGCAAAATAAATTTGAGACGATTTTGAGCATTTAAAACTTTTGCGCGCGCACTGACGCGCGGACGTACGCGCACGCGCGCGTTTTAGGACATAAAATTAACCGGACAGATATTGACCTTGATCATGATAAATATGAATGAGAAATGACTTTCCTTTATGAAGATATGATCATGAGTTAATTTTTACAAAATGGCGCCTAGATGACGTCATCAGTCAAGGTCAAGGTTGAAAAGATTATTTTGATTTTTCTATATGCCTATACATATGTGTGCCAAATTTCAAAGCATTTGATTGAACCATTTCAAAGTTATCTTGCTAACAAAAAAGTGGGTCGAAATAAGAAAAATAAATAAATAATAATAAATAATAATAAAGGCAATTTTAACAAAATTATAAGGTGGTCTGTATTAGATACAGCCCACCTGATAAATAACTAGACATATAATACTTGTTTGGAACAAGTATAGGTGGGCTGGTCAACTAACATTTGAGACAAAATAGAGCAAAAATAAGCGACATACTGCTTACAAATTCTTAAAAGACAATATCATGTAGATTCATAACGTGAACTAAATTCACCTTCTATAGGCATAACACGCAAATTATGAAGTTTTTGACATGAGACCTTTAATCAAAATTTTCACTATGATGACGTCATCAAAATGAAAAATGATTATTACTGCGCTTGTAGAAAATTGTCTTAGCTACAACATATCGAAATTTTGAAGAAAATTGATCAATATTTACAGAGATACAATCAATTTTACATAAATATGCTGACGTCATAATATGCAAATTCGTATTTTGAGTTCCAAGGCCATTGTGATGATGTCACGATACACTTAATGGCCAAATGAGACATGGAATCATATTTCCGACTCATACTCTATCTTAATATGAAAAAAAATTGAGGATCCCGGTGCATTCCAAAAGAGCTATAACGGATTTTGTATAGGCATGTTTTTGCCCATATATGCTATGTATTAAAAGACCTCGCGCGCACTGACATTTATCTTGAATTTAGGCTCATCTTGTTATTAATGGTCATAAAGAGATAAACATGGTATCAAATTCCTTGAAAAAATATGAGAAATATCATGAAAGAAAAAAAAATGGCGATTCTATGTTTTTTAATGGTGTTACGCGCGAAAACGCGCGCGCATGCTCGTACGCGCGATTTTTTATAAAATGCTTAAAATGACCTGAAACGTATGCAAAATAAATTTGAGACGGTTTTGAGCATTTAAAAATTTTGCGCGCGCATTGACGCGCGGACGTACGCGCACGCGCGCGTTTTTTGACCTGAAATTGACTGGACTGATATTGACCTTGATCATAATAAATATGAATGAGAAATACCTTTTGGTTATGAAGATATGATCATGAGTTTATTTTCAGAAAATTTCACAAAATGGCGCCTAGATGACGTCATCAGTCAAGGTCAAGGTTGAAAACCTTACTGTGTTTTCTCCATATGCCTATACATATGTGTGCCAAATTTCAAAGCATTTGATTGAATAATTTCAAAGATATCTTGCTAACAAAAAGCGGGTCGAAATAAGAAAAATAAACTAGACATAATACTTGTTTGGAACAAGTATAGGTGGGCTGGTCAACTTAAATTTGAAAACAAAATAGAGCAAAATTAAGCGAGATACTGCTTGAAAATTCTTAAAAAACACTATCATGTAGATTCATTACATGAACGAAATTCACCTTCTATAGTCATAACACGCAAATTATGAAATTTCTGACATGAGGCCTTCAATCAAAATTTTCACTCTGATGACGTCATCAAAATGAAAAAGGATTTTTATTGAACTTGTAGAGAATTATCTTAGCTACAACATATTGAAATTTTGAAGAAAATCAATCAATATATACAGAGATACAATCAATTTTCCATAAATATGCTGACGTCATAATATGCAAATTCGTAATTTGAGTTCCAAGGCCATTAAGATGATGTCACGATACACTTCATGGCCAAATGAGACATGAAATCATATTTCTGACATATACTCTTTTCAAATATTAAAACAGAATTGGGGTCTAGGTGCATCCCAAAGAGCTATAATGGATTGTGTATAGTTATTTTTTTGCCCATGTATGTTATGTATTACAAGAGCTCGCGCGCACAGGCATTTATCTTTAATTTACGCTCATCTTGTTAATAATGGTCATAAAGAGATAAACATGGTATCAAATTCCTTGAAAAAATATGAGAAATATCATGAAAGAAAAAAAAATGGCGATTCTATGTTTTTTAATGGTGTTACGCGCGAAAACGCGCGCGCATGCTCGTACGCGCGATTTTTTATAAAATGCTTAAAATGACCTGAAACGTATGCAAAATAAATTTGAGACGATTTTGAGCATTTAAAAATTTTGCGCGCGCATTGACGCGCGGACGTACGCGCACGCGCGCGTTTTTTGACCTGAAATTGACTGGACTGATATTGACCTTGATCATAATAAATATGAATGAGAAATACCTTTTGGTTATGAAGATATGATCATGAGTTTATTTTCAGAAAATTTCACAAAATGGCGCCTAGATGACGTCATCAGTCAAGGTCAAGGTTGAAAACCTTACTGTGTTTTCTCCATATGCCTATACATATGTGTGCCAAATTTCAAGGTATTTCATTCAACCATTTTCAAGTAATCTTGCTAACAAAAAAGTGGCGAGAATTAAGAAAAATAAATAAATAAAAATAAATAATAAAGGCAATTTTAACAAAAATATAAGGTGGTCTGTATGATATACAGCCCACCTGACTAGACATATAATACTTGTTTGGAACAAGTATAGGTGGGCTGGTCAACTAACATTTGAGACAAAATAGAGCAAAAATAAGCGACATACTGCTTACAAATTCTTAAAATACAATATCATTTAGATTCATAACGTGAACTAAATTCACCTTCTATAGGCATAACACGCAAATTATGAAGTTTTTGACATGAGGCCTTTAATCAAAATGTTCACTATGATGACGTCATCAAAATGAAAAATAGTTAATACTGTGCTTGTAGAGAATTGTCTTAGCTACATCATATCAAAATTTTGAAGAAAATTGATCAATATTTACAGAGATACAATCAATTTTACATAAATATGCTGACGTCATAATATGCAAATTCGTATTTTGAGTTCCAAGGCCATTGTGATGATGTCACGATACACTTCATGGCCAAATGAGACATGGAATCATTTCTCCGACTCATACTCTATCTAAATATGAAAACAAATTGAAGGTCACGGCTCATTCCAAAGAGCTATAATGGATTTTGTATAGGCATGTTTTTGCCCATATATGCTATGTATTAAAAGAGCTCGCGCGCAAAGACGTTTATCTTGAATTGACGCTCATCTTGTTATTAATGGTCATAAAGAGATAAACATGGTATCAAATTCCTCGAAAAAATATGAGAAATATCATGAAAGAAAAAAAAATGGCGATTTTATGTTTTGTAATGTTGTTACGCGCGAAAACGCGCGCGCATGCTTGTACGCGCGATTTTTTATAAAATGCTTAAAATGACCTAAAACGTATGCAAAAAAAATTTGAGACGATTTTGAGCATTTTAAATTTTTGCGCGCGCACTGACGCGCGGACGTACGCGCACGCGCGCGCTTTTTGACAAGAAATTGACCGGACTGATATTGACCTTGATCATGATAAATATGAATGAGAAATAACTTACCGTTATGAAAATATGATCATGAGTAAATTTTCAGAAAATTTCACAAAATGGCGCCTAGATGACGTCATCAGTCAAGGTCAAGGTTTAAAACCTTACCGTGTTTTCTCCATATGCCTATACATATGTGTGCCAAATTTCAAGTTATTTGATTTAGCCATTTTCAAGTTATTTTGCTAACAAAAAGTGGGTCGAAATAAGAAAAATAAATAATAAATAAATAAATAATAAATAATAAAGGCGATTTTAACAAAAATATAAGGTGGTCTGTATTAGATACAGCCCACCTGATAAACTAGACATATAATACTTGTTTGGAACAAGTATAGGTGGGCTGGTCAACTAACATTTGAGACAAAATAGAGCAAAAATAAGCGACATACTGCTTACAAATTCTTAAAAGACAATATCATGTAGATTCATAACGTGAACTAAATTCACCTTCTATAGGCATAACACGCAAATTATGAAGTTTTTGACATGAGACCTTTAATCAAAATTTTCACTATGATGACGTCATCAAAATGAATAATGGTTATTACTGCGCTTGTAGAGAATTGTCTTAGCTACAACATATCGAAATTTTGAAGAAAATTGATCAATATTTACAGAGATACAATCAATTTTACATAAATATGCTGACGTCATAATATGCAAATTCGTATTTTGAGTTCCAAGGCCATTGTGATGATGTCACGATACACTTAATGGCCAAATGAGACATGGAATCATATTTCCGACTCATACTCTATCTATATATGAAAAAAAATTGAGGATCCCGGTGCATTCCAAAGGGCTATAACGGATTTTGTATAGGCATGTTTTTGCCCATATATGCTATGTATTAAAAGAGCTCGCGTGCATTGACATTTATCTTGAATTTACGCTCATCTTGTTAATAATGGTCATAAAGAGATAAACATGGTATCAAATTCCTTGAAAAAATATGAGAAATATCATGAAAGAAAAAAAAATGGCGATTCTATGTTTTGTAATGTTGTTACGCACGAAAACGCGCGCGCATGCTCGTACGCGCGATTTTTTATAAAATGCTTGAAATGACCTGAAACGTATGCAAAAAAAATTTGAGACGATTTTGAGCATTTTTAATTTTTGCGCGCGCACTGACGCGCGGACGTACGCGCACGCGCGCGCTTTTTGACATGAAATTGACCGGACTGATATTGACCTTGATCATGATAAATATGAATGAGAAATAACTTACCGTTATGAAAATATGATCATGAGTAAATTTTCAGAACATTTCACAAAATGGCGCCTAGATGACGTCATCAGTCAAGGTCAAGGTTTAAAACCTTACCGTGTTTTCTCCATATGCCTATACATATGTGTGCCAAATTTCAAGTTATTTGATTTAGCCATTTTCAAGTTATTTTGCTAACAAAAAGTGGGTCGAAATAAGAAAAATAAATAATAAATAAATAAATAATAAACTAGACATATAATACTTGTTTGGAACAAGTATAGGTGGGCTGGTCAACTAACATTTGAGTCAAAATAGAGCAAAAATAAGCGACATACTGCTTACAAATTCTTAAAAGACAATATCATGTAGATTCATAACGTGATCTAAATTCACCTTCTATAGGCATAACACGCAAATTATGAAGTATTTGACATGAGGCCTTTAACCAAAATTTTCACTATGATGACGTCATCAAAATAAAAAATGGTTATTACTGCGCTTGTAGAGAATTGTCTTAGCTACAACATATCGAAATTTTGAAGAAAATTGATCAATATTTACAGAGATACAATCAATTTTACATAAATATGCTGACGTCATAATATGCAAATTCGTATTTTGAGTTCCAAGGCCATTGTGATGATGTCACGATACACTTAATGGCCAAATGAGACATGGAATCATATTTCCGACTCATACTCTATCTTAATATGAAAAAAAATTGAGGATCCCGGTGCATTCCAAAGAGCTATAACGGATTTTGTATAGGCATGTTTTTGCCCATATATGCTATGTATTAAAAGACCTCGCGCGCACTGACATTTATCTTGAACTTACGCTCATCTTGTTAATAATGGTCATAAAGAGATAAACATGGAATCAAATTCCTTGAAAAAATATGAGAAATATCATGAAAGAAAAAAAAAATGGCGATTCTATGTTTTTTAATGGTGTTACGCGCGAAAACGCGCGCGCATGCTCGTACGCGCGATTTTTTATAAAATGCTTAAAATGACCTGAAACGTATGCAAAATAAATTTGAGACGATTTTGAGCATTTTAAAATTTTGCGCGCGCACTGACGCGCGGACGTACGCGCACGCGCGCGTTTTTTGACCTGAAATTGACTGGACTGATATTGACCTTGATCGTAATAAATATAAATGAGAAATACCTTTTGGTTATGAAGATATGATCATGAGTTTATTTTCAGAAAATTTCACAAAATGGCGCCTAGATGACGTCATCAATCAAGGTCAAGGTTGAAAACCTTACTGTGTTTTGTCCATATGCCTATACATATGTGTGCCAAATTTCAAAGCATTTGATTGAATAATTTCAAAGATATCTTGCTAACAAAAAGTGGGTCGAAATAAGAAAAATAAATAAATAAATAAAGGCGATTTTAACAAAAATATAAGGTGGTCTGTATTAGATACAGCCCACCTGATAATAATAAATAAAGGCAATTTTAACAAAAATATAAGGTGGTCTGTATTAGATACAGCCCACCTGATAAGAAGAAGAATTACATTTATAGGGCACTTTATACAGGCGTTTCTAAGCGCACAATAGATGAATAACGGTATATTTTAATTTCTTTAAGAAAAAAATTATTATTTGATTCTGAATCTTGCATATATTCATGTAATAATACCCAGATTAGAGTTTCCTGAAAATTGAATAAGCATTTGATATTAGATTTAGTATACTTCTTTTCTACACTTGCATAATAAATGTAGGATGGTCAGTGGATTTTTAATTGGGGATAATTCAAAATGTATTAGTGTTGTTTATGTTGTCATGGCAGAGATTTACAGGAAACCAGATAGCTAAGGTCTACCAGAATCATCCTGATGCTTACCAAGACACAGAGGTTAGTTGAACCTTTTAATATGTAGATTTCAGTTAGCATTGGTACATTGCTGTCTATTTTCATACACAATTTATTTCAATGTTAGAACTTTTTCATAATTCCCATCAAACTTGTGATAGATGTATTTGTGTGATTTACAGCTTTTCATAAGAAGTATGATTTTTACAAGAAATATTATTTCTCGTGTAACCATTAATAGTTATCATATGGCTTGGGTGTAGAAAGCAATGAATTATACTGATGTACTTGAAGCTTTTTATTTTGCACTCATCAGAGTAAACCATATGAATCAACAGAAAGCCTATTAACAATCAGACAACTTACACAGATTATAGGAAATTTTACTTTAAACTAAGAAAGGTGTATTTGTTTAAACAGAAGTCAAGTTATAGTAATCAGAACTAAAATTTATTTTAGATTCAAAGTTATTGACATCTGTAATTGAACTCTATTTCCTGTTCATTCTCAAAGCAATCTGATTATCTATGCCAGCATAAATGTGGATACCACAATGAATAGTCTCTCCTCTGATTTGATCCATGTTACAGCGTATATCTTTGGTGAGCAGTTTTGTTGCATCCGTACTCTTGGGCGACTACGCTGCTATTGATCATAGTGACGGTAGGTAGACAATCGGAGCACGATGACAATGGTGGAAGACAAAAATATGATTTGAAATTACACAAGTATAGAGCTATCTTCAGCCAACTCATCATCCCTTTGAACACATGAAGTGAATATAATGATTTAAATAATTAAAGCAACATATGTGGATTACTTTTTACTATAAATGAATCCATTTGGTAGATAAGCGAGAGCTCTTGAGCTTAACGTACATATGAAGTGAATATATTGATGTATACCGTTAGAGCAACATATGTGGATTACGTTTAACAATAAATGAGTCCATTTGATAGATTAGCTAAAGTTCTTGAGCTAAACTTACAACTTTATGACTCTGTTTTATTTGATGTCACAGACTTTGAGTCATGGAAACCATTAAGATCATGGGACAAGCTAACTTAAGGCCTATGTAGGTGTGTTTCATTATAGGCCCCTAAACATCGCCAAATTCACGGAATGAAACCTGCTCAAACTTACATGAAAACTTCATTTGTGTTATGTTTTCTTCAGGTATATCTATAATGCTGTTTTTCAGTAACAATAATGTTTTATATAAGAGCAAGACAAAATCATAATGTGCAAGCACTCTTCTTTTGGGGGTGGAAAATTTAAACGGCCTTTAGTGAAAGCCAATCAATTCTTATAGCAGCATTTACCTTTGTTTTTGTTTATAAATAAACGTGTTTGTTTTGGTGTAGGATCTGGAATGAACTTACTTGATATCAACACTAAGGAATGGTCAGAGACAGCTTTATCTGCATGTGCACCTGATCTATCCCAGAGACTTGGTCCGTCAGTACCCTCCTATACCAACCTGGTAGGTAGATGGATTCGTAAAGAGTTAAGCCCCACTGCACTACTTAAAGCTACGTGCACCCTCTATATAGCAAACAATGCCTAATCGATGCCTGTTGGTCCCCCACGATCCCCTTTTTCTTATGTTATTTGAGAGCTGATTTGATGAGATAACCACCTGTCAGTGAACTTGCAGGGAGGTCTAATCCCCCTAGCCAAACTAGTGCAGATGGGCTTTAAGAATAAAAAGATTTGTATCTTTATGCCCATTATTAAACGCAGCCCAAACGCCATTTTCAAAATATCTTCAATTTTTTGGACTGCCATTTATGCTACTGGCAAAACCCTCAAAAACTATCAGTGTTTGCTCATCCATGTGACCCAAAAGCCATAGGGTTAGGGAATTTAGAGAAAATCAATGATTTTTTGCTTGCAGTCTAAATGCAGCTTTTGTGTGCTTAACAACAGCATCTAGGTTAAAATAATGCTATCAAAAATACAATTTTACATTATATGCAAATCAGTGAACACAACTTTGAAGATTGTGTAAAGAAAAGTAGTAAATTGTGCATTTTTAAAGTTTTACTAATGAAAAAATGTTTAAATACCATAGAATTAGCTCTTGGATCATATCTTCAAATATAATATTGTTAAAGAGCTATGTTTTGTAGATATGTATAGCTATCTTGGTTAAAACTAGGAGGTGATTTTTTTTAATATAGAAGAAGCATTGGTTGTAGAATGCTCAATTGCTGTAAAATTAGGTTGAGATCTAAAGAGCTTGTGCATGCTACCATACTCATTTTGGCTTTTATATGGTGATGCTTGTAAAGGATGATCCCCAAGCTCATTGCATGTGTGACTCACAAAATCATCGTCTGCATGAATATTTTGTTAAATACAGTCTATCACGACATCTCTTTGTTTTACTGTATTTTATTTCGCTTTTGTTCTGAAGGGCAAAATTTCAGGGTACTTTGTAGATCGGTATGGATTCTCTCCGGAGTGTGCCATTATCGCATTTACTGGAGACAATCCAGGTGAGATAATTGCAATTTTTTTGTAATATTCCGGGGAGTGGTGGGGATGCGCATTTCATTGATTCATATAAATCTATCAGACTATTCATCAAAAAAGATATAGAATATAGAATGCTCTATAGAAAAAATAATGTACAAAATCTGCTTTTATAGGTAGAGTTTTGTTGTTTGGAAAAGTCAAATGAGGGATGATAGTTTATGAGATCATATAATTTTTCTTTCATTTCAAATTTTCAACCATGCCTCAGACATTCCATAGAAGTCTTCCTGTACATGTACATCGTATTGTTCATCACATTTCATATGCTTTCCATAGACAACGCAAATAAATATATTTTCCATTCTCGAATCATATCATTCCGAATGCTATAGAGTATAACCGAATGGTCTCCTTTGGAAAGTGGTAATTCATTTTGAAACCAGTAATGCTTGATTTATCAAAATCAGTGATGTAATAATTTATCAAATGAGATTACCATCATAACCCAGTCATTAATAACCATTGTAAGATAGCTGGCAAAGACTATGTAAGATAATGCATTAGGGTTCAACTCTAAGCACAATTCTTGGAAATTCAGGATGAAGTGTTTTTGACACGCTTAGATACCACCTGACCTGGTAACGAAGGGTCATATTTCTATATCCCATTCCATCATTAGCTTCTCTTGCAGGGCTTTCTATAAAGGGTATAGAAAGGGATGGTAAGTGATGGATGTGGCATGCCGTTTTCACCCGGTATAGCTCCCCAATGCAACATAAATTACACCACAAACATGCTAGCACCCTGTGTAGAATGTTTGTCTTTCAAATATTTATTGAAGGAAGGATTTAATGATTAGTATAAAGTATATTGCTTTTTTGATGTGTAGGAACCTATATATAGGGACCCCCCCCCCCCCCACCCCCAACTCATTCAGGCACATGGACCCACATTGACTATTGTTTTTCTGTGTTGTGTTCCATGGTTTTACCACTGTATGAGCTGTTACCGAGTGATATTTATGATTTATCTTTATGACTTATGTCTGTATGCTGTACCTCGAGCCTTACCTCAGCATCTATTCAGCTATCACTGATACAGAGGGAAAATTTGGTTTTTATTAATTTGACTTTAAGCTTTGGAGCTGCTGAAACTTTTTCAATTGTGTACCACCTTTCTAATTTGCTTGCCATTTTGCAAATTGTTATTTTTTTAAAGTCCTGTTCATTTTGTGAAATTCCTTGTCATTTGCTAACCATATATGGTTGTTTATGTTGCCATATTAATTTGTTGAACCATGGACCTACTACTAGGTCCATGGTTGAACACATGAGACTTTGTAACTACGTATGTTGCCCTATGTACCTGTACATGACATAATGATGATTTAGCTTTACTTAGGGCCTTGATAAGCCTGTAGGGTTCTAATGTCGGCTTTTTACCTCTAGCAAATCTTTCTTTAATTGAAATTGAAAGCCAGATGCAGAGCTGCCAACCATTCCGTTTTTGCCGGAATTACTCTGTTTTTTCCTCCCAATTACGGTATTACGTTTTTTCTTCATAAAATACGTTTTTTATAATTTTTATAATTTTTTTTTTTTTTTTTTTTTTACATACCACACGTCTAACAACTGCCCTTAAATGGTGATTTGATGACAAATTCAATAGAAAAATAATTTTAAAACATACTTGAAGAGAAAAATATTCTCACAAAGAATAAAATACCGATAATACCGAAATAACCACAAAAAAAAAACCTGCTTGTTTGGAAAAAACAGCATGAGGAATGAACATTTCTGCATTGGAAATGTGTCGCGTGTGGTTGTAAGTTTCGTTTTTATGAATTCCTTTTTTTTGCTTGAAATTCCTTTTTTTTGCCATCATGATTCCTTTTTTTGGTCGCACAAGGTTGGCAGCTCTGCAGATGTCGTGCTAAGATGTGACATTTTTCAAAAAGGGATTGCAAGTGAGAGACATTTTCTATTGTATGTTTTGTTTTTTAAACAAACATGGGAGCAAAGTTAATCATAATGGCAAACTGCTTCACAAATGACACTGTTTTCTTATTTCTCAGCATCCCTAGCTGGTATGAGTCTTCAAGGAGGGGATGTAGCCGTGAGTCTAGGTACCAGTGATACCCTCTTTCTCTGGCTTACGACACCTAGACCAGCCTTAGAGGGGCATATCTTTGTCAATCCTGTCGATGATGATGCTTATATGGCTCTCTTATGGTGAGTATGCTTTGTTTTATTATTGCTATGATTGTTTTCAGATTAAAAGGAGGCGGGATAGCTCAGTTGGTAGAGCAGTGGTCTTGTAATCCGGTGACCCGGGTTTGAAACCAAGCCGATGCACTAGTGCTCTTTGGTAAGGCATTAATCCTCATTACCAGGTCTCTCAGAGAGGACCTAAAGCCGTCGGTCCTCTGGTTGCTTACTAACAAGCATTTATGCTTTCTTAGCAGTCATGTAAAATAACCACACTACACATACACATATCAGATTACCACCAATGTTTTGGAACATAAGGCATTTCTATCTCTATGATTATACAAATAATTAGGAATACCGTCAGAGCTCAAAAACATGAATGCTCATTGCCGATACTCTTTAATGTATTCTTTTTTCTTTAAACCCAAATTGTTCAGCTTCAAGAATGGGTCCCTCACGAGAGAGAAGATTCGAGATGCAAGCAGCAATGGTTCATGGGACGTTTTCAATCAGCAACTCCTAAGTAGTCCTATGGGGAATGGAGGCAATATTGGTAAGTTCACAAGATAATTAGCAATGTATGAAATATAGATAACTTCTAGAAAATCCCTCTCCCTGATTTTTTTTCCTTTGCCTAAAAATCAAAAATTTGATTGTAGTTACTCAGCAACAGGTAACTGAAATGCAATTAGTTACCATAAACATTGGAGTTAAAGCAATGTAATCTTAAGAAGTGCTACTGTTTGTATTCTGTATTACAAGGGGTTAGTTTTACAATGCATTGTTGTGACCTGTGAGAAATCTTTACTCCACTCTTTAGCATGTAAGATAACTGAGTGAACAGTGTTTTTCATTAGTGATGAGATGTGTGTCCAAGATCTCTTCTTTACCGTCAAGGTTTGATGTATACTTATCTGTCACTGAGTGATTGACTTGATCGCACAGTTACTATTCACCTATTGTACTGATGTGACTGTGTGATTTCTTCATGTAGGTATCTACTTTCATGTGCAAGAGATAACTCCATCAGCTGTTGGTCTTCATCGGTTCAACTCAGATGATCAACCTGTCGCGACCTTTGACCCAGCGACGGAGGTCAGAGCACTCGTTGAAGGTCAAATGATGGGCAAGCGGTTGCATGCAGAGCAGCTTGGTTATGATATAGGTGAGTATGGTGTTCAGCATGAGGAATATTATGATTAAGCTGAGCATAAGTTAAGGTATCAAAATCTCAATTCTCGGTAAAAAGAAATAACAAAGACTTCAGTGATGTGTCCGACATGGATTGAACCCACAATCTTCTGTCAAATTTAAGCCAGATACACTATCAAGTGAGCCTCCTTCCCTCCCATCTTATTATAACCCAACAAAATTCAATTCAATTAAATTCATTTTATTTTCACATTGGAATAAAAATGAAGAATCACAATAACAATAATAAAACCAAAAAAAAGTCAACTGTAGTTGGATTTGCAAAGGCAAAACAATGATATGTGTATTAAAATGATTTGTATTTTTAGGTGGTGATACCAGAGTTTTAGTAACCGGTGGAGCTTCAGCTAATGAAGCCATCTTACAAGTGATATCAGATGTCTTCAATGCTCCTGTCTATGTCCTGGATGTAGCCAACTCAGCTTGTCTAGGATGTGCCTACAGAGCTAAACATGGTGAGCATAAGTCTGTTCTTAAAGAATTATAGCAGTAGTGTTGCACTACTTTCACTCTTTATTCTGGATTGACCCATATGGTTAGGTATTCATAGATTTAGTGCTATTTATTTTATTTACTCTATAGAAAACAAGATAACAAGTGAAGACGCGTTCAGACAAGAGTAAAACTGTCACTCATCAACACAATAAGAAAGAGGCAAATTCGATTTGTTGGTCACATGTAAAGAAAGGATAATCTTAGAAAAAAGAAGAACAAAAAGAAAGAACACACATATTGACAGGGAAGATTGCTGGAAGGAAACGCAGATAAAAGCAACACCTCACATATCTACAAAGCCTAAACAAATGGGCAACCAAAAGTAAAATCAGCAATACCAGCTTTTTAATAATAGCAGATAAGAGACGGAAATGGAGGGCCATGACTCTCCATGTCTGTAGCACACCTGGCACTTGATGATGATGATGATGAGCAAGGGGTCTATCAATATTTTTCATATAGTAAATGCAGTTTAAGGGCGCTCATCGTAAACGCTCATCGTAATCGCAGTTCCACGGTGCACTGTTCATGCTCACTTCTCCAGGCAATTCTCCTTGGGTGGCCTTCAGCTGGATTCGCAAACCTGTGTGCGCATGCTACGTAGACCCACTAGAGGTCAGTGCGTTGACCCATCTTTTTGTGAGTTTACGATCGGCGATCGTGATCGCCGTTTTTCGGTGATTCTACAAAAGTGAGCATGAACGCAATCGTGTTTTAAACTAAACGCGTAACAGATGCCTGATTCTGGCCGTCAAAATCAAGCATGAACGCGCCCTAAATGTAAAAGTACGCCAAAAAAACTGTTCAGTAAAAATAACATAATTGACAGTTGAGTGAGATAAACATATCATATATCATTCTAATTTTTCAGGCTGGTTAGGTGGCGACAAAGTTCCATTCCATGAGGTTGTGAAGACAGCATCAAATTACACACAAGCAGCTACTCCTAATACTCATGCAGCTCAGGTAGGTCACACTATAGCAATCACAATTACACTCTTATTCAGATTGTGATGTACCACAGACTTCTTTCAATGTTTGTATCCGTTGTGACTGATCTTACTAGACATGTAAAAATGATAAAGTAGTATTATAATAATGAGCTTACGATTAATCATGATTCCCTTGTATTTATTCATACCCCTTGTAAATTTGATGTTTTTGAGTTTTTCAAGAATGAAAGGTGAACTGGTTCAATTAGGGCATTTTTTGAATACTTTTAGATGTAAGCTTTGATATTTCACATTCACAAGAAACATAAATTGGGAAAATCTATTTTTCACATACTTAGAAAATTACAAAACTTGGTAAGGTTATGAATAGTTAAGTTGTTAACTGTAGCAAGCTACTATCCTTAGAGTACAACAAGTACAATTTAACATTTTGACATGGTTGTGAAAGTAGTTGAGTTGTATAACTAGTAAATCATGATTTAACTTGGATGTAAGTTTAAATATCCCTGACAGTTGAAAAGAGTGATCAATGTTTTAGAAAGGCTCAATGAGGATAATATGACTGCTGTTTTAACAAGTAGAACTCAAAATATGTTATTTGTAAGACAACATTTTGATTTGTCATATATATTTGAAACAAGCTTTATATCTATATCATATTAAGAATCTATTTTTTTTCTAACAGTAATCCCTCTTATTTATACCTTTCTTTCTTTCCTTACTTCTCTCTTTGCAGATCTACAACTCACTCCTAGAGCGGTACAAAGTTCTGGAGGACAAGATATCTAAGTAAACAGGTGCTTCTTAGAATCTTTTGAGACCATTTTATTCTGAATTATGAAGCCAGCCATCCCAACTCTCTGCAAACTGAAGCAATAATGTGTCTGTTGTACTGTGTATGTGTCTCACTTAGTCATGATTTCTGTTTTATTGTTAGGATGCAGTGTGTATAATACATGTACCATGTCCCTACATTCCAATCTCAGGTAAGATACATTACTGATACCCACTCTTAAAGGCATTGTTTAACAATGTTTCCAGTTTTACAAATTTGAGATGCATGACCATACATGTTATCAGTGTCTGTGATATGGTGTAATATTGAAGCAAAAGCAAAATTGGGCTTCAAAATTATCTGGAAGGGCTTTCAAAAAGTTATATTTTTGAGTGACCGGTTTTACCGTAATCATTAAAACCGTTGCGAAATTGGTTTTTGACATCTCTAATTCCAATCTTGATAAAGCATGGATTGGGCTTGATTTGTTGAGTCAAATATTTTGCGCTAATTATCAAAGATAAACCATGAATATCACATGTTTTGTTTGTAATTTGTTAGCAGGAGACCTTTGTCACACTATATGTGTGAATATAATAGGGAATATTGCCTGACATATCACCATAGTTCTTTAGAATTTGGCATTCATGGATGACCAATTCTACATTTACATAATAACACCAATGCTTAGCAGTGCATTTTGCAACTTTTCTCTTTCGACCCTTCTAATTATTTTGATGCACTGCTTATTCCATGAATCAAAAGTCTTAACTAGTATGGTATCAATTTAATGAGGACAAAACACTTTTTAATGAAACTAATCAAAGCAATAATTATGCCATGACAAGAGAGAAATGATCCATCAAACTTGAGTTTCCAAACTTTTTTTAAGGGGTTTATTTTGTTATTATAACTCCTGTAATTCCACTGATCATCCGTTGTATCCTGCCTATTTTACACAGGGCTATTATTTTAAGCTGAGCAGTGTATTATCTTATATTGATGGTAGACGTTTTTATGAATATACAGAGTGAATAATAACAAAACAAGGTGAAAGGAGAATTATGTTGAAGGCTTGAAGCAATGAAAAAGGTGCACAATATGACAAACAACAAGTTCCTCTGCTTGACAGCTATGACAATTCTCTCATTGTAGACTGAGCTGCTCTATATCATATTTGTTATTACATTGGTTCCGTGATAGAATCTGATGACCTATGCCTCCAGCCTCTGACTAGGTAATGTGTGTGAGCAAAAGTTTATTTTTGCCTCCTTAAATTTATATGCTTCATTTCTTACATGAATGGAAGTTGATGTTTGTCATGATAATTGTCAAGTTTTTAGATGTATTCGAAAGTCAGTGATGATACTGTGATATATACTGAATAAATTCGATCATGTAATGATTTTTTTTTTAAAGGAAAAGTTGATTTCCATTGAGATTTTGCATTTCCAGATTATATGAAATGTTACATATACAACTCAAAAGGGTACATTAAAATTAACATTTGGCATTGCAAAGATCTTTGAGACCTGTTGAAATTGCTTAGTAGATATTGGGGAATGAAACTTGAGTTGAAAGTTTAAATTTATACTTCATTCAGATGATGGTTAGGAAGTGTTGAAAACACCTATATTTTTATACCTGTTATATTCTAGATATATGTAGATATGCATTTTGTTTTTTCATCAATATTGCTGTAACATAGGGTCTGCATTGCTGTTGTGATGTATTGACAGGCTTGAATTTAGGAGCAAGATCTTGCAGGGATAGTCTGGTGGATTTTTTTTCCATTTAGAGATGACGTTTCCTTTGTTTCATATACACGTATGTATTATTATTCAAGATAGGAGATACTGTGAAAATTGCTTGAAAACACCATAAGAGCATGAAATACAGTCTGTACTGTCTAGTTATGAACCTCAGTTGCAGAATTTAGAAGATTAGAATCAAATTAATATGTTGTTAATTTTTGTATGAACTTATAAGATGAGAATATTATACCACCCCAAAATATAGATATGTTCCTGAAAAATAATAGGTTTAACCTAATCTGCAGTATGAATTCTTATCAATCTTGTCTACATGAATGTTGCAATATATCCATGTTATTAAAGAAATAAACATGTGAAAATGAATTCTCAAGTGCAGTGTTAGCACTTTGTGAATGCAATGTGAATTAGCCTGCCAATGTGAAAGTATTAAATTTTGTACATAATTGATTATCTTTGTTTTGTGTGCCTCATTTTGTTGCCACCTTGGAGATGTATTTGGAAAATATCCACGAAAAAAATAGTTAAGAAGCTTAAATATTCTTTTATTAAAGCAGCATGGGTTTATTTACATATTAGATTGTTAGTTTTCAAAATACCTCAGGAAGTATCTTTTTTCATTTGAAAAAAATAATCACAACACTGACATATATTATGTCATTTGAATAATTACCAGAAGTTATGTTCTGGATTAAAGTCATATTCTTTCCTGAATTGAATCTTTAAACTCAAAATTAATATTATTTAAGCACTCGTTTGATTCATTTATTAATTCATATTCACTTCTCCTTTTAAATCCTTCTTTTCCTCTTGATCTCCCTGAAGCTGAAAGCTAGAACGAATTATCTGCGGTTTAGATACTAGGCTTACTACTAGTAGATTGAAAGGAAAATCCATTGTTTGATGGATACCGCCATCTACCGGTTGAAAATAACAAACCAGGCAGTGAATATCAATCGGCTTATTCTGAATGTTACGTGATCTGTTGTTTACTAGTCGCACCTTTATTTCACAACAAATATCGCTGGTACCATGTAATCAGATTTGTTTCAACTTTAAGTTTATCTTTAACAATTTTTTTCTCAATCGGAAAGACTTAATCTAATGACACATGGGGAGATACGGGTGCCCCCTTTTGAAATCTCATTTGATTGTAAGTAACCTCCCAACTAATTAGGCCCTACCCCCCCCCCCCCAACCACCACTGGCTGAAAATAATTTGTAGTTAAAGATATCAAAGAAGTGAATCGCTTGCTCGAAAGCAGAATAAAAAAGACACCATTTCAGTTTTATTCAAGTTAGTATGCCCGTAAAGAGTTATACGTATTTAATTTTTAGAAGTATTGCTTTTTTAAAAAAATAGTGTGAAAGAAAAGATGATTACACAACATCATCTTCAATTAATTAACCTGGGCTCATTTCTTTCTAAAAGAACATGAACGATAGGGGATGGATGGAGCGCTTATGAACCAGCTTTGCTTCAAGCAGAAATTGGAAGGTATAAGAAATATGAACTCTCGCTTCCAGCTCTCTAACCGACGGAGAATGCTAGGAATCCTGTAGCTCATTGGAGAGCCAAGCAGAGTAGCGCTTGAAGTAATTAGACTCTCACATATCTAGAGGTCAGTACACAGAGAGTTACCACCACCATCATCATCATACCGTAGCTACCAGTCGATCTACCATCTACCAAGCTAGCGGCTAGACCACCAGATACCAATGTACTAGCTACCAGCCTTCAAACATATGTATTCCTTATTGAATTAGATGACAGCAAGGGGTACAATGTACTAACCAAACGTAAGAAAGGCGACATCAAGCCGAGCATGATGTTGTGATGGGTTATTTAAAGGGGAGTGTACACTACCCTAGCTTTCTCGGTCTGGCATCCTGAACGTTTTCCAACTCCCCGTCTGAGTTTGGGTTAACGTTCTTGCTGCTCTGTAAAGGCGTTTTATTGTACCTTCCTCGATTTATTTTACTTTACTGATTCAGTTTCCCAAAATACAATTTTCCTTAGGCGTCCCATAATTTGGATTGATATACCAATATAGATTAGACTGAGCCCATCACTGAATAATTTGTATAGAACATTTGAATAGTGTTTATTACAACAATATTCAATAGTTCAATAAACCCATAACTTTTATAGGACTGATTGATATGTGTGTGTGTTTATTTGTATGTGCATATTACAGTAAATTATTTTCTATTTTTTCCTCTTCCTGTATCACTGTAGACTTTGACATAAGGCCCGGCCTTCCTGTCTCGTCTCGAAATGATGTACATGTTTAGATTTTTTTCTTCTTCCTGTTCTTCTTGTCTTCTTTACTTATGTTATTCTCATTTTACTTGGTTGGGTAATCCCTTTGGCAGCTCACTCAAGAAGCTATACTGGGATAGTAGGTGAGGCGAGTAACCACAATGAGTGTCATGACTTACTGGAATGGTGTGTGATCAAAGCACTCGTTAATTTACAGTGAAATATGCTACACATATATAGTTATAGGCGTGAAGAAAATGGTCTAGGAACGTGAGACGTAGCTGTACTTTACAAGTTTATTACGAGCTTTCGGCTTGTGAGGCCTTCTTCAGGTTCTGAAGTGCAAACACATACAACTGAAACAAATACATTGTATGAACACACATACATGGCATTACAAACTTAATATCACTCAATCATAGTCAAGCATCGTGATCATAGCAAAAGTACGAGAAATACTTTCGGAATAAACTTAGAAATGATTATGCAATTCCAAAGTGTTTTACCTTGCTTGTGTGTTGGGCTGTCGGTGTGTTTATTCAGTTGATGTGATATATGTGAACGTGTAATAAGGGATGTTATATATTATTTTGTAACTTTTAAACGTTTGTTTACCTTTATATATTGTTAATTATAGTATTGATTTAAGTGAACTAGTGAACTGAAAAACAGAAAATTTGCTTCTATCGATACATACGTCACAAATCAGATATATAAATTATAATTGATATATAAATGAAATACAGTTATAATGAAGATAAGATTAGAAGCCGAAGTGTAGATGGAAACCTTGGCAAGCCCTGGAAAAGGTGAGATACCAATAATATTAGGATCGAATTTATTAAGATGCTCATGATGCAAACCAGAAGTATAAGTCCTTCTATGTTTTCCGGTTGTTATGAGTCATGATATTAAAACAATAGGCCAACATCTCTCTCTCTCTCCCTCTCTGTCTCGCTATCTCTCTCTTTCTATCTCTCTCTTTTTGTTAAGTCTCTCTATTACCTTAATTGCAAATAGCAGTATAGCGATATTTTTCTAAAATAGTCCATTATTAATGTTATTAGGTTTAAGGAACAACATGGGAAAAGGGTAATAATAATAAATAATGATATAATAATAACGGTGCTTATAAAGCGCTTATCACCGAAGTCTCTAAGCGCTATAACAAACAAAATACACTGGTAAACAATTACATATTAAGAAAAACAAAAAATTACAAAAAACCTACAAATTGCAATACGAAATATACATCAATGTGAACAGAGTAAGTTAATCATCAAAAGCAATTTTGAATAAATATTTTGTTTACCTAAAACTTATTTTTAAAAGAACACATGTACATTTCCCCCTTAAAAATAACCTCTGGACACATCGCCTTAACCCTAATAAGGCCGGGCTATTTGAAGTCTTACTACGGCCGGGGGGGGGGGGGGCATTATGGCCCCCCCCCTAAGATCTCGGCCGTAAAACGGCCGATCTCCGCGAAAATTTGCACGCATGTCAAGTAAAGTGTATTGAACAATATGATAATTTCAATTTTTTGAAAAAAATCCCTCATTTGCATATTTATGGTAATTTATGCAAATAACGTCATAAAATCACATTTTTACCCATAAATCCTATATTATTCATATTTAAGCATTCTTTTTCACTACATATATTCATTAGACCATTTGGAACAATAATACGACAAAAAAAAATTGGAAGAGCCAGCTTATTCCTTATGTTATCTCTTGTTTTGATAATTTCTTATGTATTTCATTGTTTTTTTAACTTATTTATGTTATTTTTTTTTTTTTTTTTCATTTCTTCCTACAATTCAACTATTTTGACTCCCAAAACAACCACCTAAACTTTAAACAAGACCCAATAACCAATGTTTGATCTATTTTTAGGAAAAATGACATTTCCATATGTTTTGTACACAAATCACAAAAATGAGCGATTTTCGGGCTGACATGCAAAGACAAAAGGTCACGTGACCTTGTAACTATAGGTCCGATTTTTTTTTTTTTTTTTTGAAAGATGCGCAAGACTCTAAAGAAAAAAGTCAGCGAGCGGCAAGGCGTCATCCATATGCGTTCTCGAACAATCAGAAAAATCGTGGAGGGGGGGGGCATAATGGCCCCCCCCCCCGGCCTTATTAGGGTTAACCCTAGATCATGTTTAGAGACGTGTATTCCAATTACTAACTAATGAGCTCACAACAGCAAGCTAACACGACCAATTACAAGATTTATCACCTTATATACGACATACAGCTCGAGTTATTGATGAGTTTGTGCGGTGGAGGCAGCTAGTTAATGAGGCTTGAGGTGAAGATTGGTAAATATACAAGAAGGGGAAGAAGTCGTATAGGTGCATGCAGTCTAATTGGACAATTTTTTTCCTTATAGACCGACGACACGGATGAATGAAGGATTATCTCTGTCTCTGATATGTATTTTAATTGTGTGTGTTTTCATTTCCAGCCTTTTGATTTATAGACAGCTGCAACTTATCACTCGACAGAGAGCAATATTTTGCTTTTGTATATCTGCAATAATATGTACAAAGGGAGTAATTACAGGAGTAAAGCCAAAATTATTGTAATATCTCTATTGTTCGAGATGCGCATGATTTTTATTAAGATGAAATAACATTCTGAATCATCCATGATTATCAACGAATTCGTTTATTAAATGTACAATAAACTCTCGACTGGCGTAGACTCATTCACAAAATAGCATACTTTATTGATCGTAAAATACGGATTAATGCGTTGTTCGAAGGCTTCTAATCATATCTTCATTATAACTGTATTTCATTTATATATAAATTATAATTTATATATCTGATTTGTGACGTATGTATCGATAGAAGCAAATTTTCTGTTTTTCAGTTCAGTTCACTTAAATCAATACTATAATTAACAATATATAAAGGTAAACAAACGTTTAAAAGTCATTACGTTTTATATTATAATTATGATTGATGTGCCATTTGTCATTATGCGAGTAAACAAACTTTAAAACATAATGGCAAATGGCACATCAATCATAAATTATAATATAAAACGTCATGACACGGCTCATGGCACGAGCTAATTTGCTGAATTTTTACCCCTTCAATTTCCGGATTTTTAATCGGTGAAATGTTATATTGCAAACCTAATTGAAACAGCTCATTAGCTGTCATGAATGTATTCAAGACTATTTGAGAACGGATAATGACTATTAGTGGACAAATATAAATATTGGCGAAACATGATATTTGGGTCATGTTCATATGCAGTTAAAGCACTCTTAACAATACACGTTGTGACGGGCCTCACAACCAGGCTCTCAGGCTAACAACGGCAAAGTAGATATGCATGTAGTTTGGCAATGTTTACTCAAGATAGTCATTGGTTTCTCAGCAAATTGGTTAAATTCTTTACGATTATTCTGGGGAGAATAAACATATTAATACAAATTTCAGATTAAAATACCAAACTCATTACTGAATGATGTACGCACAATGAAGTATGTATTTGTGTGGGATTTGTGCATACTGTTCCCCTCACATTAACAATAAAGAGCATGAGAAGTGTGCACATATACCTCTATTAAACACACCATTCTTACATACAATCTGAATTTATAAGGACAATTATAAAATTAGGACAATTTATTTCCTAACCCATTCTTTAGATTCCTTGATTATTAATATGATGTATTAAGGTGATCTACAGATGATGAACTATACAAACCGCGTAGAGCAGTAAAAGCTCTCGGCGCTCAAATATGGTGCTATTGGTGAATCAGAATCGGATGACAAGCAAATGTAATATCTGCACAAGTTTCACATAATTGGCAGCAATAGACAATACATTGTGTTTACATGTTATCAATTTGTAAACAATAATGATTACAAAATATGTAAGCATGCAGGGGGCATCGACCACGGGAGAAGAGGGGGAGCAAGGGCGTTACTTATTGAACACACAGCTATATGAAGTTGGTAGGGGTAAATGCTCCCTCCCCCTCTTCCATGAATCTCATTCATTCTCCTCTCTCTCTCTCTCTCTCTCTCTCTCTCTCTCTCTCTCTCTATCTATCATCTCTCTCCATCCATTAATTTCTCCGTCTCTGTCCTTTCTCTATCGTTCTTTACTTTAATATTGTCCTGATTTTTCCATTAATAAATCTTTGACAATTGTTCAGTGTTTGGAGGTGGCTACCTGAAGTCCCATCTTGTTCAGCCTCTATTTTACATAAAATGAAAAAACAATATAGCAACTAATTTATAAAAAAATTGACCTAAGGCATTTTCCACTTTAAGTAGAGGCAATATGGACTGAAGTGTACCTTCGAAACCGTTTCTCATCCTTACCACTGTCTCCATACAAAAGAGAAGCTAAATAAATTACTATTGCAAAACTAATCTAAAAACTCATATATAGCTAATTGTGTATGTTTGTAAGTGCTTTAGAACTTGATCATGTTTGTTTCAAACCGCACACCCTATAGTTCTTTCCTTTGCCAGCATACACCAAAGGAGTGTAGTTCACGTACATGTAATCTCAATAATGGGCTAATGACAAATACTTTCGCATGAAAAACAGCCTTCAATATTACTTCACTTTGAAACGGTGGTCGTAACGGAGCGTAGAGAAGGTTGCTTCAGAACGAAATATAATCTTAAGAGATGGATTTCGATGAAAGATTGTCCGATGTTACAGAACTGCATCGAGATGCAGTGATTCGATGACTGCATGCCTTCCTGATCTTGGGCAGGTGCTGTTTTACAGCAAGGCACTCAAAACAACCCGATACCAATCTTAATGAATGTCTTGAAACAGTGTGGTGACTCACTGCATGCTATCCTAGATTGTGATCGATATGTAAGGAGATGGACTTCTAAGTTTTAATGGATTGACTTTCATAGAGTAGGAACAATCGAGAGAAGGGGAGAGAACGGACGAATGAAATCTAGTTGGAATAATTCAACTTTATCTATGCATCTATGCATCTATGCATCTGCTGCAGCAAAACTGCGTCTACCTCGAATATCAATATAATTTATGACTTTGGATTGACGCCGTTCCATCGTTTGGATGAATACGGATACACTTAACTCATTGTTCAGAAATCAACATTCATAAATCGGTCCCCTCGCTGTAGTATGTGGTAAATGGACGGTGCTTGTATTCGTCCCAACACTTCGAAAGTGCTAATGAGCCCCATAAATATTATCATATACGCTACATACTACCTGATACTATACTACCATATTGTCAGTGTGATTTGCATTAACCCTTGTTTCGAATTCTCTTTACAAATATTAATATAATTATATTTCTACACTTAAACTTTCAATATAAAGAATTCTCGTCTCCTTGTAAAACGTATCTATTGTTTGTACATCTACCAACGTTTGGTTTTGTTACACAAGGTCATGATCGTAGTCTATGTATAGAAAATAATAGAAGAGTTTCACTCGTGGTATAGAAACAAGACAGAAGCTTTACAATAATGGCTTCATCGCAATGATCAAACCCACAAAATTATATTGATAATTTTTAAAAATGAAGCCGAACAAGAACCCTCTCTCTCTCTCTCTCTCTCTCTCTCTCTATCTTTCATCATATAAATCTAACTATCATTTTCTTTTTCTCTCCCTCTCTCCCTCTCCTTTTTGTCTCCACTCTCTCTCTCTCTCTATGTCTTTCTTTCTATCAGGATGAGATAATAATGCAGCCAATCAACTTGAATTGGTGTAAGATAATGATGGAATCATTGAAAGTTACGATCATATTGATCAGGAAAGGATTCATATCTCTTCAATTACATGTATTGTTAAAATCACTATAAAATGAGTTATGACTGAGAGGTTCACCTGATACGTTTTGATTTGATTTAATACATTTCATTTCATTTGATTTGATTCGTCAACATGAAATGTATATAACAGAAAATATATACCTTGACAGGATAACCGCGATGAGACTCATTATTAGCTTATTTCCGATGGGTACCTAAAATATTGTCGGATGATTTTTGTTTTGTTGAAATTAAAGATAGTATATACATTTAACAACTAAATTGTTCATGCCTTTACCAATTTTTGTGATTTTTTAAGTATGTGAAAATCTATTTGTCCCGATTTGTGTTTCTTGAGAATATGACATATCAAAACTTACATCAAAAATTATTCAACAAAGGCCTTAGTTCAATCAGTCCGCCGTTCATTCTTGAGTTACGAAAAACACATTTAAAACAAATCATCAAATTAACAAGAGGTATGAATAATTGAGCGTTAGTTGTATGTATAACTAAACGGTGCTTTTAATCCTATACGAAATATTATGCTCCTGCGAAGCACCACCATAACACGCAACATAATGGTAGGGATGATAGCTATAGTTTCCCCCGCCAGACCAGGCGCGAGGAGAGAAACGTGTTGGTAATTTTAACAGATGGTTGCCTGCTCTCATACAGAAATCGATTAATGCATAAAGCATTCAGTCGCGTAATCTGAGCGATTTATGGTTTACGCAGGTATGTACAAACGTCTAGTGAGAAACAAATAGACTGATTATCATCTAACAAACATCTGGTAGAATAATACATATCAGTCAGATATAATTGCATTTGCTTTACGAGCCAAGTACAGGATAGTTAATGTCATCCTCATATTTTTGCTTGGGGGGGGGGGGGGGGTGAACAAGAATGTATAATTCACATAAATTCAGATTGTTCATGCATAATCACAAATATACTGGTAGAAAAATCAAATTTTCTAGTATATTCTGTACCACCATAGATATTGATGTGCTTGTTCAAGGTTCAACGAAAAATAAAAACATGAAGGCAGTTTATGCGATGAATATATCAGAGAGTAAGTTAATAGTTTCCTTGTCGTGAACAAAAACATGTATTTCTCACGGAAAAGTACACATCCAAACTAAAACATTTATTAAATGTGTAACAAAAGCTTGAACAGAAAAGTAGAAGGTAAAATGGTAGAAAGTGATTTGGCATAATTGTTATTGGAATGGAAAATGTGAGTGAAGAGATCCCATTCTTGTTTAAGATATTTGGTAACATTAAGTGCCACTGAATGATGTAGAGTTCGACTTTTGTTTTGCCATTGGAGACCATGGTTTTACATCTAGGTTTATATTACATACGTTTCATGCATGGTATGGATCATGTATGTTAATGATTGATTAAAACTGAATCATTGAATGTTGAAATACAGATTTAACCATGCTTTTGAAATAGCTTTTCGTATTCCAAAAAATGACCAGAAAGTCTAGATTTCCTGGAATTTCCATGTATCACATTCATAAAACCTATATCACTGTACAAATACTTATTACAAGAGTTCCTCTTGCTTGAATTCCACTCAATCTAAATGTTATAAAACTAATGATGGTTTCTGACTCTGCTGGTCCATCACACACAAAAGTTAGGAAAACGATGTTAGAGATTTTTAAGGACATTTTGCATTTTCAATCATAAAAGGAGTTGTGCAATCGCGACATAAAAAAGACTATTTTTTAACAATTATGTCAACATATTAGTTTCTCTATCAATGATAACATCCCCCAATATATGGCATAGATACATTTCCATAGCAATTACCATCTATTTACACCAGTGTATAGTAAATGATCATAACGCGCATGCGCCACTGACTCGGCAGCATAGGTGCCACAGCGTAGCCGCATAGTTTGGCTGAGTCGTATTAAGGTACGTAACAGATAAGGTCTCCGCCCTCCTTTCCTCTACGATTTCCGTTTGGAAATTCCACTTTTTGGACTACTTTCCGACATTGTCTGCTCTTCCTCACTTCTGGAAGCCTATACCATAGGATATATATACCCTGGACCATGTCCGTCCGGTTCTTCGACGATTGGAAAGCTTGGAAAAAGTGTCAGAAAGTTGGCATATAATCGGATTACAGGCAAACTGCATAGCTTCGACAGAGGTGGGTAATATACATACACACATGACGTATTTTGCTACTGTATAATGATATGTATATCACTGCTGGAATATATGTACTTTTTGGGCGCATACCATTGCTGCACGGTGGGTGACCTCACAATAGTAAGAGGAGCAATACAATGGCCTGAACTTGGCGGGAAATGGATGGTGAAAAATACTCGGCATCTTACATATTTCGTCAATTTTAATTTAGTTTTCGGAAAAGTTTGCGATGGTTTGTTTATTTTCAGGTACGAATGCTTAGAAACAAATGGAACAGTTGATTAAAAGTATTTTCTAATTCATTTGACCTTTGATGAGCATCTCCGTGGATGCGCGATGCGGGTATTGCGCATATCAATATATTTCGGCATTGATTTTGTGCCATTTTATGTTCGGCATCTTGAAGTTCATTCCATCTTAAATACCTTTTCTGACATAAAGATCGATTCTTATTCTGCCCATGAGACTGTTAATTAATCCATCACCAAAAACTGATGTGGATACCTCTCGATATCTAGACCGGGGCGCATCTCATAACCAAGGGTGTGGTCATTTCATCATCATCGTCACCACCTCGGGTTGCCATCTTTTCACGTGAATGCTGCGTTATATTTCGAGTAACAAAAATCACGATATCTATAATTTATTCTGTAAATTATATCCATCAAGACTTTCAAAATCATTTGGTAAGTTTTTGAAATGCGTTTTACTTTCAATTCATTTGTATTCGAAAGCGCATCCGATGATGATCAGACAGGCTGCCTGTGTGGCTCGGCTAGCTCGGCACAACCGCCACCGTCATAATGCTCTCAATGCGCTGCTCACGTATACAAGCCACAACACAATAATATAATAGGCACAATCTGTATATGTAATTGCACACTGTACCTCACCTGGTTAGTTATAGGAAAACTTCGCTCTGGAGTCTAGAATCTAGTCGGAAATTGTAATTAAATACATATGATGTATCATAACTAATTTTTCCGAAACTAAGCAAGGTGTATGTACAGTATATAGTGTCACGTAACCCTTTTTCATCTACAACGATGTTGTGTTTTTTTATATATGAAGTTTAGCTTTTATTCACTCTCGATTTCATGTTAAATCGTTCATAATTTTGTTTGTTAACCGATCAAAACATCTGAAATGATTTAATGGAATTGTTCTCAATATCTCCTCTCCCCTCGCTTCTCTTCTATTCTTTTCTCTTCTCTCTCTCTCTCTCTCTCTCTCTCTTTCTTTCTCTTTCTTTATCTTTCTCTCTCAACTGTATGCAAAAGACAATTAATTATATATATATATAAATACCAATACTTATTAATTACCTATATATTCATGTTTATATAGGAATGGGAATTCTGAGACAAACTCACAAACTTTCGATCACGTTTAATTTGAATTGGTTATGTAATTGATAAGTCACAAAAACTTTCTTCTTTGTAAGTACATCGTTTTTTTATATTCCAAATCTGTTAAATGTGGTAAGATCTTCGAATAGTTCATAACACTGAATGATATACACTTTTGTTCCATATTAATTCATGAAAATCATAATTAGAAGTGCTTTGAATAATGATTTAAAATACTTGGCAAACGTGAATCAGAATAGCTGAAAATTTAGTCTGATAAGAACACGACAGAACCGAACTCTTCATGACTGTTATATAAGTCGTAAACTGCAATCATTGGGGTGTTTATAAATATTTAGAACGGGCTTACTGTTAATATTTAGTCATGCATTTTTTGTCCAAGGATAAGGCGAAAGTATGTGAAAGCATGGTGAAAGTATGTAAAGCAAAACCACTTTAAGTCGTCTCTTGTCCTTGTTTATGATGTAAAATCTAGCCATGCTTGTTTAGAAAGTCTAGCTGTAAAGTTTATGATGTCTAGTTTGGTTTTTAATCATAATCAAGGTACGATGGTGCTTCTGAAAAAAAAAATCAATGCGTGCACGTTAAAGGTACTTTGTCCCATATATGCAGGCCGAAATTCCAACGGCATTTGAAAGACAATACTAATTTAGAACTTTCCTCAAAACGAAAGGGCTTTAAAATGGGTTTTTGTGGGAAAATAACGATCATTAGTTGTCAAATCGACTTAAGTGATTGCAATCACCTTAGTAATTTCATACCCTTTTACCGAATGGTCGTACGTTTTGTGCTGCACAAAGATTACATGTAGGACATACATGACATATTCATAATTCCTGCAAAGTTTTACAGAATTTGATGTTGGCTGCAAAAGGGACATAGTATCTTTAACAGATTGTCATTCGAGTCGTTCCAACCCAATATTTGCAAATAATTTAGTTTGAGGACAAACTGAAGATAATAAAAAATCCAGGGGAGTATGTACATGTAAGCTTGTATGTGATAAAGGGGAAGGCCCGCACCCGGAAAAGCTCTTTTGGTGTCAATATCAGGTTTAGGTGATTATATTTGTTATAGGATTACTAGTACCATGTGATCACGGATATAGAATCATCGTAGGAGGAAGAGATAAGATTGTTATCTCTAAGATCACCGGTGTTCTTTCCGTACTTTTTTGTATTTCGTAACTACTTCTGGAGACCACCAAAGAATGGAAGAAATGATACAATAATCATGATGTTTTAAGTGTTATACCAACATGATTGTGAAATAGGCATAGTTTATGTATAGTGTTCATTGGCCTTTACATGAACTTACATGAACTCACCTGACCGTTGTAGCACATACTGTCAATATCATGATTGTTCACTGGCTCGGATATGATAGGCAGAGGTTGGGGAGAAATAGTCCACCCTCCATAAAGTAATAGTTCGTGAACATTGAATGATGTTGTTTTTGCATATTCAGCCGTAGTTGTTATGACATTATTTTAATAGGAACAGATAGTTGAAGGAATAGAAGGCGTGGGGGTTCAATTTACATACGAGCCCATTTATGGCTTTTATGCACTGACTGATTTTTAACAATGGCGTAGTATACACAGAGCTCCTATAAGATTGTTCATTGACTCGTTTCAAACTCTATCGGTATGCGTGTCAAAGTTTGTCATTTTCCTTCAGGTATTTTAGTTTTAGCAGTGCACTAACGAAAATGATTTACTTCTGGTTGGTAATGTTAACATCATTGCCTCAACATAACCATGTAATATGTACGCTTGTACTATATACCCATTCCCTCGATCAGCATTGAAAGAAGAAAAAAAGATTTTGTCTGTAGTTGTGTAAAAGCCCCTTAATACGCTTTGCTTATGAAAATCACCAATGGGTGGATTTTTCGCCAGAGGAATTCAAAGATTAAGAGTTCCCTCAAAAAGAAGAAACCACGAAACTAAGAATATTTAAAGCTAAGAAGTTAAGATTACGCAGAAATGCGATTAAATTAACTCTCAGCCTCCATTGTAAAACTCTGGCTGGAAGAAAAAGCAAGAAAAGAAAGTCATGATTATTTCAAATCGCATTATCCAGACTGCTTACTTTTCCCGTATTCAGCGAGTGGTGCTCTGAGTCACTTCTAAGATGCTATATACAGCATCAATCTTATATATTCTTTTACACAATTTGGCTTTTGTACTTCTTTGTAATCATGAGATATATCGGCTCTCCCAAAGTGATTCGACACGTGATACTGAATATCCTTCAGTGTTTAGACATCAGACAATGATTATCAAGGACTGCTAAAATATAGGCTACATCATACAGACGTACATGCTCATTTGCATACATTTAATAATATCAGTGCAAAATGTCATGCATATTATATATTTTATACAAAATAGGCCTATATACTTAAAAAGGGGGAAACACTTTCAGTGCAACGTTAGTTTGAAAATGAAAATAAAATAATTTTGCATGAAAAGAATATCAGTAGCTTTCATACTATAATTATAATTAATCTGTCATGAATATGCCATCGGTATCAATATGATTCTATCCCTTCATCTAAAGTGTGTCTTCATCTCTCCGTGTGTGGGGAGGGTATAGAGGGAGTATTCTGGCTATTAATCCAGCGAGAATGACTCAGTCACTAAATTTTAATATCAAAAGATGTGCGTCCAATATTTGCACCAATAACCATGATTGTTTGGCAATCACTGAACAGTCGAAAGCTAAAAGCTTTATTCGTTAATAAAGGCCACGCTGTCAAATAGCGTCTCGTCGAAAGATTGCTCAGGCATCTAGCAATATCGGTAATCAGTAACAGCACCAATAACGGTACCTCGGACTGCGGGATAACACCCATTAAAGCAGCGAAGAGAGATTCGACATTAAAGCTAGGATGTGATTTCATACTCAATCTCGGGTTTTGGGTTATATTCAATTGTGTTTTATTTTTTCCACTTTGCAATCGAGAGAATGCTGATACAGAAACTGTCATGAATCGATTGGAGTTATCATAGGCAGTTTGTTTGTTTGTTGTTGGTTTTAATAATAATTCTCTATTTCCGGTGAAGTTATGTTTTATTTAAAGATTATCATCATTTTATTTACAAAGTTTTGTCTGTTTGTTTTTAATGTAAAAATATATGTCTATTTTTAATATTGTTCTTCTGTATACTGTTTTGGATGAACAAAAAAATGTACGTATTTACTAGTTAAGTGACTCCTAACTGATTTAACTTCTGAATGATATATATTGTATTTTCTTTGATTTGATTTGTAATACTTCTGTTTGGATAAATAAAACATTTCATAAAACAAAAATAAGTTTCTGTCGTCCTGAAAATTTAGTAGAAAATGAATTAATGTAATGCTGCTATTTCTAAACCAATCAAATCATTATTCATTTCAGTCAGTGCTTCTGACGATTGAGCTTTAGTTTTTGTTTCAGTTTTATTCAGTCATTTATCAAGAAGCATTTTGTAATGCACATTGTAATGACATCTTGTTAATTATTTATTAACTGGCTGTAAAGCTAATTTTACTTGAGGTGACTCATGTAAATCGGAATGATCGACACCTCTTAAATGACTCCATGCTTTTGTGAGATCCCTATCAAACGTACAGTAAATAGAGTTTCTCAAAATATCTCAATCCAAATGTAAACAGAAAATGAATATATATCTAATATTACTGCAACGTTTACATCATACTCAACCTATATCGTTATTTTGTTGATAATATTCCTTACTAAAATCTCTGATTTTATGGTGGAACTGATTTTTCTATCATTTTGTCTTTTTTGAGGGAAGGGGAGGGGGTTCAATGATAGTTGATTATTATTTTACTTTAAAATAGAAAGCATCTCTATTAGCTTGATTAGACAAGCAAATGAGTGCGCGTTCCTGTAATTTGAAGGTTGGTCGAAGCTCTGATTCATATCCATTATACCGTAGTGATTCCCATGCATGAATGATCACTTTAACATCATCAATTCGATTATTGGAAGTGGTGACACGTCCCTAGGCATTCCCGTGCGCGCGTGCGTGAGGATGCTCCGGTGTGATGAATTAGTTTGATTTTTTTCTTCTACCAGTAGAAGAGATGGTTGTATATGAATTCTAAAGCACTTCTGACAATGACTCTGGCTCGCTTCAAAATTAACCAGCACGCATCGTCAAGACAATACATCATTCACGATATCCTTGCATATTCGTTTCGCTTCCATTTCGTGTCATTTCTGTTAATTTTCCATTTCATCTCTCGCTCTCTCTCTCCCTCTCTCTCTCTCTCTCTCTCTCTCTCTCTCCCTCTCTATCTCTCTATCTCTCTCTTTCTCTCTTCCCCTCTCTCTCTCTCTCTCACTCTCTCACTCTCTCACTCTCTCTTTCTCTCTTCCCCTCCCCCCTTCTCTCTCTCTCTCTCTCTCTTTCTCTCTCTCTCTCTCTCTCTCTCTCTCTCTCTCTCTCTCTCTCCATTCACACGTTGCCAGTAGTCTCATTTCCCTTCTCATTTTGAATCATTATATTATTTTCATTTAGCGCCGAATGAGAAATGACGCTACAAGGAAAAGGAAAAAGAAGATATATAAATTCAGCCAAGGTGCATGCGCAGTATGTTAATAGTTAGTCTCCAAAGCAAAAAGTAATGTCCTTAAGCTTTCTAGAATAACAATTTCTAAGTGGTTGCGAATATAATTGCATTGCTAACCACTTTTATAAGCTTGAAGAGGGAAAATGATCATTAAAAATTAAGATTTGATACCTCTCTGGACAACAAGTTGTGTTTTTAAAGTTATATGGAACCATTAATATCACTTCAAGTTGATAATGTTCAAGTCATAAACTCCGTAGATTTCATTGCCTGGCTTATTATTTGTAAGCATTGAGCCTATCCACGAAATTTAATAGGCAAGCTTTCATTCACTCATGTGGACTTTCTCAAGCTTAGTGATGTTAAGGTCGGTAGAAGCTTAACAATTTCTCAAATCAAAGGAAGTTTCCGTATCAATAATTACAATATCTTGGATTATTAGTTATTAAAGGCAATTGTGGTACATTCTTCAGTAATTTCTTTTCATTTGGGGGAAATGATTTCAATCTTTAGAATCTATGTGATTGTGATTTATCCAGCCCTTTCGATTCCCCCTGATTTATCAGAGCCCTCGAGGAGTAACTTAGACAATGTAGACTTTGAACTGCAAACACTCTATAAATGCTGAATCAAAATGATGCCAAGAGATATGTTAATATTTGAAGTAATTAGAACTTTCAGTGCACGGTAAACATTGCGTATGAATGACATTCTGAGTGTCAGGTTAATTTCAGGGAATGTTTATCAAGGGACTTCAACCTTCGACTTGACTTCAATGGTGAAAGGGTACTCAAACATTCCACAATTGTAATCAGAGGCTCATGTTGTACTGTTGCTTGTTCACTGAGTCATTATCGTACTTAAATCATCATGTTGCTGTGAGGGAGAAAGTTTGAAGTGAGAAAAAACTTAAACAAAGAGAGAAACAAATTCAAGATTCCTCGATATTAAATGTAATCGGATATTACAAAGGTGAAATGATATCAGATACAGGACATGATATATTTTGAGATGTTATTTTTTAAATTGGATGGGTTGATCGTCTAAGACTGATCGGTATAATTAAATATGTTGTTGCAATAGCATAAAAAGTGACTGCTATTTAAAGAATGGATTCAAGTAACATGAAACTTACCTATTTTAAAATAGATATGATTTAATTAAAAATCAACTTAATCACATAACTTTATCGGTATTGCTTTCATAATTATCTCCGTTCCCAGTGTCTACACCCCTTTTTCTTCTTCTTCTTCTCCTTCTCCTCCTCCATATTTTCCTTCTTCATCTTCTTCTCCTTCTTCGTCTTTTTTTTTCTTCTTCTTCTCCTTCTTTTTTGCCTTCTTTTTCTTCTTCTCCTTCTTCTTCTTCTTCTGCTCCCTCCCTCTCTCTCTCTCTCTCTCTCTCTCTCTCTCTCTCTCGTTGTTTATCTCCCTTTTTCTTTCTCCCTCCCTCCATCCCAAGCCCTAGCTTTTTCTCTGCACAGAGCTGACGGGGCAACACTATGCCCTCTTTGTTTAAAAACATTATCAGGATGTAATTTCATACTGATGCATTTCATCAACCTATCCCTTTGTGATCGGAAAAAGAATGAATAATACTATTCTCTACTGTTATACTTTCCAGCTACACCATGTAAAATATGTCTCGGAAGCAAGTTCCTACCAGTTATCCTGTCGGAGAGGGTCGAGGAGAGGAGGAGAGACAGGAGACAAAGAGTAGGGTGATTCAGAATGGAGAGAGGATACACGAACATCCCGTTAGGAGCAAAGGTAAATGGGGATTATAATTTATTTCAAATGTTTCGTCTTCTAATTAGATAACTCACACTATATTCTCATGCAACGTTTTTGCCTAATTTGTTTTTGGGGTGCAAACAGGCCTATATTTGTATATTGTTCCTTTGGAACAATATACAAAATGGAGAGAGGATATACAAAATGGAGAGAGGTTACACGAACATCCCGTTAGGAGCAAAGGTAAATGGGGATTATAATTTATTTCAAATGTTTCGTCTTCTAATTAGATAACTCACACTATATTCTCATGCAACGTTTTTGCCTAATTTGTTTTTGGGGTGCAAACAGGCCTATATTTGTATATTGTTCCTTTGGAACAATATACAAAATGGAGAGAGGATATACAAAATGGAGAGAGGTTACACGAACATCCCGTTAGGAGCAAAGGTAAATGGGGATTATAATTTATTTCAAATGTTTCGTCTTCTAATTAGATAACTCACACTATATTCTCATGCAACGTTTTTGCCTAATTTGTTTTTGGGGTGCAAACAGGCCTATATTTGTATATTGTTCCTTTGGAACAATATACAAAATGGAGAGAGGATATACAAAATGGAGAGAGGTTACACGAACATCCCGTTAGGAGCAAAGGTAAATGGGGATTATAATTTATTTCAAATGTTTCGTCTTCTAATTAGATAACTCACACTATATTCTCATGCAACGTTTTTGCCTAATTTGTTTTTGGGGTGCAAACAGGCCTATATTTGTATATTGTTCCTTTGGAACAATATACAAAATGGAGAGAGGATATACAAAATGGAGAGAGGTTACACGAACATCCCGTTAGGAGCAAAGGTAAATGGGGATTATAATTTATTTCAAATGTTTCGTCTTCTAATTAGATAACTCACACTATATTCTCATGCAACGTTTTTGCCTAATTTGTTTTTGGGGTGCAAACAGGCCTATATTTGTATATTGTTCCTTTGGAACAATATACAAAATGGAGAGAGGATATACAAAATGGAGAGAGGTTACACGAACATCCCGTTAGGAGCAAAGGTAAATGGGGATTATAATTTATTTCAAATGTTTCGTCTTCTAATTAGATAACTCACACTATATTCTCATGCAACGTTTTTGCCTAATTTGTTTTTGGGGTGCAAACAGGCCTATATTTGTATATTGTTCCTTTCTTAACCCCCCCCCCCCCCCCAGCAATGGCACCATTAATTGTCGTCCGCATGATTGTAACATCTTTCATCAAAGGTTCAGTGTATAAAAATTGGTTTTCATGAAAGCTCCTATGATTGTCAAATTGTATCAATTAATTTAATGTAGATTTGGGTGTTGATGTGTAGATATCGAAATCTGTAACATTTGGTCTCTGTCTCTGTCTTTCTCTTTCTTTCTCTCTCTCTCTTTCTGTCTCTCTCTCTCTCTCTCTCTCTCTCTCCCTCTCCCTTTCTCTTCCTTCTCTCTCTCTTTCTCTCTTTAGCTCTATACTCATCTCCTGCAGTCCATATGCCTTCAATCAATCAATTAGAAGAGATTGCCCGACATTGCAACATGGATCTCAGCTTAGATGAGCTCAAAGTAAGTATCGTGTCATCATCTTTTCTTCTTCTTTAAACAAAATAAAATTAAAGCTTATTTAGATGTGCTTTCAATTTATATAATATGATGAGGAAGACATTTCTTAATTGCAGGGAGGGAAATTACTACAGTGTATACCTCGAATTGAAGGTTTTGCATAAATCATGATTATGACTCAAATGATACTTGATCTACAAAAGACCATTGTAATCCTTGAAATCGAATCCTCTGCATCCAGTACTTTCAGTTTATACCTTCAAACAATTTTTCGAAACAAATTTGTTCTAATATTCCTGCCACTTAAATGCCACATCAAAACATGATAGACCTCTACTCTATTGAATATCTCAAATTTGTTCTTTAAAGTAAGTGTTTACAAAAAGGCAAAGTGTACATGAAAATGATATTGCTTGAGATATTTTGTGTGAGGAGAGAGATTAGTTTTAATAAATCAGTGATTGATGGTATAGCCTATGGTGGACATCACTTGCCCCATCAGCCCATGTCACATTTAAATAAAAAAGATAGTTGCTGTTTATTTTCTAAATATACAAATCATAACGATAATAAAACGCTAAGTTGTTGCTGGCAGCGATCATGACGGAACAGACACTCGATCTATATCGCATACCTCGCCTCATTATAGAACCGAGATAGTTCATCCAACGGTTCAAATTGCAAGGACTAGAGCCCTTCATATATTAAATGGCACTATTATCAGAGTCAGAAAGTAAATTATCCTTGTCACCTAGTCTAACTCAACCGCCGGGATTCAGCAAGAATGCATGTAATGAGATCGGATGAGTTTGATGAGTGAGTCCTAAGCCTCCTCCAAATACTGAAGATCTTTGGGCGCTTGTAGCCAATTTCATTCTGTCATCTCCCATTGCTTTTGGAATCCCTGAACGCCCATCTTTCTCGATGTAAGCATACCTTGACAAGGTTGAGGGTGAAATGATGTATACAAATGATAAGTATATTCATTATTATTTTGTTGGTTAGAATTTGTCATAAAAGGCAAATTCCAAACACTATCGCCTTTGCGATTATTTCGTAATAATTATAATTTCGGAAGGAATATAAATCGAAAAGAATCTCAAAGGTAAAAATGAAAACGCAAAGCTCGAATTGAATATCTGCTGCTGATTCAGAAAAGAAAGTACATGCACGAAAGGATGGGTTGTTTTGACATAATAATGTTATGCGGAAACAAACTTCCTTATGTATGGAAAGGCGGGAAGAGAGTGTATGACCTACTATTTCCATTTTTTGTCTCTTTCCGCCAGACTATAATGGGTTTTTCTCCGAGGGACTTTTTTGTAATACTAATATTTTGTATATTATGATTTTATTCAGGCGTACCGTACACAGATGAAACGTACAGTACACACTCTAAATGAAGCCAGTCGCCTTCCAGAGCCAACCCTTCCCGTCAAGTACCCGAGGATTCCTGGTCATAAACCCGATTCTCAAGAAAACCCTTATAACGCATGGTAATTAGTCGTTACATCATCACTCAGAGCTACAATTTACTTTTCAAATAATAAGCATATTCTGGTGCAGTTATTATAACGATAATTACTTCATTCATTTAAGCACAATTATAAAGGCACATAGGAACATCCCGATGCAAGCAATCTTGGAGGGGGTGGGGATATTTGGGGTAGGGGAGCACGATCTAAAAGAATTAACGATTTAGTATTTCACTGATAGTACAAGCTCATTTTTATATTTCTAAACTAAATCTTAGATATTACATGCAACTGTTAGACCTGTTTTTCCCCCGTATAATACTTTGTTATTATTTCCTTTATATCTTTATCACTATCAGGACCCATGTATGTGAAATCCGCGGTGCAAAACGCGGTAAACTTCTGGGTAAGCGAATTGCCGTGAAGGATAACATTGCCGTAGCTGGCGTCCCACTCATGAACGGATGTCACGCATTGGAGGGTTATGTTCCCGACTTTGATGCGACGGTAGTAACCAGAATATTAGACCAAGGTAAATTTTGTAAATTAGGAAATATTAAGCTTTCCAGACTGCTTATACCTCAAATTTCCAGTAACTTTCAATGTATAATCTTGTTACACCAAATATGACTTTGAAATCTTTTTTTGTTAATTACTATTTTGCATCTAAACAAGGCAAATACAAAATCTATCAAAGAATAAACTTTTTTTTTTATCATTTGCAGTAAAAACCTTTTGAAAAATAATTAATGTTTGTGAAAACTGGTCAATACCCAACTGACCACAGTGAATAAACTCACTTAAAGGTCAAAGTCGTCATGTCAGTCCTAATAGCAACCAATTTTTTGTCCTACACCAGGTGGAACGATCATCGGGAAGACCAGGTGTGAGGATTTGTGCTACTCTGGTAGTAGTTTTACTGGAGCTGGTGGACCAGTACTTAACCCTCATGATACCACACGAAGCTCTGGTGGTTCTAGCTCAGGCAGTGCTGCAGCGGTAGGTCCCCGGCTTTATAAAAACAATCGTATCTCTCTCGGATAAATTGTACTGTCTTCGCCCATAACAAAAGAAAATATATACGTGGAAAATGTTAAAGTTTGCTGATTTTCCCCAGAAAAGATGATGCTGAACAGAAGCAAAGATAATTTTAGCTTTATATAGAACCTCAAATAAATGGCAAAGAAAGATGCGAGCCTTTAACTAAATAAAATTTAAAAATATCGAAAGGCAGCTATGTAAGTTTCATCATGTAGAGCCACGATTGTAGATTAAAACGATGTTGTACGATTCAGGTTAGAGCTTGCATGGAGGGAATCGAATGTGGTTTACAACGGTGTACGAATGAGCTGACAAATTGAATAGGAGTGATAGGTCACATTTGCTAAAATTATGTTAACTGGTACCGACAAATCTTTTAGAGAGTTATCCACTAGTTAGGGATGCCCCCCCCCCCCCCCCCGCTTTAGCTAAAGACTAATGGCTTTGTTCTTTCCTTTTTTGTAATCGTCTCTTTTTAGCCCAGGCACGGTTTCATGGTGATATTTACATTTGATATTCAATCACCTAAGTTAATAATATTATGTATTCCTATATATTTTTCACTGTTAACTTACCTTTTTTTTTTTTTTTTTTACTCCCCTGACTGTTTACAGATAGCAGCCGGTGACGTAGACATGGCACTAGGAACGGATCAAGGCGGTTCAATCCGGCTACCGGCGGCTTGGTGCGGTGTCTACGGGATGAAACCTACGTATGGGCTGGTCCCATATACCGGTGCTATGTCCCTAGAACCTACCGTAGATCACATAGGGCCTCTGGGAAGGACTGTCGATGACTGCGCTCTTCTACTCGAGGTGGGTATATACAACAAATCTCTGAGAGTGACATAATATTAATAGGCAGTTCCAGACACAATTTTCCGGATCCATCTTGAATTATCTAGATAATAGCTATCCAGATAATTCACTTATGTAGGTGACAAACAGATAACGGACAGGCTACGAGTTATCTAGATAGCTATTTTCTAGATAATTGGCCTCTGTCTGACACCGCCTTATAATAATTAATCAAACAAAATCGACCTGTTGCCTTTCATAATTCAATTCCTCAAATATTTTCTATACATTCACGATGTATCTAGATATTATCATGACTATCCTCAATGACAAAAGAAAGCAATGATGTGTAGTGTAAATCATTTCTGTTACGTCACTAAAAAAAAACTCATTTTGTTTCAAGTTTTGTGTATCCTAATCCTAATAATAATAATAGTAATACTCAGCTTTTATAGAGCGCGAATTACAATTCGTCCTTGTTTTCACGAAGTGACGGTAGTGGGGAAAATCGTAACGCAAAGTGAATGCAATTTTTTTTCACTACCGTCACTTCGTGAAAACAGCGACGAATTATGTCTCTAAGCGCTTCCAAACTTGGAGATTATTACCCCGGCTGTAGCTGTGCTGCCATCACGACGCTCTAGCATTTCAATGAATTAATTCCTGCCAGCTGGTACCAATTTACATCCCCTAGGTTGAGTGTGGCAAATGTAGATCAATGTCTTGCCAAATGACATTAGTGCCGGGGCGGGACTAGAACCACGGTCCTTGTGATCGACACTCCGGTGACGTAACCACTCGACCACGTCACCTATACGACATCGATGCCTCCTAATCATCATTTCAACCCGTTTCATCTTCTTTCATCCTCAGGTCATCGCAGGATACGATAACGGTCTCGATCACAGGCAACATCCAAATATCAGAGTACCACAATATACCAAAGAGGTAAGAAAATATTTCAATTTTTGTTTGATTTCAGTTATTTTTCATAATTATGGGGCGATATTATTTTGTATATGTGGAAGGTACATCAGTGCTATAGGGGTACGAGGCGATGCTTCCTTTGAAAATGTTGACGCATCAAACCATTCTCCTTTTCGGGCACCCATCATTATATTCAGGGGCGTAGACAACGGGGGGGATGAGGGGGATGCATCCCCCCCACCTCACAAGGTGGGGGGGGGGATGGCATGTACAATCATCCCCCCCAGGTTTTGGGGAATAATATTTGCTTACTTAATAAGTCATAATGATGATAATAATAGTAATAATAATAATGATAACAATTATAATATTAATAATAATATTAATTATGATGATGATAATAATAATCCTCATCATTATTGTAATTGTGTTTATTGTTATTAGCCGCATTCACACGGTGAAAGCAAATTCAGACGGTAAAAAAAAGAAAATCTTACAAGTATTTTGTGGTTATCTTGTGGTTTGGAAACCACAAGATAACCACAAGATTAAACAGGCGCAGATCTACGGGGGGGGGGGTTAGGGGGTTTAAACCCCCCCCCCCCCCCCTTGGGCGGCCCAAAAAACAAAAACAAAAAAAAGGGGAAAAAAAAGAAGAAAAAAAAAGAAAAAAAGAAAGAAAAAAGAACGCACGCTGGAGAGAAACCCTTTCAAGTGCAAATATTGTGAGAAGATATTCAACTCATCTGGTAACTTAACCAAACACATGATAACTCTGGATATAACTGTGTATTTAACTGTTACTTGATTTAAAAAGACGTTATCATGCACTGCTTTTTATGGTCTCCATTGTGTTAATAGATGCCAGGAAAACATCACTTACGGGGTTCAAATAAACACCCCCAAAAAAATCGGCTCGCCGCTTCGCGGCTCGTGGACGATGCTCCGCATCGTCATTATTTTTGTCAACCCCCCCTTAGCAAAAAGCTAGATCCGCCCCTGAGTCATCCCCCCCCAGGTGTACGAACCTGTCTACGCCACTGATTATATTACTCCTCATAATTGTTTTCGAATGGATTTGGAGTCTTAAAATTAGGTGGGGCTTAAACCAGGTCCCACCGGATCAGAACTACTTCAACTGAAATTGCCGATGTTTTTTTTTTTTTTTACATTTATAATTTATAACTGAATTTCGTTTCATCATTTCAGATTCAAGATTGCCGTATTGAAGAGGAGAGAATCGGGATTCTGATCGAAGGATTCACCACTGAGTGTGGAGATTCTATGGTGAAATCATTAGTTTACGATACTATCATGCAGCTGAGACATCACGGAGCGCAGGTCGAAAAAGTTTCTGTTCCCATGCATAAACTAGGTTAGTCATTATTTACAACAACAAAATAGGTCTATAAGCTGTTCTCTTACCCACCTTCAAAATAGATTATTGTCTTGCCTCATTTCGCCTGGATTTTTTTGGTTATTGTTCAGTAGTTTTCCTCTGCCGTATTCCATGTCTAGGATATCTTAGCTTTCAAAGTGTGCATTTGACATTGATATTAATCAGTTCGAACTTGATTGGTTTGGAATTTAGAATTCTGATTCTGATTCTTTCTTTAAAAAAACTGCTGAGAATGTTTTACCCGATACGCACAGATCAAAACTGTTCCTTTTACAAGCATGACAAGTCGAGCTCCGGGGGAATATGTAGGGGTATTCTGAAAACACGATGCTTCATGTTTGTTTCCAGTCGCCTCTGTTTCGTGCAATACCAGTATATCCATATATTGATAACTAGAATTCTTTCATCCTGTTAATAAAACGTTGGACTAAACCAACATTTGTTTTCCTTCTTGCCAGGTTACATGGCCTATGCCTGTTTTGCTGCTGAAGGAATCAACGCAGCTATGCTTCAGAATGGAGGTAAGTATTTTGGGACAGCATAATCAACATAATATACATTGTTTTATGTTTAGAAAGATAATCAACCACATTATTGTAGAGCGCTTAGAGACTTCTGACAAAGTAAGTGTTAGGCGCTATATAAGCACTGTAATTATTAATTATTATTATGTTTGTGCCTTTTATCTTGTAAAAAAAAATCAGACAAATTATCAAGCTCTGTATCTGATAGCAATCGGCTTTCCAAATCGACTGAAACAAAATAATCGTGATGTGAGATGATGTAAAAGTTTGAAATACTAAGCTGTGTTATCATTTCAATAGTTCAGAAGGCAACATTATGGTATTCTGTTTGTTTTGAGGAAAGATGAGCGTGTAAATAAATATTGTACTAAAAAGGAAATCTTTTTTGGATATCGATTTAGAACATTTTCTTTATTTTTCGTGTTTTTGTCTAAGGTGGTGGATACGGTCATCAAGGTTACTATCCATCAAGTATGATATCACAAGTAGGAAAGGCATTCCAATCAAGACCAAATGATGCTTCCCATCGAACTAAGGTAAGAATAACTGGTCTTTGTTATTCTTATTCCGAAGTTTGTTATAATGATGAGTAGAGCAACTCTAAATGGGTGAAAAAAAAAAAAAATTATATTTGCCCGCTCGTGTAACTTTTTTTTTTTTTCATTAATAACTGATTAACGGCAAAATCTTTACCGGCAATTACTTATATGGTTCGCCAACTCAAATCTTTTTGACGTGATAAGCATTTTAATCTGATGTAATTCAGTAACCAACACGTCCGATCTTGTAGATCCCATTAGTTACGTTTTCTAGAAATGAGATGGTGAGTGCATGTATTACTTGATATTATATTATTCACCATTGAGAATAACATCAACGCATCCTGCATTATTGTATACACTATAATTTCCACGGAGTCAAATTTCACTCTGAATGGCGTCAGCTGGGAGTCAACTCTATTCCTAGTTAAAGTGACACGGAAAAGGAGTCATCTTGACTCTGAATTGAGTCAATTCTTAGCTGATGCCACACAATCCGAGTGAAATTGATTCGGAATCCGTGTCACTTTAACTAGGAATAGAGTTGACTCCCAGCTGACGCCATTTAGAGTGAAATTTGACTCCGTGGAAATAAGAATGTAGAGCGCTTAGAGACTTCTGATAAAGTAAGAGTTAGGCGCTATTAAGGAAATATAATTATTATCAACGTTGTAGTTTTTAAGCTGTGTCTATCAACTATATATCCGCAGGATCCACTTAATTCATATATATATATATATATATATATATATATTTCGACTGCAAGCCCCCTCCGAAACGAGTATATCAAATGTCTTTTTTTTTAAACGTCTTTTTAGCTGACCAGACTGCTTGGGGAGTACTTGAAAAAGAACTACCAGGGTCGTTTCTATGCGAAAGGTCGCAACTTGGTATTAGCACTACGACATGCGTACGATACAGCCCTTCAAGAAGTTGATATTCTAGCCATGCCTACAGTGTCATATACAGCCAGCAAGCTACCAACGCAAGACTGTTCCATTGAAGGTATACACAAAACAGATTTTTATTTATCATTATCACATTTCAATTGTTCAGCAATATGTAAAATACATGTAAAGCCTAAATGAACATTGTTCTTGGCTGATCTTTCATAAAATTACACAACTCATGCAGTGACGTATTAAAATCAGGGATCCCCCACCCCCATTTCATTTACCGGGGGGGGGGGGGTTCAAACAAGGTTGCTACACTCAATCCACCCTCTAATAATGGATACGCCATTACTTTTGATGTCCATTTTCCCGGTACATCCTTAAAATCATGTAGAGGCTAGGCGGATGAAATGCAGTGAGTCAGTCAGCAACTGCATCATAATTATTGTTGGTCAAACGCCAAAACGACTGATAAAAAGATAAAAACATTTGGAATGCAATTTGAGCTCTCTCTGTAAATGTTTTTTAAATGTTGTGTGTTATGAATGAACGATCATCGACTTTTTATGTTTTTTTTTTATTGGTGGTTATATTTCAGATCACTTCAAAATGAGTTCTGCTTGTTCCATCAATACCAAACCATTCAACACTACTGGTCATCCAGCTATCAACATTCCCGTCGGGAAAATCAATGGACTCCCGGTTGGGTTAACCCTTGTCAGTCGCCATTTTGACGAAGTCAGACTCTTACGCGTAGCCAAATACATCGAGAAACATTGTGGCAAAAACAAGAATCGAGTAACTGCAAGATTGTAGCAAAATGAAAAGAAATGGATGCACTGAAAGTGCAGTAGCAGAGTTTTATGACGATATGGAGCCAGAATTGAGACTGATATTTTTTTTTACGTGTGTGCGAAGGAGAGAGAGTGCCTTTCAAATCTGTTTTTAAGAGATATAGGCCTACAGTACGACAAGAAAGATACGCAAACTTTAGATTCAGCGGCGCAACGATTTCCATCAATGAGGCTACGATAAAAATGTATTTTAACTTTTGTGAAATTGTCATGTTGTTCAATATTATATGCAAGTTATAGAGTTTAGCTGAAGCTTATACAGGGTTTTGCATCGTTTCAAAAACGTTTCTCTTTCTGTTTACCGACACAAGCGAGACATATACACGTAAAACTTACATAATATAGACGTAACTTATGCAGCTGTTGAATTGAATTTATTTATTCTTCAATCAATACTCTGCTTATTCATGTCTACAGGACGATATCTACTCTATATTCTAGTACCAATATTATCTCAGTTCATAATTGTTCTGCTTTTATGAGATGTTTTTGATGTAGCCTGTCAATAACATTTAACTCTCATTAACTACATCTATATTATGCTATGAAAATTGTCGTGAATTTGTTTTTTTTCACCAAAATAAACGTTTAAGAGTCATGTCTATAATGTGTATGAAGCATTGAACTCTTTTTATCAATATGAACAACTATATTGAAACATACTGACAATTAAACTAATGCTTCGAATATGAATGTTCAATTTATATTGTATTTTACATTTTCGTAGTAATGAAATTAAACGATTTTGACAGCAAATATCTGAATGAGATCAACAAGATTTTGTAATCAAAAATCAAACAATAACTTCGAATTTAACTCTTTTAAGTTATTCTGAACTTCAGGCGGTTCGTATTTTGTATAAACCTAGATATTACATTGAATGCGATTTAATGATCAACGTGTCATAGGCTATACGCTCATTTTGAAACAGCTGTGTGTGGAATCTGACGTTAGTTGAAATATTGTACCATAGTAGGAAGAAATTAATGATAACGCATGACATTTCCTTGTAAAGTACAAGATATCTACCAGTACAATATAAGAAGTGTTATTATTTCAGTACTATATCGTTATAAATTTGTACTTAAAATTTGATTCCGTTCAAGCTATCCAAAGAATGGTGTTTTCTGAATCTAATTCAGTCTGATCGAGAGAAGGATAAAACCATGTTCTTGTTTGGCAGTGAGGTAATTCTGTCGTAACAATCTGCACAAAAGATCTTCTCGCTCGTTGCTATGGTAATTAAAGCAAAATAATCGCATAGAGGTGTACTGAATGCAAAGGAACATTCAGTGTATGAGTAAGCTACAGTGTGCTTTATTTTCTGTGTTGTTTTAAAATGATTTACCATGCTAAATGGCGACACGAAAACTTTAAAAGTGGGGACAAAGGGGAGAGAGAGTAAGAGGGGGGAATTGAAGACAATACACATTTTTCAGTTGGAAAGTGTTTCAAGTACGTTTGAAATGTACAAGTGAAAACAGGGAGCTTTTGGAATTTTGAGGTAAAAAAAATACGAAGAAAGAAGATCCATATTTCAGTGTAAATATTTCTGGGTCCTACTCATCCCTGACTACTTAACTTTGTACCTTGTACTGATGAGCGAAAGTCCTTTCTCAGCACCTTCAATAACACTTTTCATGCTCTAGAACAAAGTGCTACAAGACATGTAACAAAGTCAATAGTTCGTTCTCTTTATCGTAATATATTGTATCGTGTTGTTCTAAGAGGTTGCTTATCTTTCACAATTTATTTTGAAATATTGTGCTCTATTTATATCAAATATAAATCAGTTTGACATAAGTCATATGTGAGTTTTCTGTGTTGTTATTACTTGGTGGCATTTGAGAAGTTCTTTTATTGTGTTATTTGTCATGACAGGTGCAGTATGAACATTAGACCTAAACAAAAGTTGTTGTATTGCCCTTTAGGTGCCAAAACATGGGTCCGCCGATCGGAAATCTTTATTTCTTTTACTTTTTAAAACTTTTTTCTCCCTCTTTGGGCTGATACTTCTCAGTTTTGAATGCTTTAAAACATATTTTTGTATTCATTAAACATTTTTGTTCTAAAAAACGGTTTAAAAAAAAAAACTTTTTTAAATAGCCGAACAAAATCTCTTAAATGGGAAGTCCACCCTGATATTCATTTGAACAAAGGAGACAAATGAGAGAAACAGCTCAGTAAAATTTTGATTACAAAAAACGATTAGAAATAAGGAAGTTATGATTATTCGAAGGCGCAATCAGTCGAACCCAAATTGGCAACTCTGTGACGTATCCGTGACCTCCCGTCCCATTTGCGCTGTACAAAAAAGACTTCAGAAATCTATTATTTTCCCCTTAAATATGATTGTTGCAAATATGTTTGTATACAACCCCTGTATGAAACAAATTTATTTCGTCATAAATAACTTTTAAAAATGCACGTTTATCAAAATTTCTTTACACTGAGACCAAATTGAAGAGGAGCTCGCATGATACGTCACAGCGTTGCCAATTTGGGTTCGATTGATTGCGCCTTCGAAAAATGTTTTACTGATGATTACTTCAAAAATTCACAACTGTCCTATATTTCTCATCAGATTTTTCTCAAGATTTTCACCAAGTTGCATGTTTCTCAATTTGTTTGGCTTTTGTTAACACCAATGGATGGACTTCCCAATTAATGTCAGTAATAGAATAGCGATACGTTACCTCGGCCTGGTTGTGATATAATGCTTCTTGGGTAACCTTGGATCACGCCCCAGTCACACTCGCTAGACCGATACCGGACGCGTCTTATTTTTTCGTCCCGCGGCGAGCCCAGATTGAGCTCGGGAGGTAAACCTGCGCATGCGCACTCGCAAAGGAAACCAGCGCATGCGCACGTGGAATCCGGTAGGGTTGTTAATAGGGTGATAGTAATTATACAAATCAATCTGTCATCAACTCATCGTCAGCTCAATCGGTAAGGACAGCGTGTTACTAACAGAACTGGAGTTGTCGTGAGGGCTCAAATCTCAGTTTATTTAGTTTTTTGCCTTTATAAATAGTGAGGCAAAGCACTCAATAATCAAAGTCGAATTGTTTGTGACCTCTTTGCAAGCTTTCGTAGCTTGTTATGTATAAAAATGAGTTCATACTGGAATCTTGGCTCGCCGTGGTACGAAAAAATAAGACGCATACCGGACCGAGCTAACACCGAACAAGAGCTTTCACTTCGACAAATAGCCGAGAACCCGTCAGTTTGTGGTCGGTTTGGAGTCGGATTATAGCGGTTTGACGGAGGTATCATTGACCAGTCATAAAGAAATAAACGGGGGCACAAGGGCCGAAGCCCCCCCCCCCTCCTTCCCAGATTTTTCTTTAACCGAAAGTACCAAATGATACCTGGAAATGTACTACGCTATGTTTTACGGCTGTTGTTTTTGTTTTGTCTGGTTTTGTTTTTATTTGTTTGCTTGGGCTTGTGTTCCCAGAACATTCGTGACTCCGCTCCTTTCTGATAGCACATAAAACAAATAGTTATAGTTGTTTATCCCTGACAAACGAATACAACAGTCAAATACAAATCATCGTTTAGCTTTAGTGTGCTTTATTCACATAATGGCAAATTCATCTGAAAACTATATACCAATACACACACATAGATAGATAGATATAATTTTATAGATTCTTTTATTAAATTGATCCATATTCAAAATATAGAAAACTGGCCTCCGCCGGCTACATGTACATAACTATATATATTTATATATAGATTCAACACATTGATGTTACTATACCGTTCACAAATTGTATACCAAACCAATAAAAAGTGTGATATGAAAAATATAGAAAAAGAAATATATGCGTTTTATAAACAGTCTATAGAAATTATCATTTTCCACACGATAATTTTCATTCGCCTTTAAACTATGTATTCTCTGTATTCAAAACAAGGGCAATTTGAATAGTAACTTTATGAGATCCATTTTACAGTTTGAGTTTAAAGGAGCTCGCGCTAATTATAGGAAAAAACACAATTATATGTTACTAAAAAGGCGTACGTCAATTACATTATCCTCTTGAGCATTACAAGAAAAATATCATCAGAGTAAATTATTGTTGTCTCCTTCGAATGCGTAAAGGATGGGATCAAGTCAGCCCAAAATGACCAAGAACGCGGAGAAAGTTCGAAAATAAGACCTAGTGCACTAATTCTACCACAATTTAAAGGATTATTTCAGGAAAATTAAGGCAAAATTTTATAAAAAATCCCTCCAAATAAACTCGATTATTCTAAACTTAGAAATAAAGACCAGTTATGGTCATGCGATTGCATTGTGAGAGAAACGTTGTGGAATTGATCAGAAAAGGTGGATTATCTAGCATATAAATATTGGTGTGTACTGCAAGGTTCTGGAATCATCAAAATGATAAGAAATTTGGCCCAGTCTTCGTAAAGTTACAAGCACTGTACACAGAAAGATGGATATGGGACTACGCACACGTGCGCGACATGTGCGTTTATCTCTCACAGTTAAACTAATTTACCAAATATATCAATTAGTAGGCGGTTTCCCGGCAAAAAATGTATCATCATGTATTAGTCAAAACATATTCTTTCACATGATTGGTAATAAGAGCTTCCATTTCATTTTTTGAAATTCGGGCGTTTCCAATACTGGTCTTTACCTTTAACACTGTGCAGGATGGTCGTTGTACATTTGGTAGGTTAGGGATTATTGTCGACCAAACATTTCTCTGTTTTACACCTATTGTCATTAAGAACTATCGGAGATTGATATCCAACCCTGACACTGAATTAGATTTTTGTTTAAATCTAAAAATAGAATGTACATGTACGTACCGTATGAAACAATAACAATTAGAATACAAATGAAGTAGTCTAAAAATATGAAATATACCATAATTTTTCCCAATGATTGTAAACAGAATATCCGTAATACAGATACAAGTCATGTATTACAATGAAACATTGGATAGGCAGGCTACAGTGTGAGGTCAGTAAAAAGGAATTTCATCGCCCTCTCACTTCTTTGTAAGGCAGGATTGATATACATCTCTTACCCGTTTCCTTCCCGAAATATAATACGACGAAGGAAGTGAAAGAAAAGCTTGACAATACAACAGCCTATAAAGATCAACACATAACCATTCTAAAGCACTGAAAGTGATTTGACACTGAATCACACGGACATGTGACAAATTTGAGGCACACTATTTTTGAAAATACAAGTACGTCATATAATCATGGCCAATTCTATGTTTTTAAAAAAGGTATTACGATATTATTTTCTCAAACCTTATTGCACCGAGCTTGTATCTCACTCAAATGCTCTCAGATTTTTACGATAATATATACTTGTCATTCTTGTAACATTTTGTTTTAAAGAAATTGGCCAACACCCCCCCCCCCCCCCTCCCCTAAACAAAAATGTAATTCACTCTTTATATATAGATAGTCGTATTTGATATACTATCTGTGTTTTGTTGCAATACAAAAATACACCCTCCAGGTTTACATCATTTTATTATGAACATAATTGTATCACTTTTGAATATTTTTAAAGATATTTATATATAACAAAAAAAATTGCAAAAAATTGCGTATTTATATAACTATATTCACACTGCACTACCACACAACCCTGCATTCGAAATGATTTTTGAAATCATGAACGTGTTCATAGTAATACAATGGTATACAACAATCGATGACAAAACATTACTGCTATTAGGAAAAGAAAATATAAAGAATCACACACTCAATTCTGGGACATTGACATTTAGGTATAAAAACACATCGCTGTTGAGAAGTAGAAGCGCTTAAACCCTGCCCAACACACATCATATGATAATTGATGATGTACACATACATGCACATCCTTTCTAAACATCCAATTCAGAATGTTGCCAAGAGTCAGGCGCGTACGCAGGGGGGGGGGGGGTTGGGGGGTTAAATCCCCCCCCCTTTGGATTTTTTTTTTTTTTTTAATTAAAAAAAAAAAAAAAAAAAAAAAAAAAATACTCCCATAGTTGACCTAAAAAAGGTGACCTCACCCCCTCCCCCCCCCCCCCAAAGGAGGAAAATGTCAATTTTTCAAATTTCGAGACCAAAAAAAAAAAAAAAAAAAAAAGTGCCCTCTTACCCCCCCCCCCCCCCCCCCCCCCCCCGGCTGGCTGAGTCGTTGCGAAATTTTCTGCCCGATTTATAAATGTTAAACCCCCCCCCCCCCCCCTTGAAAAAATCCTGCGGACGCGCCTGCCAAGAGTAATATATACGGTATAAAAGTACACTTGAAAGATACTAGCTACCCTGAGTGTTGAAGGATTGCTTTATACTTTACTTTACGATTATGTGATTTCGTATTGTAATGTTGCCAAGAGTAATATATACGGTATAAAAGTTCACTTGAAAGATACTAGTTACCCTGAGTGTTCAAAGATTGCCTTATTCTCTACTTTACGATTATGCAATTTAGTTTATAAGTATAAATATTCAGCATAATATACCCTGCCGACACAAGGAATGTCGTTACCACTGTCACTGGCTAGTGGTATTATCATTGTACTGTACATGTATTCAATTCATAGAGTTATTATCAGTATTGCATTAGCCTCATTATTATTCAGATCATCATCACCATCAAAGTCACCATCATCATCATCATCATCACCCTATTTATCTACAAGTATGATTCCTTGTAAAAAAATAAACGTCTCCCTTTTTCTTTTCCATGACTTCCCCGCTAAACCCGTATCCCTCTTTTTTGTGACGAAGCATGCTTAAAAATAGATAAAATAGATTTTAGAAACAAAACCCAATCATTTGGGTAAACAACTTTCTTTTTGTTGGAACGTATAGTCTGTCGATATATTTGTTACATTGCAACGATTCGTATCATAATACAAAAGTCACACACTGATATGTATGTATACATAATTAGAAGATTAACCCATACTAACCCTTTATCGAAATGAAAATACATAAATGTAATTGTTGTTAATTGGCTACTAAGCGTGACTCGTTTCCAACACTCCTTTTATGGCAGCCACACAACTTTCCACCAATCACAATCACGTATTTACCACCCCCTCTCTCTCTCTCTCTCTCTCTCTCTCTCTCTCTCTCTCTCTCGGTACTATTTCATCATAACTCTACTGGTTGATTCTCGATGTCTGTAGCAACGAGTCGTCGTGCACAGCTCGTCTGGTACAATGGAACAAAGCTGCATAACAATGCCGCCGATAGGAAAAATCCCATGCACACATAGAGGGCGCTATCGTATGACCCAGTGTGGTCCATGCTTAAACCTGTAATGGAGAGAGAGGGAGAGAGAGGGAGAGAGGGAGAGAGGGAGAGAGAGAGAGAGAGAGAGAGAGATATATATATTGGGGTGAGAGAGAAAAAAAGAGGGAGAGGGGGAGAGAAAAAAGGGGGGATAGGGGATCTTTAGAATTAATCACAGATTGGAAAATATAATAGAAAAAGTGTAGGATTTAGAAGCCAAATGACTACAGACACTATGAATATGACTGACAAAGAAAGCGGACAAAATATACAGTTCCTCAGGTAGACAAAGAAACATCCCTTCACTGCTATTATGTAAAAATGTGTAGAACAGGTGCATATTCACTTTTTACATAATAGCAGTGAAAGGATGTTCCTTTGTCTACCTGAGGAACTGTATATTTTGTCCGCTTTCTTTGTCAGTCATGTTCATAGTGAGAAGTACCCAGTAACCAAATAACATTTGATAGTCATTATCTCATTTCATCAATTTTTCAGTTATGAATACATAATAACATCAGTATACATTAAAACACACATGAATAAATAGGAACTTAGTTTAAACTGAACTAGCCAGGGCTCCAAGATAAGCGAAGCTTGACGCCTTGTGAGTCCTGACAACTTATCCATAAACCTACTCCTCTTTACGATAATCTACTGGAAATTTTAAATTTATTACAGTGACTTGATTCTGCCTGAAGAAATATCAGAAAGTGAGTCACTGAGTGACTTGTCATTATCACTTGTCGGACAAATAAATCAATATGGGTTCGACAAGCTACATGCACAATGTATGTGGCAGTTTTTAACCCTATTTTAACTGGGCTATTTCAGACCGGGTTTTTACTGGGGGGGGGGGTCAATTTGACCCCCCCCCCCCTAAGATCTCGGCCGTTTCACTGCCGATCGCCGAGAAAATTTGCATACATGTCAAGTGAAGTGTATAGAATACTATGGTAATTTCAATTTTTTGAAAAATTCACTCATTTGCATATTTATGGTAATCTATGTAAAATAAGGTCATACAATTCACATTTTGCCCATAAATCATACATTATTCATAATTAAGCATTCTTTTTCACTACATATATTTGGTAGACCATTTAGAATAATAATACAACACAAAAAATTGGGAGAGCCAGGTTATTCCTTATGTTATCTCTTGTTTTGATAATTTCTTATGTATTTCATTGTTTTTTAACTTATGTATTTTATTGTTTTTGTTGTTTTATTTCATTTATAAATACAATTCAAGTATTTTGACCCCAAGACAAACACCTAAACTTTAAACAAGACCAAATAACCAAAGTTTTATTCTTTTTAGGAAAAATGACATTTGTTTTATACACAAATCACAAAAACGTGCGATTTTCGGGCTGACATGCAAAGACAAGAGGTCACGTGAATTTGTAACCAACGTCCGATTTTCGACAAAAATTGTTTTAAAAGATGCGTAAAGCAGGGCTCCCACTTAGCCGAGTTGTATTAGCGAGTTATGGCGAGATGTGGTGAGTTGCCTCAAAGAGGCACTCGCAATAACTCGCGAACAATTCGGTATGGCTTAGCGTAGCTCTTTACAACATTCCACGACTCTCCTCGAAGTCGCAAGCAGTTCCAAAATGTTGAACATGTTCAAAAAAATTCCCCGATTCGTTGTAATTCGAGGTGAACTCGCCTATACTCGTGATATACTCGCATTACCCGTAACAAGCTCGCGCTGCACTCTTCATAACTCGTAGCAACTAGCCACCTTATGAAGAGTGTAGCGCGAGCTTGTTACGAATAATGCGAGTATATTACGAGTGTAAGCGAGTTCACCTCGAGTAACAACGAATTCACCTCGAGTAACAACGAATCAGTGGAAATTTTGAACATGTTCAAAATGTTCGGTGATTCGTTGTAGCTCGCGGTGAACTTGTCTAACACTTGTAATATACTCGTAGCAACTCGCCACCTTATGAAGAGTGCAGTGTGAGCTTGTTACGAGTAATGCGTGTATTTTACGAGTGTAGGCGAGTTCACCTCGAATTACAACGAATCTGGGAAATGTTTTGAACATGTCCAAAATTGTGGAACTGCTCTCGACTTCGAGGAGAGTCGTGGAATGTTGTAAGGAGTTACGCTAAGCCATACCGAATTGTTCGCGAGTTATTGCGAGTGCCTCTTTGAGGCAACTCACCACAACTCGCCATAACTCGCTAATACAACTCGGCTAAGTGGGAGCCCTGCTTTAAGACTCAAAAGAAAAGAGTCATGAAAGGACAATTTTATATCTGCCGCGGTTTCGGAGTAGTCGCGAAATTTCTACAGGGGGTCAAATTGACCCCCCCCCCCCAGTTAACATAGGGTTAAAGTTTCCGCAGCCCCCATCATCTCTCTCTCTCTCTCTCTCTCCCTCCCTCTCTCTCTTTCTCTCTCTTTCTCTCTCTCTCCCTCCCTCCGTCCCACTCCCTATCTCTCTCTCTCTTCCTTCCTCCTTTCCTCGGCGTCTATCAGACACGTGGCTACTTACCTAGAAGCGCGCCTACAACATATCCCGAGCCCATGGCTGATGTGATAACCGTCCAGGAGACAAGACATTGATTAGGATGGAATAGCTGATGGCTTACAGCATGAGGTATGGTATCCAGCACAGAAATAACCAAGAGACCAGAAACTGTGAAAAGAAAAACAAACAATTACATTAAACCAACAAAATGATTACACAGGAATCTACGTAATATTTGTAGAAATGCTCAGCAATAAACGTTTTCTTATCGTATTTGACTACTACACTCCAAATAAAAGTTGGATAAGATTTCACCGCACCCGTTTGTATTCCGTTTGGGGTACCAATCGTTCATACATTTTCTTTGTCGGTTAGAAGGAAATATAATTATAAAATTCACTCGAACCCGTGCTCTGCCGCAGCCACCAGCGAGTTTATTTTCAGTTTATTAAAGCTAGTATTTTGCGGAGAATTATTCACTCATGTCAGTATAGTTATTCTTCTTACGGAAATGGTGGCGCTGGTACTCATTGGACAGAGTGTTAGATTTGAAATAAGTTTTTACCTCCAAGTTTCAAAGACTTCCAAAATGAGTTTTAAAAAATGTTCATTTTTAATTAATTGTTAAATCTGAACCGAAAGTTTTAAAGTTCTGGATCACTTCACAACTCAACGAGGAAAGGGTCATAATGTAGTAAAAGTCATGGGCGCAACGCTTTGAGAAAATCCCAACAAGCAAATAACCTCTATCTTGAAACTTTTCCTTTTGTTAAGCCCCTGCATTGTGAATTACTAAACTCCGGAATTTACTTAGTGTCGTATAACTTCCTTTTGCACCGTTACTCGTTAACTTTAATTTTAAACGGTTCATCGAACCCGAAGAAGTGGGATAATCATGCAGCATTGTTTGAGATTTTCGTTACCCAAACCTTATTCAAACATCCAGTAGTTTCAAGTGTTCTCAGAAGACCAAGTAATCGATTCAATAGAGGCCTGCACACATTAGCAGTGAACAACGCCCCCCCCCCAAAAAAAAGCCGTGTGCTTCTATATAAAACTATTGTGCCCCCAGCATCAATTTTATACCCCCTGCACAGGCAACATTAGAACCGTCTCCTATCTATGGACAGTTGTACTCGAGATCGTCTCCTGCGAAGGTATATTTAGTCTTGTGAAGCGGGTTATATGTTTAACCCTTACTGTACTGGGCTATTTTGAGCACCTCACTGACTGGGAGGGGGGGGGGGCCTGGGTGCCCCCCCCCCCCCACCCTATGATCTCGGCCGTCGAATGTCCGATGAACACGAACATTTGCATGTTTGTAGATATTTACGTATTAAAGGAACAAGATGGTATAATAAGTTTTTTCCTAACATGCACATTTTTGTCGTTATAGCCTAATTAATTATGCAAAATGCTAATGTTATGCATTTTACAGAAAACTAGGTATTTGTCTGTAGACTTGTGAAGAATCTTTAAAATGTATTGAATAAATGTTTCCTTCATCTCAAATTCATGACGTTTCATTATGTCTATGATATTTGAAAACGCATAGATTAATTTGCATAATTTATGAATACGCAAATTACTCTTTCATGAATATCAAATCTGGAAATATACAGGGAACTAGAATCATTACAAAAATTGTCAGACTCCACTTTTTGAATGTTGAAACTCATTATTTTTATGTAACTTCTTTTCTAACACAAAATAGTTTTTTTGATGTAATTAATAATGATAATTTATGCAAATTTGATGCGATTTTCAAATAATTATTTTCTTATGTATTTTATTGTTTTTTATTTCTTATTATATCTATTGTTTTATTTCTAATGTATTCTTTTGTTCTGGAATACATCAAGTTACTTTGAGAAACATATAAAGGCAATTTGATATCAATTCATATCTCCCACTTAGGAAGAAATACATCTAAACCTGTATTCACAATTGAATATATGCAATTATAGCACTTTTTTGATGACATGCGCATACTAATTGTTATGTAACACCTCACAGGTATATCCGATTTCGTCGAAAATGATATCAAAATGTGAGGGGAAAGAGTCATGAAACGACAATTCAAAATTCCGAGCGGTTGCGGCGCAATCTCTGAAAATGTCGAGCCCCCCCCCCCCCCCCAGTACAGTAAGGGTTAAAGACAAAAGGTTATGACTTACTGATGGTAACGGAAACAATGGGTATGAAACTTTCTGCAACTAGAAGACATCCCATGAGTATAGCGCCGATGATGTTAGCAATGACCAGCAGAAAGATCTTCGGGAAAGGAAGGTGATCTCCTACCAGTGCCACCGCCACTTTGCCTATCACCGCGGACACCCCTATTATTGTCATTACCATCGCTCGCGTTTCACCATTAAAATTCTTCGATACCAAGAAATTGACCTGTGCAAAAGATACAAAAATAATGTACAATCATCGTTTAAAAAATGCCTTAATGTTGTATTTTTAATAAAATCAATCAAGTTTGCATTTTTTTCTTGTTGTCTATATCATCTTTACGATTAAATATGAATGGTGACAAATTCGAATAGTCATAATGCACATATCATGATTGCACATGACATAAGTTTGATTTAATTCATCGCTATTATTGACTGATGACAACATTAAGAAGGAAACAAATTCATAGAATCAGCAGAAAGCTTAATGGAATTTGAAAACATTTATATAAGGCTTCCAAGTGGTACAATAAAACAGTGTATTTAATATCTTTAGCGCAGTACCCGGATGACAGATCAATTTTGTTTTCGTATTGCTCTGTCATACGGGACCTTCAACTGTCGATACAATATTTCTTGATTATCGAAAATCAACAACACTTTCGCTGGTACCCGGTCAGAGTACCCAATGTCCAAAACTGGTGTCCTTTCTGACAATTTTGTTATTTCGCTAGTCAGCTTGATAAAGATAAAATAATCATAATGTATGGCTTTGTTTTCGTGTGATACAAGAATATATCGCTCTCACTGTGACAATATATTCTTGTATCACAACCAAAGCCATCAAATATTATATACATATTGGCACTTATATAAACGCCCTAACAATAACCGCATCATAGCGGAAAGCGAAACAGTAATCAAGATCAATTTGAAACAAATCATATTTATATTAAAGTTGAGTCTCTTCTACGATTTTTTCAATTTTTAAAAAAAGGTGCTAAATGAGATCCCCCCAAAAGTGTTCTTCTCCCCCCACCCCCCCCCCCTCCTCTGACGACGTAATTTTGCCAATTTCAGGGGCATTTTTTGTTTAATGTGTTCGTTTCCTCCACCCCCCCCCCCAGCTTATTCAACGGTTGGCCGAGTCGTTGCGAAATTTTTCCTCAAAAACTCGACCCCTCCCCCCCCCCCCCCTTGAAAAAAATCCTGCGTACGCCACTGTCTTCTTGATACTTTGTTCTTGTGACTTTCAGCTTGTAAGTTCAAGATACTCTGACGTTTGAATGGTGCATGGTACTGGAAGTCATTTACCCTCAGACTTCAAAGTTGCTATGACTGACTGTCTTTGTCAATTAAAAGGTAACTTAAAGTTCATCAGATCCATTGTGTTTGCTCTGATTTGTTTACATTTCTTTATAGTGTGTAGAGTTGGAAGTTATCCGCCATAAACTATTGCATCCAGCCGGAAAATTGTCAGAAATCGATTGTCTGAATTATTTCCGGGGGATAGTTTCGTATCGCTGTGTAATAATTGTGAGAAACAAAGACGCAAATGATTCTCTCAGTCTGACTACTATTATGTTTATTCAACCTAATACCGGACGTCTTCTTATACCGGACGCCTTTAAATACAGGACACCCCGTAAGTGGCCGTACGGTCACTTAACCTAACACTGGACATCTCCTGGTGTCTACCGGTACTTTCGGAAACAAAACGAAATTTTCGAAGATTTTTTTTTTCTTCATTTAAAAACTAGTGAAGTTTAAATAACTATGATCTTGTCGATCATTTGGAATTGTAATTAATTAAAATATATTTCATTTTTATCTGAGTGATCGATTGAAGTTTATTGACAAATAAGGGTCCGGTTTTAAGAGCATGCTTTATTGCTAAAATAAAATTTAAAAAAATATATTTGTTTTGAAGATCCTCGCTATAAATGACGCAGGTTCACAGCTTTAAAGTTCATGGACTTCATCCATGGGTATTTCTTCGTATGTCACCTACTTGTCCAGACGTTTCATTGAAAAGCTTTCCTGTAGTACGATTGTATAGCTCTAAGTGTCTGGCCATAGGTTAATATATCATACATGTCTACTGACAGTCTGACACCCAGTATATACATAATTGACCCGGTGTATAATATGAACTTTTGTAGAGAGGGATAACATACCCCCTTGTGTTCCCCAAAAAAGTATCTTACGCCCTCATCCAGTTAATATATGTTATATAAGAAAGCCTTGATTGTAAAGTCATGACAAATTCTATGGATTCGATTCTAAGGATTAAGATTAAATATTGAAAGAATCCCATGCATGGCTCATTACGCGTATCAGGACAATAACCCCCCCCCCCCTGGACAATCACCCCCCCCCCCGGAAACTATCCCCTCCCCCATGACAATAACCCCCGGGAAAATTACCCCCCACCCCTTCCCCCCCCCCCCGCAGAAAATCACCCGCACCCGAAGATCAACCATCCCCAAGGACACAACCCCCCCCCCCTCCCCCTCCCAGTCATTCAAGGGGGAGTTTACCCTGATAATAAGATGGTTTTAATTAAAGCATAATTTTGTCCGGGAGTGTTGTCCTTGGGGGGTAATTATCCCGCTGGTAATTTGGCCGGGAGGTGATTGCCCAGGGAGTTGTTGTCCCTGGAACGCTCATTACGTATTCGTGCACCAGCTCACGCGTAGGTACCTAATATAAAGCGACTAAGCAGGCACTGTAGATTGACTGGGATACTCGCTATCAGTATCACGGGATGAACTGTGGACCAATACAACTATGTATCTGTAAGAGCTATCAGATATGCCTCAATGATAGCAAGTTTCACAAGGACTTACAGCTTGACCCTTCAGATTAATAAATGGGATGTATCCTAATTCCATTAACTACAGGATTCCGCTACAGGAAATAGTCATCTTGAGAAAATGAATAAGTATTCAAATTATTTGGTTGACGAAGAGTTTGGTTTAGGATTTGTGACCCCTGATCGTACAATCTAAATTCATTTTCCAAGTATACAACTAACAGTATTACTGCAAACTGGTTAGTTTGTGTAGGGCCTGCCTACTAATATATTAATGCAAAATACCTTTTGTATACCGTGTGAGTCAAAAAAAGTTTACACCGAGAAAATTTCAATTATTTAAAAAATCATCTATGAACAGTAAATTATTATACATCATATTAAAGAGTGTTTTATCCCAAATCATTTGGTATCATTTTCGTGTGGTATTTGTTCACGCTTGGATGAACAGGAGACATTGTCTGCGAGAGTGCAAAAATCGACTTGCGCCAAAGTGATGCATACAATATGTACTATGTTGGAATTAGCGGAGTGAGAGAATGAATTGAATGTATCAAATGAAATGCATAAGCAAAGTCAGACACACACGCACGCACAAACCTTCGTTGATATTTGATACTCAATATTTGATACTCAATATTTGATATGACATTGTGTGGCATGATTTCAATTTTGTTAGGGATGTTTTTTTAATCTGCAAAGACCAAATTAATACCCAAATCCCAATGGTTTTATTCAAAGATCACATAAGCAACTTTGGCGCAAGTCGATTTTTGCACTCTCACAAACAATGCCTCCTGTTTATCTAAGCGTGAACACATACCACACAAAATTATACTAAATGATTCGGGATAAAACACTCTTTCATTAGATGTATGGTAATTTACTGCTTATACATGATTTTTCAAATAATTAGCAATTTTCTTGGTGTAAACTTTCTTTTTGACTCACACTGTATTATTTTGGCGTCTAAAACTACATGTATATTCAAATAGATAATACTGCATTATCACAAATAAAATAAAAATAGTCTTACCAAGCTCATATAAAAGAAGCAAACGCCCGCACAGCAGACGACAAGAGCGGAAGCTAACATCCACAATTCGGGATGGCGCAATACAGAAAGAGCTCGAGGTTCTTGACTGAATCTTAATTTGCTCTCTTCCTCCTCCTTCATCTTCTTTTGAAGCAAATCCGAGGTCAACCCCGTTTTCTGTCCATCATTCTGTTTTATGTCATTTTCATTCACTTGATCAGCAAAGAGATTTTCTTTTTCTTCTATGCGTCGGATTCCTTCGATTTTGGTATATTTCATCTCCAGTTCTGTATTTTCCCGCGGAGGTTTGGTGAAAGTGTAGACAGCCCCTACACCCGTTGCCATGACAGCAGCGGATGCGATCCGTAGCGTGTTTCTCCATCCGAGAGAGTTGATGAGGAAGTATGTGAGAGGGTTTAGGGCTAAGAGACCTGTGGGCATAAAGAGAATGTTAGACATCGATGTCAATACTTGCAACGTACTTAATTGACTACGATAGTCTTCACAATTAATCATATTGTTTCAAGAGAGAAAAACGGGAAGCCAGAGCTTTACACAGGTGCGGTGATTATTTCCATGCTTTGTCAAGAGCTAAATCTGCATTAGTAATATAAATTTCGAAATTTCGAAGATATCCGTTGCAGGTATACTCCATTTACTTTGTTTTATGATGTTATATGAAATGCGATAGCCTCTAATGTAAATTTCCCAATTAATGTCGTCGGTAGAATATTTTTGTCTTGTATGTCCGAGATATTATTCAGAGTCCATTAAATTAAAGTGATATTATAAATAATGATACGGTTAGGAACATTTTACATAGAAATTGTCATGCAAGATACATTTTGATTTTCCGGAAAGTTTTACCCGTTTCAGAACATTTTTCGCTGAATCAAAGGTAGGAGCGGCGAAGGCCGGTTTTTCTACTTTAAACATTGCATATACATGCTTAAAGACAGTGATGATAAAACATCTGTGAAAATATTCGGAGGATTGCGGAACTTGATCACATACAACGTCCGGATGCTCAAGTAGCTTTGTATTGAGGAATCTCCGTAAAAGATCATTGTCACAGCACGATGTCAAATATAGGACTACAAACTATCTTAAAGATAAAGACCAGTCATGGTCATGCGATTGCATTGTGAAAGAAAGTACGTTGTGGAATCGATCAGAAAAGGTTGATCATCTAGCATAAATATAAGTATTGGTGTGTACTGCAAGGTTCGGAATCATCAAAATGGTAAGAAATTTGGCCCAGTCTTCGTAAAGTTACAAGCACTGTACACAGAAAGATGTACATGTATATGGAACTACGCACATGTGTGCGACACGTGCGTTATATCTATCAAGCCCAAATAGATCAACTAATTTACCAAATATATCAATTAGTAGGCGGTTTCCCTGCAAATTTTGTATCATCATGTATTAGTCAAAACATGTTATTCTGGTCTTTTCCTTACCAGTTTTGGAAACGCCCCCCCCCCCCTCTCAAAATGGAAGCTCCTATTACCAATCATGTGAAAGGTGAAAGAACATGTTTTGACTAATACGTGATGAAACAAATTTTGCCGGGAAACCGCCTACTAATTGATATATTTGGTAAATTATCATATCATATCGATCCGGCCTTGATAGATATAGCGAATGTACTTCAACATTGAACATTTGGGCATATATTTCTGCTTTTTCGCGAATTAAGGTTGAATTATTGACATCTAAACCTCTGAAGGCAATATTTAAACAATATTGAATGGATATTTTGCAACCAAAACCCTTGAACCGCAATTTTACCACAGACCGGTCTATATTATCTTTAAACTGTATTTCGCAGAAGTTAGCGTGATGTACCTGTACTGCACCCTATAAGTGCCATCGTCACAGCCCTAGCTGAATGCTTGTCTGGAAAGTATTGCAAGATGATATTGAGTCCAGCAACCGTCACAAAGTTGATACCGAACCCGTAAAGCAGACTAAAAGTGAAGAACATCGGAAGGAGGCTAGTCATGAATGACGTCACAATTAAAGATACGAAGCATGAGATGACACCGATGGCAGCAACCAATCGGTGTTGATATCGTGCTATGAGAGCATTGGAGAGGGGGGTTGCCAGGTAGGTAAGGCCGAATGGTATTGTCCCAAGCCATCCTGAAAAGAACGACAAACAAAATGAAGATAAATATTAACATTATCAGGAGGTGGGAGAAGAAACATCGGTAAATCTTTTGACTAACATCGCCTCATCAATCTATTATTAGCTCATTGTCAGGGGCGGATCTAGCTTTTTGCTAAGGGGGGGGTTTGACCAAAATAATGACGATGCGGAGCATCGTCCACGAGCCGCGAAGCGGCGAGCCGATTTTTTTGGGGGGTGTTTATTTGAACCCCGTAAGTGATGTTTTCCTGGCATCTATTAACACAATGGAGACCATAAAAAGCAGTGCATGATAACGTCTTTTTAAATCAAGTAACAGTTAAATACACAGTTATATCCAGAGTTATCATGTGTTTGGTTAAGTTACCAGATGAGTTGAATATCTTCTCACAATATTTGCACTTGAAAGGGTTTCTCTCCAGCGTGCGTTCTTTTTTCTTTCTTTTTTCTTTTTTTTCTTCTTTTTTTTTTCCTTTTTTTTTTTTTTTTTTTTTTTTTTGGGGCCGCCCAAGGGGGGGGGGGGTTTAAACCCCCTAAACCCCCCCCCGTAGATCCGCGCCTGATTGTGTTCCTTTTCAAACTAACTTTCATATTTTATCTCCCTCTCCCCCCCCCCCCCTCTCTTTCTCTCTCTTCTTTTTCTTCTTCTTTCTCTCACCCTTCATCTATATTCCTCTCCTTTCTCATGGCATGGCTCTCTCTCTTTAAGACTTCCTCTCTCCCTCACTCGCATTCTTGGTCCTCATAAAAAAATATGTATGTGGTCCTCATAAAACTTGATATATCTGTCTGCATGACTCAACTTTCTTTTCGCCATTTTATAATTTTGTTTAAATTTAGAGAACTTCAAAGCAAATTAATACCTGTTACGGTTGTCCCTTTACCAAACTCCTCCTGAAAGACGACTAAGAATTGTCCATAAGAATACAGGAATCCGTAGTTTGCGAAGAAATGACAAAAAGTAACGGCCGTGATCAGCCAGCCCCTACAACCTTTGAAGTTAACCATGGCGGCCTTCTTCTAAACAGAAATGAGGAAGAAGCATAAAAAAGAGAGAATCGATAAACAATTGAAGATTTTTGTATTATTATTGAAAATCATAGAACATTATTATATGCAGTTACAAAGCTTACATGTTAAAATGAAATATATGTCTCCCTCTAATGGGGCGCATTATTATGCAGGTTAAAATTCAAATATAAATCAATATGACATAAATTTTTAGAGCGCTGGTAAAAAATGTATGACGATACAGATGACAGTCTTGATGTTTTTGAAGCTTATAGTGAGAGTTGTTTTTAAAAATAATATTACATTATTATTATTATTTGTTTATTATTATTTGCAGGCCAAAAAAATGAAAAAGTTAAATTCCAACTGCGTTTGAAAGATAATACTAATTTAGAACTTCCCTAAAAAGGGTGGGGCTTGAAAATGTCTTCAAGTGGGAAAAAAACGACTATTAGTTGTCAAATCGACTTTAGGGCTACAGAGCCCAAAAGTAATAGTCTTTGATTTTCAGACAATTGTACCGAATGGTCATACGGTTTATGCTGCGCATAGATTCAATCAGTTTAATCTTGGCCATCACAAGAAGTGGGTTATTGATGTAGACAAATGCTCATGTACCCTTTACAACTCTTTTCATGTATGTTATTACCAAAGAAGAAAAAAAAGCCAGTCAGTCACTCAATAGTGTCTGACAGTAGAGTCTAGCAAGAAAACGTGTTTCCTTACATAATAGGGACTTTTAGATTCGCACGAAGACAATAGGTCTATGCTACGATCGACGTCCTTTTAAAGCACTGTCGTGAATAGAAGTACCACGTATCAGTGCACGCAAATCTAAAAGTCCCTACTTTGAATATGAGGACACTGCTAACGTTTAAATTTCACAGATAGGACATACATGACATATTCATAATTCCTGCAAAGTTCTACAGCATTTGAGGTTGGCTGCAAAAGGGACATAGTACCTTTAACAAGGGACAACATTCCCTGTATCTGCAAGCTCCCCTACTCGACTGTACAAGATATGAAAATAACTCCTACACAGCACATTTTGTACATTATTGCATGGATATATTATTAGTCAAGCTTGTGGATCATCACAATTCATAAAACTAACCATCTCAGCCAGAAGATATTATCAATGATATATCATGCTTTTCTGCTGTTCAATCTCTTTAAAAAAAAAATAGGGAAAATGAAGCAATGGAGCTGGGGGAATCTAACGCAGTGCAAAAGAACACGATACATAATTACTTGTTACATCAATATTTCTACATTGTGCAATTATAGTGTATTCCTCGAAGGATTACAATCAAATCAAACCCCGTGCATCGCTCATTACGTACATGTATGCATGCACCTGCGGCTCATGCATTATGTACTGAATAATAAGTACATGCGAATAACTTGCCATATATATTGCAGGCGCTGCGGATTGACTACCAGTATAAAAAAATTAAACACCAATACCAAAGCTAGACCCTTATTTAGATAATTACCACGCAGATGATTCTTGTTGCCTGCCTATTCCAATTATATGGCTCTCGTAGATCATAACATTGGTTTTGAAGTGGTGACATAATATTGTAAACACATTCTAGACAACCTATATTCAAAGTAAGTCCTTGGGGTGTGTAGCAACCGACGTAGACTGTGGCGGGTTCGAACAATGGTCTATTGTTACGAGTTTGATCGATTGATTCGATTGATTCGAATTTATTCCATTTCATATCAATTGTTTGCACAGTAAAGAACATATTGACAGAGTAACGCTAGTGACTATTCAGAAATCAAATGCAAAAATGAGCGCTACAGAAAGAGCGCACTTCCATTTATTGTGCGGTTACTCAATTAAAAAAAATGGAATAATGTAATGACAGATCTCTTGTTCTTAAATGTTGTGCATATACGTAAATCAAATTGTTATCTTATAGATGTGCTTAAATGTAAAAATGTAATTGTATACAGAAGGTACATGTTTTCTTCATATGGATTATATTAAATTTAATATCGCATTACCAATCATCTCTATGAGCCAATAACAGGAAATGAAACTATAATTTCACTCTCCATTCAACTTAGGTGAATTAAAGGTCCCTTTTGTTCTCCATATACATGTACATTGCACCCATAGGACAATAGGCCTACTTTGAAGCATGTAAAACAGATTATTTCGTTTAGCACTAATCATAATTTATTCAAGAATATGTCCTTCCTATGAATTTGATTAAGTCATGTCTTAAAACCTTTATTTTTGACATCCATTACCAATACACTTCCGTTTTCCTATACCATCAATATTCTTTTATCTGAGGTGTACCTACTGTTTTGCTATGAATGTACTATTTTTAATGAATTTGTAATACTATTTTTTTTTTGTGCAGTATCCGTCTATTACTTATGTAAATTGCGTGTACAATGCTTTTTTTTATACCACAATAAATAAACAAAATTATGAAATGAAACAGGAACCTACTGGAAAGCATAACTTGTTTCTTGTAGGTTCGCAAGAATAAATATAATATGAACATTATTTTCATAAATGATTTAAAAGTGTCTTAATAATCACACAGTAAAATAGATATAATATAATAACATATTTTCATAAACCATTTTAAAGTGTCTAAATAATCGAAATATACGAAAGAACAGAATGACAAGACGGGACACAAAGGACAGGAAACTGACATAATAAGATAAGACAGGACAGGACAAAACAAGACATGACAGGACAGAACAAGACAAAACAAAACAAAGCTGCACACTACAGAAATTAGAAGAAAAAAGAGAGAGAGAGAGAGTGTGTGTGTTGTGTGTGTGTGTGTGTGTGAAACAGTGGAGATGTGAGAGGTCTTCCAATATCCTAGAAGTTAAACCCGTAGGAGACATGGATATTTGTATTTAATTCTTTTTGAACCCTCTACTAAAACTATAATATGTGGGTTTATTTCTAACTGGATCTGGAAGAGAGTTCCAAAGTTTTGAGGCTGAAAATACAAAGATTTATGTGAGAGCAAAGTGTTTTGGTGTTTTGGTTTTTTGGTAGATGAAAAAGCCCGGCAGAGCGAGAAGGGTAATGATGAATATTGACATTCTTTGAATAAAAAAACATTTGGCAGTTCATTTCTATTTGAATTATACATAAATATTCCCAGATTATGACTGTATAAATCTGTTATCTTTAGAATACAATGTGTGTGAAAAGGTGCATCTGCGAGCGCTCGAAAATCAGACCGACATAATTATAAAAAGGCAGCGCTTTTTTCTAAAGTAATAACATTCTATATAGTCAGCAATGTTCAGCACAGTATTTTCACACGCTATAATACCGTAGTTTAAATGTGGAAGGATCGATAACGTTGAATACAGGGTTAATAATATACGAGTTGGAAAGTAACATTTGACCTTGTTTATAATGCCAATATTTCTTGAAATAACTTTAGAATTATTAACGCACTTGTTCCTTTTCATCTATATTTATTCCCAGAAATTTAGTATCTATTATGTAACTGAAGGGCATGTAGTTCGTCTTGTGCAGATTGAGAGATAATTGGCTTTAAATTTGATCCATTTTGAAACACGTTTCAATTCCTGGCTGATGGTGGCAAGTAAAACATGTGGGTCCTTATGGGAAAAGAAAAGATTTGAGTCGTCTACGAAAAGAACAAAATATCAAACCTACGAAGACTTGCAGAAATCGTTGATATATACAAGAAAAAGAAGCGGGCCAAAAATGGAACCTTGTGGGACACCACAACTTACATCTTTCGTATTAGACAGGACATTGGCAATAGAAACATACTGCTGCCTATTGTGAAGGTAGTTCCTGAACCACTATTCCCCTGATTCCATAATAACTTGGTTTGTACATGGAATACCATAATTAATCGTATCGAAAGCCTTGGAGAAGTCCATCTTTTCATCATTGGTTAGGAAGAAAATCGACCGACCGACCCATGCAGGTCCTGGAAATTAAAGGGCAATAAAACATATTTTTGTTTAGGCCTTTTAATACCGGAGCGATGAGCATTCGCGTACAGCCAGTATATTTCTTGTGTATGTATGTCATGCATGCGGTGGGGAAAAAGCACAATCGATGGGCCAGGGAGGTGAAAGAAAGGAGGCGAAACTCTTGTAATTTATTCAAACGCATTCGTGAGTTCTAAAGCGTAACAATGGGATGTGTAACATTCCACTTGGCTTTGAAGTTCCATGCTTCGAACCGCGCTTCCACTGCGGGGACTTTCGGAAGCCAGGCACCAGTTTTACATTTATTACCAAATATTAAATTACCGGCAAAATTTCAGTGAAAATCAAAAACTTTACATGGGAATTTTATTGGGAATAGTGCTTCAAACAAATTTTCAAATTTAGTACTCCGTCCTTCCTATAATTTGTGTGGCAGAGTTGGTAAAAGAAAAATTACATCCTGACAAAAACTCAATATTTTAGGATAATGCGCTAATTTGTGCATGTTTTAATGTCCCGTTATTTAATCCACGATTTACAATCTTCAATAACATCGAGTTTGCTAATGCGTGTTTTCGCGTGTTTTTTATATTTTTGAAGTTTAAAAAAAGGGATGAAATTACTCAAGTTTGTGTTCGCTTGTTCTACTCTTTACACATTCAACAATGGATGAGAAATCATTGAAAGGGACAGCGAACAGTTGCTGTGATACCATTTTCTGATGTAGGAATTCTAAATCCTGAAATTTCGTGCGCTCTTTTATCTCACCACCTGGTCAACAGTTGCAGATTAGCGCATAACTTTTCGGCGGCTTGGATTCCAGTCCTTCTCTATCACGTCCCTGGATGGGCTGATAAATAAATAGACCAGTCTACTCATGTATTTCAATGTATGCATTTTTCTCTTTTGAACCCCCGGTTACGATCTAATTCTAATTTTAATTCGTGCTAAAATAATAATGATAATGGCATCTCTAATTCTCTATCGAATTAATCCACTTTGCGTACATTAGCTGCTGTTGTGTCTGGTAAGCCTCCCGCAAGCGGTCTGTTTAAAGGGCAAGTCCACTCCAAAAATAACTTACTTTCAATAAAAGCAGAAAAATCAGACAAACCAATCAAAAAAGGTTTGAGCAAAATCGGATAACTAATGAAAAAGTTATGAATTTTTGAAAAAGCATGTAAAACTATGGAACAATGAGAATCACAACACAATTTGCCAAGATGGTTATCAGTTTGTGACGTCATGTCCTCACAACTTATCAATTGCTTTATATAGTTTAATCCCATTAATTTCCCTTTTTATCCCCCAAAACTTGTTTTCCCAAGCCTTTGCCCAGGTTATATGATTTGTATCATAATGCGTGCATGACATTTCCCCAAAACTTTTATGAATTTTAAAGAATTGATACTATTTTCTGAATATCGATTTCATAATTATTGATTTTTATATAAATAGTTTTATCAAAATTCAATTTTTCATGATTTAACTGGACAAAAATTACTCTTTATTTGTGCATCCACACAAAAACATATCTCTAACAATCTAACTTGGATGCTGGTGTGAAGAAATACGATTCTTAGAGTGAAAATAGGAAATTTTTATTATCAATATAAAGAAAATAATTAGTGGATAGTGAGGACCATACGTCACAGACTCATGAGTGAGTTGCCAATTTGTGTAGTGATTTTCAAAGTTTTTCATGTCATTAAAAATTCATAACTTTCTTATTAGTTATCAGATTTTGCTCAAACTTTTTTTCATTGGTTTGTCTGATTTTTTTGGTTCTATTGAAAGTAACTTATTTTTGGAGTGGACTTGGGCTTTAACTTTATGGGCTCACATTTTACACCACACTCTAAGAAAAAAAGGTGCAAAAAAGGGTGCAAAATAAAATGAACCCTATTGAAGGAAAAGGGGTTCAAAAAAGGGTGCAATACAAGATTTTGCACCCTTCCCACAAAAATGAACCCTAACAACCCAAAAAGGTGCAAAATAAATGTTTGCATATCGCATGCATAGTCATGATTACTTTCCACGTGTTCACATAAAATTACATTTATCATATGTTTTGTTAAGCAAATTATGACAATGCACATCAATTATGTGATTTTTATTTTCCTTCGGCAATCATTAACCAATAGATTATTTTGTCTGATCATGTTACAATTACATTCACGTTTTAGCAATATATATATTGATTATATCATTACTAACCAAGAAACATCATGCATGTTTAATATGTATATGTGTACGAGCAAATGTCACAAGCCTTCCTCGATGATGGGTGCAGGATTGCACCTTTTAAAGGGTGCAGGATTGAACCCCTTAAGGTGCTGCTATTGCATCGGTTTGTACCCCTAAAGGAGCAGGATTGAACCATTAAGGGTACTTACATGTCTCCTAAAAGGTGCATTCTGGCACCCTCCTAAAGGGTGCAGGATTTAACCCCTAAAGGTGCTGCTATTGTTGCATCGGTTTGTACCCCTAAAGGAGCAGGATTGAACCATTAAGGGTACTTACATGTCTCCTAAAAGGTGCATTCTGGCACCCTCCTAAAGGGTGCAGGATTTAACCCCTAAAGGTGCAGCTATTGTTGCATCGGTTTGAACACCTAAAGGTGCATAGTTGCACCATTTTTTCTTAGTGTGCAGAGTGTTAAACTTGCCAACAAAATAGTCAATTTTCAAAAATGTATTATACATGTTTATTGTTTACCTAGCGATCTAGCGACGACTGGCGAATGAAATAATTCGTAACGAGGCATTTAATAAAGACGTATATATTAAAGTTGATTACATTACGCAAATGGTCGTGTGTTGAAGTGAAGTGGGGGGGGGGGGCAAAATTACACCTTCCCACTCCCGGTACTACTCTCAAGTGAAAATGAAAATCATTAGAATTCATGGCTGAGTATTGACTTTTGTTAATGTTAAGTGTCGGTTCAATCAATCAGCCTGGCTATATTTATACCGTTCGAAGTCCTAACCTTTTTGATAAAAGGCTGTCTATTTTAGTCAGAACGTGAATGTACCTTGAATAACCGATGGATTTTAAACCCGTTAAAATTAATATCGATTGAATTTCGCGCTCTCTGTCTTTGGTCTATTTTAATTATGGGGAAAATTGTGGATAGTTTTTAAAATAAAGAAAACCGGTGTAAGATAAATGTCTAAACTTGATGATTAAAAGACAACAAACATTACCTGATAATCATTCCAAACTGTCAGCCAGTTATAGATATCTGGAAATTACTGATTACGTAGTAAGGAAAACTATCTCTCCACAAATGTTGCAGTTTCTTTGCTATATAGCCATTCTCCCGTGGGAGAGGTCATTTTTATTGAAATAGTGATGTCAGAGTATACATGTTCATTGACCTGCATACAAATAAATGTATTGCATAATGAACGGTGTTGCATAATTACCAAGTTTACCAAGTAATTGTTATCTAATTTATGAATGATTCCTTCAAGGTGTGTGTGGTGATGAAGAATGTCATTCACCAACTATTTTAATTTGTACTACAATTGCCAGAATGCAAATTGCATGAATAGGTTGGTGCTTTTCTTGGTTTAAGGTTTCTCATAAATGAAATAGATTTGTTATTAACTGTTATATTTTAGTATTTTTGAATTAATTAGTCACAATTGTTCCCCTTTTATATATTTTGTACCAAATGTCCAATATAATTTCGATCTTCTTAGCTATGATTTATTAATTAAAAAGTAAAGGTTTTGTTATTAATTAAAAAAGTATTTCCAACTAAAGCTTGGTGTATGGTGCATATACAACTTCACCTGGTACGTCAAATTTGTAAGAAAAATCCCATGTATTGCTAAAAGGCATCACACCATGCCAAGAATATCTTCATTATATCCCTTGTACACTTTCGTAAGGAATATTGGACATCAAAGGGCAGGAATACATCTCATTTTTTCAGAATACCTACACTCATTCTTTTGGGGTGTGATTTCCTTTAATGAAAAAAATGCTCAACTCTATGAAATAGCTGAAAAGATACCTTGTCATTTGAATGCATTACAAAAAGTACTATTATTTCGTTTTCATTTCATTTATTCAACCATTTAAAATCGTGCATAAAATATCATCATAAACAAATTAATAGAGGTTAGGAGCCCTACAGCAGCATATTAAGCTGGTAAACAGGGTCATTGAGCAAATAATCGTCACGCAAAGTGAATGCAATTTTTTTTCACTACCGTCACTACCGTCACTTCGTGAAAACAGCGACGAATTATAGTATACATACATAAAATATATCTTATAATACAAATATTCAATCATCAATACACATACATACATTCGCACACCCATAGCTAGAAGGTAAAAAGAATGAAGAAGAAGAAGAAGAAGAAGAAGAAGAAGAAGAAGAAGAAGAAGAAGAAGTATTAGAAAACGAAGAAGAAAAAGAAAAGAAAGAGAATTGTATATGGACTGGTTCAACACTCCTGACCACACCTGACCACGGAATGTTGAAGGTAAGAATCTACCAGCCACGTACACAAATCTATACAAAGGTGAATATTAGACAGCATGTACTACAATCTGGTCAACAAGATATTTACGACAAAGCGTTCTTTGAACCTGTACACCATTTTTAGCGAACTAACGTCATTTTGATATTCACTTTAAAGTCGTAGTTCTGTAGACATAGTTAATTATTTTTGTAAAACTTTAGTGGCAATCTGAACAGAGTTAATTTTCCATTGAATATTATATAAATTATATTTTTGAACCTATTTCAATGCCAACAGGAACAGTGAAAGAATGGAGACAAAGGTGGGACAGAGGAGGGAGTGGAGGGAGGAGGGAGGAGCGGAGAGGGGAGAGAGAGAGGGGGAGAGAGAGAGGGGGAGAGAGAGAGGGGGAGAGAGAGAGGGGAGAGAGAGAGAGAGGGGGAGAGAGAGAGGGGAGAGAGAGAGAGGGGGAGAGAGAGGGGGGGAGAGAGGGAGAGAGAGAGGGAGAGAGAGAGAGAGAGTGAGAGAGAAAGAGAGTGAGAGAGAGAGAGGAAGAAGGGATAAGCGGGAGAAGTTAGAGATGTGTATTTAGCTGTTATAAATATGTTATCTAAATCATATCTGTGGGAGTGAATGCTGTCAGAGTATATTTATTATGCCTATATTACGGTGTACATCATGAGAAGGTCGTACCAGGGACGTTTCACCACCCTGGTCGTATGCTGTCACAAAAATAAGGCATATATACATCATACGTGCAGTAGTTAATGTATGAGACGTGTGATGATCTGTCGATGTCGTATTGGAGCTAGAACACAAATTTTAGAGAGTAACACAAAATAATATTAAATTAACTAAGAGGCTATAAACGCTCAGATATTTCACACCCCGTTTTTTCTGGAGTGACCGAAACAAAATATGTATTGTACTGAAAAAAACATCCCTGCCCTCGGACAGAATTGCAGTAGAAATTATATTTCAATACATATAAATTACAACAGTTATACTTCATCCAAAATTCTTTAGAATAGTGAGGCAGTAACTAATAGGCCTTCCGAAATGGGTAAAAGGATGACGAAAACAAATCAATGTAGAGTAGATAGGCCTACACGAAGAAATATAGATGAGAAACGGTGGTGAACAAAATATGAGTGCCAAATACTCTTTCATCATTGTTCTTAAAGGTAATACAAAGTTTTGGGAAATTTTGAAAATTGGGTGGATAGTGAATCTTTACAACTTTGAGATATTTGGATGCCCATGTGGATATATTATAAGCACTAAAAAAATTAGCCCCTAAAACACTTCTGTTCTCGAGAAAAATTGAATATAAAAATTTACCGGTGCTCCCGGTAAATTTTGATAAATTTCAAATAGCGCCTATGGCCGTACAATGGTAGTTGCTACCATGAAAATATCAGAATATGTAATTGTGATATATAATTTCCAAACGGGAATAGCTAATCGGTCGATTTTAGTCAAGAAACATTGTTTCATAGCTAAATTAATATCTTGACCTTGAGAGGGAGCTATACAATATAAAGAGTTTAGTATTTATAATTTCATAACTTCAGACTCGATTTCAACCGCGACAACGATCAATGAATATTGTAGGAACGCATATGCTTCCAATATTTTAATTTGAACAGAATTCATGACCCCATACCAAAACTTTGTAATACCTTTAAGATGCATGCATACAGAACAATATTCCATTTTTCGTAATGTAACCAACTGTAATGCTCACGTCTTTGTGAAGTGCCTCGTCACAAATTATTTCAATTCCCTGTTATACAGTCAGACCGCAGCGTGCGCGATAATGAGGCTGTGCGGCAATTTTTATTCAGATTCCCGTTCGGTGAAAAGCTCGCTTACAACGCTCTCGTAAAACACGAGACCAACCACGGGATTTTGGTAGCATCATTTTGTCGCCCTCGTATGGCTTACAGTGCAATTCATCATGGCGGAATCGTGGGGTAAGTCAATCTCTGAAATTTTCGCTGTTCTTTGACACCAAATTTGCCCAAATTAGTCAGATTTTGCGCTTACTTTTATCGCAAACAAAAAGAGCGTTTTTTAGTCCTCGGAAATTAACTACTCATTACATAGTGTCGTATTTTGCTTGTTCCTGACTGGTATTGATAATATTATTTCGAATTTTTGCATCCTACGTCGTCTTTGATAACCAGTCCATCGTTTGATGTTGAAAACACGTAGATGCAAGTAATGTTTGAATAAGAAATATGCCCAAATTATTGGACTATATTTTGGAAATCTACCGGAAGTAGACGGAAAATGATTCGAAACCGCGGGGAATTGCTATGGCTACGGCCTTTTAGTCAGGAATGGCGGGGTTTCTTGTGTGTCGCTGTGCCATTGTGTGGCGCATACAGCAGAAATTTATGTAGTCCCATGTGTATATATTTTTGTCAGCTTTTTAGTTTTTGTTGTCGCAAATCGACAGCAATGTAAATAAATCGACTGCTCATTAGTCATTGCTATTCATTATAAATCTAGATCAAATGATATGTTTTAAATGTATATTTACAAGGGTTTAAACATGTTTAGACAAGTAATGAAGGGGTTTGATAACTGATCAAATTGTTTTGTACTGGAATCCTGAGCTGAGCGAGTGAGCTGAGCTGAGCTGAGCTGGATATTAAAATGACAAATTACTTAAAGGATAATTAATTATATTAATTTGGGATTCTCAAACTTTGGTTCTGCCTTCTGCTCAACTCAAACCTTACAGCCAGCCACAGAAATAAGCAGCATTTCCTTGTGCGAGTTGTAGACCTATGATTATGAACAGAGCAGAATTAAAACAAAGCCAAAGGTAAACACTTACATTTTAGAACTTGTGCACATCTTGAAAAATGAAGGGAAAACTTCATGAATCTGAAATCTGTAATATGTTTTCATTTAAAAAAATAAATTTGAAAGCAAGCCAGTTTTGTCTACCATAAATGGCTAGCTACTTTGATAAGATCTTTTCAAATCCCCATACATTGAACTAAGACATTTTATTCTTCTTATCATTTGTTGTTGTTTTTCTGACAGACGCACTCAACCATCGAAGCTTGCGGGACATTGACAGACATCACACATCAGTCTCCATTGCATTCCTGGATCAACATTTGCTGGACTCCATGCCTTTGTTCGTTTTAAAGGTTATTTATTTGAAGACTCAACCGCAGTTTTGCTTCACGTTGGAACAAACAATCTTGAACGGGGAGTTTTGGAGAAGGACGAGAAGGATTTTGTTCAGCTTATTCCTTTCAATAAAACAAAAATCTCTGATACTTCCAAAGTTCCAAGGTGGGATTCCGGAGCTTCACACGAACAAAGCATTTATTATATTAATAGAAAACTGACTGAACTGTCACCTTTATACAATTTAACAATACTTAACTCTAATAATACTTTTATTCTCAGCGACACATTTTATGCGTGTGATGGTCTCAACATAAATGTCAAAGTCAGTTTATAAATAAAATATAAATATTAGAAAATGCAAATTTTATTCGTAGTCCTATCGCATTTATTATTTGTAGTAGTGTTAAATAATACATTTTTTTGTCCATTTACTAGGCTATTCAGAAGAAACCAGACCTGGTTTTGTTTTGGGTTAGTTGGCATGAATTTTGATTAAGAAATGTGAATTACACAGAACTGTTAAATAATAGCCCCCCCCCCCCCCCACAAAAGAAAAACAATCTTTTTAAAAGATATATTTTGCAGATTTGTATTTCATCCAGAAATAGTACCAACACAGGGTAAACTTAATATAAATAGTCAAGCATTGACATATTTTGATATGTTGGTGATGATGATTGTGATGGTGGTGATGGCGACGGTGGAGATGATGGCTATGGTGATGATGATAAGGATGACGGTGATTATGATGATGGCAGTGGTGATGATGTCGGTGGTGATGGCGATCATGATGGATATGGTGATGATGATAATGATGACGGTGATTATGATGGCTATGGTGATGATGATAATGATGACAGTGATCATGATGACGATGATTATCTTGATGGCAATGCTGATGGTGTTGATGATGAGGGTGATTATGATGGCAATGCTGGTCGTTAACGTGATGGTGATGATGGCAAGTAATGGCGATGTCGGTGGTGCATGGTGATGATCATGATGACGGTGATTATGATGATTGTGATGCAATGCTAATGGTGGTGATGATGATGTAGGTGGTGACGGCGATGATGGCTATGGTGATGATGATAATGATTGTGATGGCGATGACGATTGTGATTGTGATAATGATGTTGAAGATGAAAATTAGAATTCGACAAGTTTTATTTGAGCCCTTCAGCCCACCGCACACTTATATTTCTATCCAAGGCTGGTCATATTACACACAAACAAACCCCCAAAATAATTTTCCAGATATATATATATATTCCGTGGGTCACTTTAAAACAAAATCAAACAGAAAAGAGAATAAGGGAAAGAATTTTGTAATATTTTATTTCCAGGAATACACATGAACTGGAGTAAAGCAATTGACAAAAGAATTATGAAATAAAATATTACCATCATCGAATGTCTGGGAATTACCAAAAGAAATTCCTGTTTAAGGCTCTTCTAATTAGCCCATGGTTTACAAATATAAAAACACATTTCAGAACTTTTACAACCATGAAATTAATAGCAGGGATGGGAACAATCATATTTTCAATTTTCAATAACATTGCCCCCCCCCCCCCCCTGAAAGTTTGTATTTACACAAACATACATTTCATAACGAATAATGTGTCTTCTTTGTTAAAATGATATCAAAGCCTGGCCAAAAATAGCCTTTATGGACACTTAAATCCCCTCTTCTGTCCCTAGAGCTGGAATTCTATATTGTACTTGTGTGCGTATCCGTATCCAACTTTGTACTTTCCGTTCACTTCTATAATTATGTAGCGCACGAGTATCGTACACAATAATAAGTATGTGGGGCAATACAAAAGCCTCTACGACCGGGGGTTACGCACACGAGAGTAATTCATGAATATCCCTAATCTCCGTCTATTTTCCGTGCGTGTTCACGTATAGCGCGCAGACTGGTTGGACCGCGAATCGACGCAGAGCTATATATAACGTGGTATCCCCCGGTTGATCTCGATGCGAAACGCTCGTCGATCGGCCATGTCTTATTTTCCGCCGGAGTCTATTATGCATCAGCTACTACTTTGCTTGTTCCTGACTGGTATTGAGACAGACATTGACAGGAAGTATAATATTATGTTAGGAAAATATCTACATTATGTGGTAAGCCAAAATTCAGCGAGATGCACCCCCGATAAAAATGGTTATTTAACGTGTATATCCGACTCTTCAAATATTTTTTTTTGCAAGTTTTTTTTGGTGTTTTTTTCACATTTTGAAACTTCACTCACTATTTATTGAATAGTACATTATAATGTTTATAGTTCTGGCTCAATATTCATGACGAATTCAATGTCATTAAATGAATCCTGAGCATAGCAGAAAGATGAGAACTGTGCCATGTTTTTGCTTATTACGTATTCATGAGGAGCAAATTCGTGCATACGATATGAATAAATGGAAGCGAATTCGCGCACGCTGCGGTCTGACTGTTATAGGAATGATAATTGTACTTTTAGTCAGAATGCACATTTCTTACATGACATATTGTAGGGTAGGGCAAGCCATAGTCATGGTAATGTTTGTCCAACCTAGCAACAACAAGTGTATGCAATTTTCATTCTGGTTATTAACAGGTGAATGTAGCTCATCGACTCAGAAGGTAAACGTGTATATAGATGTGAATACATTTTGAAAATGGTCTATTTACTATGGACAATATACGACTGTGCAAAACAGTAGTATATACGCTTACCCGTTACAGAAAAAATACGTAGCGTACAGTCTGTGTATTGACGGCGTATGATGAAAAGAACAGCTTGACCGTTACATGTACCCTGGACTCGGCAGGAGTGACATTCTGTAAATTTGCCATGGTGCACTGGTCATGGATTCACTGTGTGTACATCTCAGTATAAGTGGACCATGATATAAAAGCCCAAGATGATCCAGCCGAATAGTTTAACCGAATAATTATATGGCGTATATATTCAGTACTGAATGTATGCCTTAAAACAACTACCAACAACAACAACCACACCCCCAGATGGTCGACAGCTTGTTGTTGTTGTTGTTGTTGTTGCGGTTAATGGCGTTTCCATTGTCATTCGATGATTTCCGCCAGGCAATGTGAGAGGGCGTAGTTACTGGTCCTCTCTTAATACTTTTACTGTTGGATCGACGATAGCCTAGTGGCGTTGTGTTGTGCAATTAAAAATGTCAGTAAATTGTTAGTAGTTATTTTCTGTATTGTTATTCGGCTTGTTATTTTAAAGAATTCATTAGGAAAGAAAGGATGAAGTGGTTGAATATTAGTTGCGATCAGTTCATTACGTTAGGACGTTAGTTTAAAACCTCTCTCCGTATAATGAAGCAATTTATACAATTTATACAATTTATACAATGACCGACTCACTATATATATATAGGGACCTGGTAAGTAAAGGCGGTTTCTATTGTAAAATCGGCGTCGTAACTAGATGCATAGGGGCGGGGCTGGGCAAACAACCTTGTTAATCTCTAACGACCTTCCTCTCATTCTGAGCTAGGAAGATGAGTATACATGCAGAACCAGGCACCAACACTCTGTCTAGCCAAACATGCATCGGGTCAGACCATAATATACAACAATTATAATAGCGGTGACGCTAATGTATCCATGTGCTGACCATGAGCCTAATACGGTCTGGCATACTAGAAAACAGTCGGGGCCAAGGGACCACTTCATTTGCTTCCGTATACAACAACTTTTGATTCGTAATAATATTCCTTTCTCAAAAATATTACCGACAGAGTAATAATGGTGCTCTAAATCTACATATATTTTATACAATTTACACTGTATATTTATATGTTGGATGTTAACAATCATTTCGATACTGATATTTACCTGAAATTACTGTTTTTAGGGTGTAAACTGAAAGTAATTCAGCCTATACGAGCTGCCGTATTATTAATAAACCATTCAATCATATTTCATCTAGTATGTAACTAAATGTGATATACAGAATGGTCCCTTCTTTGTGTCCCTGTCAAAATTCATCCAGAATAAAAAGATATTCCAATATTATCATTTCTAAAGTTTCACTGAATATAGTTTGCTATATATTTACCAACTAAAAGGGAATTCTTCTTTTGTTCGTTTTTTTGTAGTTCACTGAAACTGCATCCACTTAAACACTGTATATCCCATTTCATTGCTTGACTGAAATGAAAAGCTATCCTCCTGTTTACACTGGATGAGGGTATTGAATACATACCTTTCATAACACTGCTATCTAAGCTGTCGCATAATTCAGTTCAAAATAATTATCGTATTTCCTCCACAGGCACGCCTGCACATCTCATGATGGTACATGTATGTCTCTGGTATATATCAGTCTTTGTTATAATCATTCTGCGTTAACTCCGATTCATCCGAACTATATACGGCCCGCGGTCCAATAGCTGTTTGATTATTATATAGACGGTATAGTATAGCCTATATAGGCAAACTGCGTTGTTGTTTACGTGTGTGACCTTGTTCGCGACCCGCACAACTCAAACAACACTGTTACACTGCACTTCATGCATGAGAGACTTTCGCTATACCGTGGATTTATCTATAATAGTAATACGCTAAGGCTCCGCGGGGGGCGCGACGTCTCCGCCGGCCTTTGTATTCTATTGTTTTTTAATGAGATCGCCGACCGAAGCTGGTGCAGCTATCTCCTCCTGAACCCTCCCCTCGGGGTACCCGTGCCCGGTGCCGTCGTCCGCGGGAGAGTCTACTCTAGCGAATTGGCTATACTCCGCCCGAGGTCCTCCTCCGTGTCGACGTCCAGGGCGAAAACAGACGCGACATGCATAATGCATGATATGCGTGACGACAGAGATACCTCATGGATATTCAACATAACATCCGTAGACACACGACCGATGACTATCCACTCACATTAAGTTGCGTATTAAATGCACGCTGAACGGGTATGACTTACCCCGTGTTAGGTATCTTCCTATATGATTTTCTCTATATAGACCGCGCCGTCGATCACACTCATTTCTTTGCAGTTCTCAAAGAGACACACAACAAATGACAAACCACTCACATTATGTTGCGTATTAAATGCTCTATGCAAAGGGCGGGATCACCGAGAGTAAAGCGTCTTGCTATAGGGTTTGCTTTGTACTAGCTGCGCTGCACGAGCCAGAGCTGATACACGGGGCTAATTCCCGTCGACGTCCAAACTTAGAGACCTATTTCCATCATGATTGCCGCGATTTTGATATAGTTTTCGTGAATGGAGGTATGAAATCAAAGCTTATTTTGTGATTATTACGGACATGTATACTGAATTTTGATTATCATTTTCTAAAGGACAGTTTTCAAGAGAAAACCATTGGACTGACAGTTCAGTCGCAAACTGCCTTCAATCAACACGCAGTGCAGTGTGTGTGAGTTGAGATGAGCTTGCAGGAAGCTCCAACACCAGGACCGCGCCCCGCAGGCGTCCGACGCCTGCGGCGCCGGTGTTGAGCTTCCTGCAAGCTCATCTCAACTCATTTGACACTTTGAAATTGTTATCTGTTGGTTTGCATCATTATTGCCGCGATTTCAATATAGTTTCGTGAATAGATTTACGAAACCTGAGCTTAGAATTAGTAAAAATATTACTAATGTCTACGTTTTTAAACGACTGTCTGATTTTCTTGTGAAAATTTTACTTTGAAAAATGATTATCGAAATTCATGGTCAGAAATAATCACAATCTAGGTTCATTATGTTACAGTTCTTGCATCAAATCAATGCATGAAAACTTAGTTATTGAACTAGAATTTTTTTTTTTTTTGTTTAAATAGGCAATTATGAAGTAGGAAGCCTGAAACCTTAGCCTACTAAACAAATCTCAACAAAGTGTAGGCCTATCCTTTTACGAATTAATGAAAAAGTAGCCCCAGAAAAAAGAGCCCCCGAAAGTTGAAAAAGTAGCCCCCAAAAATTTCCCAAAAATTTGAAATGGAGCCTCCGAAATGAAAAACTTAATTTTTTGCCTGCGCCCCCCTCTAGAATCCCTCGGATTTCCGCGGGTCCTGAGTTGAGTGTATATATAATATAGGGGTGGGGTCCACGGGTTTCAAGGGGCCATAAACCCCCAAGAGCTCGGGGGTTACATTCTTCAAAGTTGGGGGGGGGGGGGAGAGATCAGATCGCAGCGGGTTGAGTGTATATATAATATAGGCGTGGGGTCCACGGGTTTCAAGGGGCCATAAACCCCCGAAAGCTTGGGGGGTTTAGGCGTTTAATTAGGGTCAGATGAGCATGTTTTTAATACTTTATTTGTGACACTTGCGAGTCAGTAATTGGCGTGGGGTCAATACGTAGAGTTGCGTAGTGTTGCGTACCAACTACGCTGGCCTACGTTACTATATGCTGAGGGACGGAAAGGGGTACGCAAGATGAACGAAAACAATTCAACATGTTTAATTTTTTTCGCGTACTTTCGGCGTAGAAATTTGACGCAGAAAGTACGCCTTTTTACGCAACACTACGCTACATGCCTACGCAACAGTACGCTACGTACCCTACGCCAGATCGACAAAGCAGTAAAAGCTTTCCACACTACGGAACTCTACGCAGTTCCAGTGGCTTAAAGAATAACTACCGGTACAGTTGGATCGTTTTTTTATTTTTTTTATATAAGGCCAAATTTAAAAAAAAACATGTTTGGCGTCCTGTTTTTTTCGAAAAATGGGAAGGAGGAAGCCCTTTTTTTTTTCTTTCAAAATGGCCGCTCGGTACATTTTCCCTGACATTCGGGCTATTTTTCAAAATGGCGGCCCACAATTTTTTTTTTTTCTTTTTTAAAATCAGAAATACATTTTAGCAGTGCTTTTCATGTTTTTTTTCTTCAAAAAAAAAAAAAAAAAAAAAAAAAATAGGAGGCGGCCCCCCCAAATAGGAAGCAGGCGGGGACGCTGATTTTTTTTCTTTCAAAAAAGAAAAAATAGGAGGCGGCCCCCAAAAAGTAAGCGGGCGGGGACGCAAAACATTTTTTTAATGGCCTGAATGGCAAATAAAGTTCTTGGTGGTTTTAATTTAGACAGTCTCTATAATTTAGACCCCCCGCCCCCCTCTAGAATCCCGCGGATTTCCGCGGGTCCAGCTAGTCTATAATAGTAATACGCTAAGGCTCCGCGGGGGGCGCGACGTCTCCGCCGGCCTTTGTATTCTATTGTTTTTTAATGAGATCGCCGACCGAAGCTGGTGCAGCTATCTCCTCCTGAACCCTCCCCTCGGGGGACCCGTGCCCGGTGCCGTCGTCCGCGGGAGAGTCTACTCTGTGGAATTGGCTATACTCCGCCCGAGGTCCTCCTCTGTGTCGACGTCCAGGGCGAAAACAGACGCGATATGCATAATGCAGGATATGCGTGACGACAGAGATACCTCATGGATATTCAACATGACATCCGTAGACACACGACCGATGACCATCCACTCACATTAAGTTGCGTATTAAATGCACGCTGAATGGGTACGACTTGCCCCGTGTTAGGTATCTTCCTATATGATATTCTCTATATAGACTGCATATGCCGCCGCGCCATCGATCACACTCATTTCTTTACAGTTCTCAAAGAGACACACAACAGCTGACCAACAACTCACATTATGTTGCGTATTAAATGCTCTATACAAAGGACGGGATCACCGAGAGTAAAGCGTCTTGCTATAGGGTGTGCTTTGTACTAGCTGCGCTGCACGAGCCAGAGCTGATACACGGGGCTAATTCCCGTCGACGTCCAAACTTAGAGACCTATTTCCATCATGATTGCCGTGATTTTTATATAGTTTTCGTGAATGGAGGTATGAAATCAAAGCTTATTTTGTGATTACTACGGCCATGTATACTGAACTTTGATTATCATTTTCTAAAGGAAAGTTTTCACAAGAAAACCATTGGACTGACAGTTCAGTAGCAAGCTGCCTTCAGTCCACACAGTCATGCAGTGCACTGTAACTCCGGGAAGCTCCAACACCGACACCGGGCACCGCAGGCGTCCGACGCCTGCGGTGCCGGTGTTCGCGCTCCTCGAGTTACACTGCAGTGTGTGTGAGTTCAGTTAAGCTGAGCTCGAATCAAAGAGATTTGACACTTTGAAATTGTTATCTGTTGGTTTGCATCATTATTGCCGCGATTTCAATATAGTTTCGTGAATAGATTTGCGAAACCTGAGCTTAGAATTAGTAAAATTATTACTAATGTCTACGTTTTTAAACGACTGTCTGATTTTCTTGTGAAAATTTTACTTTGAAAAATGATTATCGAAATTCATGGTCAGAAATAATCACAATCTAGGGTCTATTTATGTTACAGTTCTTGCATCAAATCAATGCATGAAAACTTGGTTATTGAACTAGAAAAATGTTTTTTTATTTTCTAAAAGGCAATTATGAAGTAGGAAGCCTGAAACCTTATCCTACTAAACAAATCTCAACAAAGTGTAGGCCTATCCTTTTATGAATTAATGAAAAAGTAGCCCCAGAAAAAAGAGCCCCCGAGAGTTGAAAAAGTAGCCCCCCAAAATTTCCCAAAAATTTGAAATGGAGCCCCGAAATGAAAAACTTAATTTTTTGCCTGCGTCCCCCTCTAGAATCCCTCGGATTTCCGCGGGTCCTGAGTTGAGTGTATATATAATATAGGCGTGGGGTCCACGGGTTTCAAGGGGCCATAAACCCCCAAAAGCTCGGGGGTTACGTTCTTCAAAGTTGGGGGGGGGAGAGATTAGATCGCAGCGAGTTGAGTGTATATATAATATAGGCGTGGGGTCCACGGGTTTCAAGGGGCCATAAACCCCCAAGAGCTCGGGGGTTACATTCTTCAAAGTTGGGGGGGGGGGGGGGAGATCAGATCGCAGCGGGTTGAGTGTATATATAATATAGGCGTGGGGTCCACAGGTTTCAAGGGGCCATAAACCCCCGAAAGCTTGGGGGGTTTAGGCGTTTAATTAGGGTCAGATGAGCATGTTTTTAATACTCTATTTGTGACACTTGCGAGTCAGTAATTGGCGTGGGGTCAATACGTAGAGTTGCGTAGTGTTGCGTACCAACTACGCTGGCCTACGTTACTATATGCTGAGGGACGGAAAGGGGTACGCAAGATGAACGAAAACAATTCAACATGTTTAATTTTTTTCGCGTACTTTCGGCGTAGAAATTTGACGCAGAAAGTACGCCTTTTTACGCAACACTACGCTACATGCCTACGCAACAGTTCGCTACCCTACGCCAGATCGACAAAGCAGTAAAAGCTTTCCACACTACGGAACTCTACGCAGTTCCAGTGGCTTAAAGAATAACTACCGGTACAGTTGGATCGTTTTTTTATTTTTTTTTATATAAGGCCAAATTTAAAAAAAAACATGTTTGGCGTCCTGTTTTTTCGAAAAATGGGAAGGAGGAGGCCCTTTTTTTTTCCTTTCAAAATGGCCGCTCCGTACATTTTCCCTGACATTCAGGCTATTTTTCAAGATGGCGGCCGAGATTTTTTTTTTTTTTTTTTTTAAATCAGAAATACATTTTAGCAGTGCTTTTCATGTTTTTTTTCTTTCAAAAAAAAAATCAAAAAAAATCAAAAAAAAAAAAATAGGAGGCGGCCCCTAAAAAAAAAAAAAAATTCAAAAAATTTCAAAAAAAAAAAAGGAGGCGGCCCCCAAAAAGGAAGCGGGCGGGGACGCTAAACATGTATATTTTTTAATGGCCTGAATGGCAAATAAAGTTCTTGGTGGTTTTAATTTAGACAGTCTCTATATATCTATTTACACCCCCCGCCCCCCTCTAGAATCCCGCGGATTTCCGCGGGTCCAGCTAGTCACTATAAGTAATACGCTAAGGCTCCGCGGGGGGCGCGACGTCTCCGCCAGCCTTTGTATTCTATTGTTTTTTAATGAGATCGCCGACCCAAGTTGGTGCAGCTATCTCCTCCTGAACCCTCCCCTCGGGGTACCGGTGACCGGTGCCGTCGTCCGCGGGAGAGTCTACTCTAGCGAATTGGCTATACTCCGCCCGAGGTCCTCCTCCGTGTCGACGTCCAGGGGGAAAACAGACGCGACATGCATAATGCAGGATATGCGTGACGACAGAGATACCTCATGGATATTCAACATAACATCCGTAGACACACGACCGATGACTATCCACTCACATTAAGTTGCGTATTAAATGCACGCTGAATGGGTACGACTTACCCCGTGTTAGGTATCTTTCTATAGGATGTGCTTTGTACTAGCTGCACTGCACAAGCGGTACCTGCACAAGCGAGATACACTGGGCTAATTCCCGTCGACGTCCAAACTTAGAGACCTATTTCCATCATGATTGCCGCGATTTTTATATAGTTTTCGTGAATGGAGGTATGAAATCAAAGCTTATTTTGTGATTATTACGGCCATGTATACTCAATTTTGATTATCATTTTCTAAAGGAAAGTTTTCACAAGAAAACCAATGGACTGACAGTTCAGTCGCACTGAGCTGCTTTCATTCAACACACAGTGCAGCTGCGCTGCTCGGGAAGCTCAAACACAGGCACCGCGCAACGCAGGCGTCCGACGCCTGCGGCGCCGGTGTTCGAGCTTGCTGGAGTTACGCTGAAGTGTGTGTGCTGAAGCTGAGCTCGAGTCGAAGAGATTTGACACTTTGCATCATTATTGCCGCGATTTCAATATAGTTTCGTGAATAGATTTACGAAACCTGAGCTTAGAATTAGTAAAAGTATTACTAATGTCTACGTTTTTAAACGACTGTCTGATTTTCTTATGAAAATTTTACTTTGAAAAATGATTATCGAAATGAATGGTCAGAAATAATCACAATCTAACACAGTTAGGGTCTATTATTATGTTACAGTTCTTGCATCAAATCAATGCATGAAAATTTAGTTATTGAACTAGAAAATTTTTTTTTTTTTTTTTAAATAGGCAATTATGAAGTAGGATGTAGGAAGCCTCAAACCTTAGCCTACTAAACAAATCTCAACAAAGTGTAGGCCTATCCTTTTATGAATTAATGAAAAAGTAGCCCCAGAAAAAAGAGCCCCCGAAAGTTGAAAAAGTAGCCCCCGAAAATTTTCCGAAAATTTGAAATGGAGCCCCAGAAATGAAAAACTTAATTTTTTGCCTGCGCCCCCCTCTAGAATCCCTCGGATTTCCGCGGGTCCTGAGTTGAGTGTATATATAATATAGGCGTGGGGTCCATGGGTTTCAAGGGGCCATAAACCCCCAAGAGCTCGGGGGTTACATTCTTCAAAGTTGGGGGGGGGAGAGATCAGATCGCAGCGGGTTGAGTGTATATATAATATAGGGGTGGGGTCCACGGGTTTCAAGGGGCCATAAACCCCCGAAAGCTTGGGGGGTTTAGGCGTTTAATTAGGGTCAGATGAGCATATTTTTAATACTTTATTTGTGACACTTGCGAGTCACTAATTGGCGTGGGTTCAATACGTAGAGTTGCGTAGTGTTGCGTACCAACTACGCTGGCCTACGTTACTATATGCTGAGGGACGGAAAGGGGTACGCAAGATGAACGAAAACAATTCAACATGTTTAATTTTTTTCGCGTACTTTCGGCGTAGAAATTGGACGCAGAAAGTACGCCTTTGTACGCAACACTACGCTACATGCCTACGCAACAGTACGCTACCCTACGCCAGATCGACAAAGCAGTAAAAGCTTTCCACACTACGGAACTCTACGCAGTTCCAGTGGCTTAAAGAATAACTACCGGTACAGTTGGATCGTTTTTTTTATTTTTTTATATAAGGCCAAATTTAAAAAAAAACATGTTTGGCGTCCTGTTTTTTCGAAAAATGGGAAGGAGGAGGCCCATTTTTTTTCTTTCAAAATGGCCGCTCGGTACATTTTCCCTGACGTTCGGGCTATTTTTCAAGATGGCGGCCGACAATTTTTTTTTCTTCTTTTTTAAAATCAGAAATACATTTTAGCAGTGCTTTTCATGTTTTTTTTTTCTTCAAAAAAAAAAAAAAAAAAAAATAGGAGGCGGCCCCCAAATAGGAAGCAGGCGGGGACGCTGTTTTTTTTTTCTTTCAAAAAAAAAAATCAAAAAAAAAAAAATAGGAGGCGGCCCCTAAAAAGTAAGCGGGCGGGGACGCAAAACATTTTTTTAATGGCCTGAATGGCAAATAAAGTTCTTGGTGGTTTTAATTTAGACAGTCTCTATATATCTATTTACACCCCCCGCCCCCCTCTAGAATCCCGCGGATTTCCGCGGGTCCAGCTAGTCTATAATAATAATACGCTAAGGCTCCGCGGGGGGCGCGACGTCTCGGCGAGCCTTTGTATTCTATTGTTTTTTAATGAGATCGCCGACCCAAGTTGGTGCGGCTATCTCTTCCCGAACCCTGCCCTCGGGGCACCCGTGCCCGGTGCCATCGTCCGCGGGAGAGTCTACTCTGTGGAATTGGCTATACTCCGCCCGAGGTCCTCCTCCGTGTCGACGTCCAGGGCGAAAACAGACGCGACATGCATAATGCACGATATGCGTGACGACAGAGATACCTCATGGATATTCAACATTGCATCCGTAGACACACGACCGATGACCATCCACTCACATTAAGTTGCGTATTAAATGCACGCTGAATGGGTATGACTTACCCCGTGTTAGGTATCTTTCTATAGGATGTGCTTTGTACTAGCTGCACTGCACAAGCGGTACCTGCACAAGCGAGATACACTGGGCTAATTCCCGTCGACGTCCAAACTTAGAGACCTATATATTTCCATCATGATTGCCGCGATTTTTATATAGTTTTCGTGAATGGAGGTATGAAATAAAAGCTTATTTTGTGATTATTACGGCCATGTATACTCAATTTTGATTATCATTTTCTAAAGGAAAGTTTTCACAAGAAAACCAATGGACTGACAGTTCAGTCGCACACAGTGCAGCTGCGCTGCTCGGGAAGCTCCAACACAGGCACCGCGCACCGCAGGCGTCCGACGCCTGCGGCGCCGGTGTTCGAGCTTGCTGGAGTTACGCTGAAGTGTGTGTGCTGAAGCTGAGCTCGAGTCGAAGAGATTTGACACTTTGCATCATTATTGCCGCGATTTCAATATAGTTTCGTGAATATATTTACGAAACCTGAGCTTAGAATTAGTAAAAGTATTACTAATGTCTACGTTTTTAAACGACTGTCTGATTTTCTTATGAAAATTTTACTTTGAAAAATGATTATCGAAATAAATGGTCAGAAATAATCACAATCTAACACAGTTAGGGTCTATTATTATGTTACAGTTCTTGCATCAAATCAATGCATGAAAACTTAGTTATTGAACTAGAAATTTTTTTTTTTTTTTTTTAAATAGGCAATTATGAAGTAGGATGTAGGAAGCCTCAAACCTTAGCCTACTTAACAAATCTCAACAAAGTGTAGGCCTATCCTTTTATGAATTAATGAAAAAGTAGCCCCAGAAAACAGAGCCCCCGAAAGTTGAAAAAGTAGCCCCCGAAAATTTTCCGAAAATTTGAAATGGAGCCCCAGAAATGAAAAAATTATTTTTTTGCCTGCGCCTCCCTCTAGAATCCCGCGGATTTCCGCGGGTCCTGAGTTGAGTGTATATATAATATAGGCGTGGGGTCCATGGGTTTCAAGGTGTCATAAGCCCCCATAAGCTAAGGGGGTTACGTTCTTCAAAGTGGTGGGGGGGGGGGAGAGATCAGATCGCAGCGAGTTGAGTGTATATATAATATAGGCGTGGGGTCCACGGGTTTCAAGGGGCCATAAACCCCCGAAAGCTTGGGGGTTTTAGGCGTTTAATTAGGGTCAGATGAGCATTTTTTTAATACTTTATTTGTGACACCTGCGGGTCACTAATTGGCGTGGGTCAATACGTAGAGTTGCGTAGTGTTGCGTACCACCTACGCTGGCCTACGTTATTATATGCTGAGGGACGGAAAGGGGTACGCAAGATGAACAAAAACAATTCAACATGTTTAATTTTTTTCGCGTACTTTCGGCGTAGAAATTTGACGCAGAAAGTACGCCTTTTTACGCAACACTACGCTACATGCCTACGCAACAGTACGCTACCCTACGCCAGATCAGTGGCGGATCCAGGGGGGTGGGCCCGGGCCTTGAGAAAAAAATCATGTAAAATCACGCGATTTTTACCTTTTTGGGGGGTTGGGCCCCCCCCCCCCCACCCCTGACGCTCAAGGGGGGGGGGTGCAAATTTTAAAATTTTCGAGGACCAAAAAAAAAAAAATGTGCTCCCCACTGAGCGACTTTTCGGCTGGCTGAGTCGTTGCGAAAAAAAAAAAAAAGTGTCCGCTTATACCCCCCCCCCCCCAAAAAAAAAAAAAAGTTGGGCCCCCTCCCCTAAGAAATCCTGGATCCGCGCCTGCGCCAGATCGACAAAGCAGTAAAAGCTTTCCACACTACGGAACTCTACGCAGTTCCAGTGGCTTAAAGAATAACTACCGGTACAGTTGGATCGTTTTTTTTATTTTTTTATATAAGGCCAAATTTAAAAAAAAACATGTTTGGCGTCCTGTTTTTTCGAAAAATGGGAAGGAGGAGGCCCTTTTTTTTTCTTTCAAAATGGCCGCTCGGTACATTTTCCCTGACATTGGGGCTATTTTTCAAGATGGCGGCCGACAATTTTTTGTTTTCTTTTTTAAAATCAGAAATACATTTTAGCAGTGCTTTTCATGTTTTTTTTCTTCAAAAAAAAAAAAAAAAAAAAAAAAAAATAGGAGGCGGCCCCCAAATAGGAAGCAGGCGGGGACGCTGTTTTTTTTTTCTTTCAAAAAAAAAAATTAAAAAAAAAAAAAAAAAAAAAAAATAGGAGGCGGCCCCCAAAAAGTAAGCGGGCGGGGACGCAAAACATTTTTTTAATGGCCTGAATGGCAAATAAAGTTCTTGGTGGTTTTAATTTAGACAGTCTCTATATATCTATTTACACCCCCCGCCCCCCTCTAGAATCCCGCGGATTTCCGCGGGTCCAGCTAGTCACTATAAGTAATACGCTAAGGCTCCGCGGGGGGCGCGACGTCTCCACCGGCCTTTGTATTCTATTGTTTTTTAATGAGATCGCCGACCGAAGCTGGTGCAGCTATCTCCTCCTGAACCGTCCCCTCGGGGTAACCGTGCCCGGTGCCGTCGTCCGCGGGAGAGTCTACTCAAGCGAATTGGCTATACTCCGCCCGAGGTCCTCCTCCGTGTCGACGTCCAGGGCGAAAACAGACGCGACATGCATAATGCATGATATGCGTGACGACAGAGATACCTCATGGATATTCAACATAACATCCGTAGACACACGACCGATGACTATCCACTCACATGAAGTTGCGTATTAAATGCACGCTGAATGGGTATGACTTACCCCGTGTTAGGTATCTTTCTATAGGATATGTGCTTTGTTGTAGCTAGGACGTGCTTTGCATGTAGTAGCTGCACAAGAGATGAACGGGGCTTCCCGTCGACTTCCAAACTTAGAGACCTATTTCCATCATGATTGCCGCGATTTTTATATAGTTTTCGTGAATGGAGGTATGAAATCAAAGCTTATTTTGTGATTATTACGGCCATGTATACTCAAGTTTGATTATCATTTTCTAAAGGAAAGTTTTCACAAGTTTTCATTCAACACACAGTGCAGCTGCGTGCTCGGGAAGCTCCAACACCGGCACCGGGCACCGCAGGCGTCCGACGCCTGCGGCGCCGGTGTTCGAGCTTGCTGGAGTTAAGCTGAAGTGTGTGTGAGTTCAGCTGAGCTCGAGTCGAAGAGATTTGACACTTTGAAATTGTTATCTGTTGGTTTGCATCATTATTGCCGCGATTTCAATATAGTTTCGTGAATAGATTTACGAAACCTGAGCTTAGAATTAGTAAAAATATTACTAATGTCTACGTTTTTAAACGACTGTCTGATTTTCTTGTGAAAATTTTACTTTGAAAAATGATTATCGAAATTCATGGTCAGAATTAATCACAATCTAGGTTCATTATGTTACAGTTCTTGCATGAAATCAATGCATGAAAACTTAGTTATTGAACTAGAAATATTTTTTTTTTTTTTTAAATAGGCAATTATGAAAGCCTGAAACCTTAGCCTACTAAACAAATCTCAACAAAGTGTAGGCCTATCCTTTTATGAATTAATGAAAAAGTAGCCCCAGAAAAAAGAGCCCCCGAAAGTTGAAAAAGTAGCCCCCGAAAATTTCCCAAAAATTTGAAATGGAGCCTCCAAAATGAAAAACTTAATTTTTTGCCTGCGCCCCCCTCTAGAATCCCTCGGATTTCCGCGGGTCCTGAGTTGAGTGTATATATAATATAGGGGTGGGGTCCACGGGTTTCAAGGGGCCATAAACCCCCAAGAGCTCGGGGGTTACATTCTTCAAAGTTGGGGGGGGGGGGGGAGAGATCAGATCGCAGCGGGTTGAGTGTATATATAATATAGGCGTGGGGTCCACGGGTTTCAAGGGGCCATAAACCCCCGAAAGCTTGGGGGGTTTAGGCGTTTAATTAGGGTCAGATGAGCATATTTTTAATACTTTATTTGTGACACTTGCGAGTCACTAATTGGCGTGGGGTCAATACGTAGAGTTGCGTAGTGTTGCGTACCAACTACGCTGGCCTACGTTACTATATGCTGAGGGACGGAAAGGGGTACGCAAGATGAACGAAAACAATTCAACATGTTTAATTTTTTTCGCGTACTTTCGGCGTAGAAATTTGACGCAGAAAGTACGCCTTTTTATGCAACACTACGCTACATGCCTACGCAACAGTACGCTACCCTACGCCAGATCGACAAAGCAGTAAAAGCTTTCCACACTACGGAACTCTACGCAGTTCCAGTGGCTTAAAGAATAACTACCGGTACAGTTGGATCGTTTTTTTTATTTTTTTATATAAGGCCAAATTAAAAAAAAAACATGTTTGGCGTCCTGTTTTTTCGAAAAATGGGAAGGAGGAGGCCCTTTTTTTTTCTCTCAAAATGGCCGCTCGGTACTTCGGGCTATTTTTCAAGATGGCGGCCGACAATTTTTTATTTTTATTTTTTAAAATCAGAAATACATTTTAGCAGTGCTTTTCATGTTTTTTTTCTTCAAAAAAAAAAAAAAAAAAAAATAGGAGGCGGCCCCCAAATAGGAAGCAGGGGGGGACGCTGTTTTTGTTTTCTTTCAAAAAAAAAAATCAAAAAAAATTCAAAAAAAAAAAAATAGGAGGCGGCCCCCAAAAAGTAAGCGGGCGGGGACGCAAAACATTTTTTTAATGGCCTGAATGGCAAATAAAGTTCTTGGTGGTTTTAATTTAGACAGTCTCTATATATCTATTTACACCCCCCGCCCCCCTCGAGAATCCCGCGGATTTCCGCGGGTCCAGCTAGTCACTATAAGTAATACGCTAAGGCTCCGCGGGGGGCGCGACGTCTCCACCGGCCTTTGTATTCTATTGTTTTTTAATGAGATCGCCGACCGAAGCTGGTGCAGCTATCTCCTCCTGAACCGTCCCCTCGGGGTAACCGTGCCCGGTGCCGTCGTCCGCGGGAGAGTCTACTCTGTGGAATTGGCTATACTCCGGCCGAGGTCCTCCTCCGTGTCGACGTCCAGGGCGAAAACAGACGCGACATGCATAATGCAGGATATGCGTGACGACAGAGATACCTCATGGATATTCAACATTACATCCGTAGACACACGACCGATGACGATCCACTCACATGAAGTTGCGTATTAAATGCACGCTGAATGTGTACGACTTACCCCGTGTGAGGTATCTTTCTATATGATATTCTCTATATAGACCACGCCGTCGATCACACTCATTTCTTTGCAGTTCTCAAAGAGACACACAACAAATGACCAACCACTCACATTATGTTGCGTATTAAATGCTCTATGCAAAGGGCGGGATCACCGAGAGTAAAGCGTCTTGCTATAGGATGTGCTTATAGGATGTGCTTTAGCGCTGCACAAGCCACAGAGCTAGATACACACGAAGCTTCCCGTCCACGTCCTAACTTAGAGACCTATTTCCATCATTATTGCCGCGATTTTTATATAGTTTTCGTGAATGGAGGTATGAAATCAAAGCTTATTTTGTGATTATTACGGCCATGTATACAAAATTTTGATTATCATTTTCTAAAGGAAAGTTTTCACAAGAAAACCATTGGACTGACAGTTCAGTCGCAAGCTGCCTTCAATCAACACGCAGTGCAGTGTGTGTGAGTTGAGATGAGCTTGCAGGAAGCTCCAACACCGGGACCGCGCCCCGCAGGCGTCCGACGCCTGCGGCGCCGGTGTTGAGCTTCCTGCAAGCTCATCTCAACTCATTTGACACTTTGAAATTGTTATCTGTTGGTTTGCATCATTATTGCCGCGATTTCAATATAGTTTCGTGAATAGATTTACGAAACCTGAGCTTAGAATTAGTAAAAATATTACTAATGTCTACGTTTTTAAACGACTGTCTGATTTTCTTGTGAAAATTTTACTTTGAAAAATGATTATCGAAATTCATGGTCAGAAATAATCACAATCTAGGTTCATTATGTTACAGTTCTTGCATCAAATCAATGCATGAAAACTTAGTTATTTAACTAGATTTTTTTTATTTTTTTTAAATAGGCAATTATGAAGTAGGAAGCCTGAAACCTTAGCCTACTAAACAAATCTCAACAAAGTGTAGGCCTATCCTTTTATGAATTAATGAAAAAGTAGCCCCAGAAAAAAGAGCCCCCGAAAGTTGAAAAAGTAGCCCCCGAAAATTTCCCAAAAATTTGAAATGGAGCCTCCGAAATGAAAAACTTAATTTTTTGCCTGCGCCCCCCTCTAGAATCCTTCGGATTTCCGCGGGTCCTGAGTTGAGTGTATATATAATATAGGGGTGGGGTCCAGGGGTTTCAAGGGGCCATAAACCCCCAAGAGATCGGGGGTTACATTCTTCAAAGTTGGGGGGGGGGAGAGATCAGATCGCAGCGGGTTGAGTGTATATATAATATAGGCGTGGGGTCCACGGGTTTCAAGGGGCCATAAACCCCCGAAAGCTTGGGGGTTTAGGCGTTTAATTAGGGTCAGATAAGCATATTTTTAATACTTTATTTGTGACACTTGCGAGTCACTAATTGGCGTGGGGTCAATACGTAGAGTTGCGTAGTGTTGCGTACCAACTACGCTGGCCTACGTTACTATATGCTGAGGGACGGAAAGGGGTACGCAAGATGAAGGAAAACAATTCAACATGTTTAATTTTTTTCGCGTACTTTCGGCGTAGAAATTTGACGCAGAAAGTACGCCTTTTTACGCAACACTACGCTACATGCCTACGCAACAGTACGCTACCCTACGCCAGATCGACAAAGCAGTAAAAGCTTTCCACACTACGGAACTCTACGCAGTTCCAGTGGCTTAAAGAATAACTACCGGTACAGTTGGATCGTTTTTTATTTTTTTTTATATAAAGCCAAATTTAAAAAAAAAACATGTTTGGCGTCCTGTTTTTTTGAAAAATGGGAAGGAGGAGGCCCTTTTTTTTTCTTTCAAAATGGCCGCTCGGTACATTTTCCCTGACATTCGGGCTATTTTTCAAGATGGCGGCCGACAATTTTTTTGTTTTCTTTTTAAAATCAGAAATACATTTTAGCAGTGCTTTTCATGTTTTTTTTCTTCAAAAAAAACAAAAAACAAAAAATAGGAGGCGGCCCCCAAATAGGAAGCAGGCGGGGACGCTGTTTTTTTTTTCTTTAAAAAAAAAACTTCAAAAAAAACTTCAAAAAAATAAAAATAGGAGGCGGCCCCCAAAAAGTAAGCGGGCGGGGACGCAAAACATTTTTTTAATGGCCTGAATGGCAAATAAAGTTCTTGGTGGTTTAAATTTAGACAGTCTCTATATATCTATTTACACACCCCGCCCCCCCCCCCCCCCCCCCCCCCCCCTCTAGAATCCCGCGGATTTCCGCGGGTCCAGCTAGTCATCACTATAAGTAATACGCTAAGGCTCCGCGGGGGGCGCGACGTCTCCGCCAGCCTTTGTATTCTATTGTTTTTTAATGAGATCGCCGACCGTGAGTTGGTGCAGCTATCTCCTCCTGAACCCTCCCCTCGGGGTACCGGTGACCGGTGCCAGCGTCCGCGGGAGAGTCAACTCTGTGGAATTGGCTATACTCCGCCCGTGGTCCTCCTCCGTGTCGACGTCCAGGGCGAAAACAGACGCGACATGCATAATGCAGGATATGCATGACGACAGAGATACCTCATGTATATTCAACATAACATCCTTAGACACACGACCGATGACTATCCACTCACATTAAGTTGCGTATTAAATGCACGCTGAATGGGTACGACTTACCCCGTGTTAGGTATCTTTCTATAGGATGTGCTTTGCATGTAGTCGCTGCGGTGACACGACATTTGCTCCTGCGACAATTGCTCCGGGCTTTATTTCGTCTAAGATGTAGGGTTAGGGTTAGGGTTTCGATAGGGTTTTATGTTAGGTTTAGGGTAGGGTATAGTGTTGAATCCAGGGTTGAAGTTAGCCATTCGATTAGTGTGTGAAATTTACAGCGGAGCAATTGTCGCCGGAGCAAATGTCATGGAATCGTAGCTGCACATGATGAACGGGGCTTCCCGTCGACGTCCAAACTTAGAGACCTATTTCCATCATGATTGCCGCGATTTTTATATAGTTTTCGTGAATGGAGGTATGAAATCAAAGCTTATTTTGTGATTATTACGGCCATGTATACTCAAGTTTGATTATCATTTTCTAAAGGAAAGTTTTCACAAGAAAACCAATGGACTGACAGTTCAGTCGCAATCTGCTTTCATTCAACACACAGTGCAGCTGCGTGCTCGGAAGATCCAACACCGGCACCGGGCACCGCAGGCGTCCGACGCCTGCGGCGCCGGTGTTCGAGCTTGCTGGAGTTAAGCTGAAGTGTGTGTGAGTTCAGCTGAGCTCGAGTCGAAGAGATTTGACACTTTGAAATTGTTATCTGTTGGTTTGCATCATTATTGCCGCGATTTCAATATAGTTTCGTGAATAGATTTACGAAACCTGAGCTTAGAATTAGTAAAAGTATTACTAATGTCTACGTTTTTAAACGACTGTCTGATTTTCTTATGAAAATTTTACTTTGAAAAATGATTATCGAAATTCATGGTCAGAAATAATCACAATCTAGGAACTATTATTATGTTACAATTCTTGCATCAAATCAATGCATGAAAACTTAGTTATTGAACTAGAGAATTTTTTTTTTTTTTTTAAATAGGCAATTATGAAGTAGGATGTAGGAAGCCTCAAACCTTAGCCTACTAAACAAATCTCAACAAAGTGTAGGCCTATCCTTTTATGAATTAATGAAAAAGTAGCCCCAGAAAAAAGAACCCCCAAAAGTTGAAAAAGTAGCCCCCGAAAATTTGAAATGGAGCCCCAGAAATGAAAAACTTAATTTTTTGCCTGCGCCCCCCTCTAGAATTCCGCGGATTTCCGCGGGTCCTGAGTTGAGTGTATATATAATATAGGCGTGGGGTCTATGGGTTTCAAGGGGCCATAAACCCCCAAAAGCTCAGGAGGTTACGTTCTTCAAAGTGGGGGGGGGGGGAGAGATCAGATCGCAGCAAGTTGAGTGTATATATAATATAGGCGTGGGGTCCACGGGTTTCAAGGGGCCATAAACCCCTGAAAGCTTGGGGGTTTTAGGCGTTTAATTAGGGTCAGATGAGCATTTTTTTTAATACTTTATTTGTGGCACCTGCGGGTCACTAATTGGCGTGGGTCAATACGTAGAGTTGCGTAGTGTTGCGTACCACCTACGCTGGCCTACGTTACTATATGCTGAGGGACGGAAAGGGGTACGCAAGATGAACAAAAACAATTCAACATGTTTAATTTTTTTCGCGTACTTTAGGCATAGAAACTTGACGCAGAAAGTACGTCTTTTTACGCAACACTACGCTACATGCCTACGCAACAGTACGCTACCTTACGCCAGATTGACAAAGCAGTAAAAGCTTTCAACACAGTAAGCAACCATAAGCAAACCCGTACGCCAGCCTACGCATAACCTACGCAGGGACTTTTTGCCCATTAATACGCAGCCTAATTTCTGCGTAGTCGGTACGCCACTCTACAGAACTCTACGCAGTTCCAGTGGCTTAAAGAA